>JAWNNO010003097.1:600000-907201 GCA_035044985.1 Lordiphosa fenestrarum
ATGGCTTAAAAATGTGTTTTGACACAGAATTTATGTGACAAGTAATCATGCCGTCTGTTATCTGTGGAAATGCGGAATGTGGTACTGTGTGAGTATGATTTAGTTTTTAATGGTAGCAAAGGAAAAGCTGTTGAGATGAAGAAAATGTCGTATATTTTGCGATATAGATCACTGTCTAACAAATTCTACAAACAATTGTATTATACACACAAAGCAGGCAGAACTTTTGAAACTCTGAAGAAAGTTCGAGTGGAAAGTCTAAGGCTCGGTTTGTAAGGAATTGGCTTAAAGAATGGTTTATAGATCAAAGTATGAAATTTTCCAGACTATGAGCTCATTGTAAACGTTAATCAATACCCGAAATGACCTCATTCTCAATATATGTATATGTAGTACGACTTTCAGAAATGCTGGAATGAAACGCTAGATCACAGATATATGTTAAATTCTTCTCTAAGTCGTCATATGCCGATCTTGTGTACGATTTTGAAGGGCTAAAGACTCTATTCCAATATTTTGTTAGTTTTATAAGTTCTGATAAAACTGACTAAACTTACTCTGCTTTTTCCAAGCAGAGACCGTCCGGTTGGGTTTTAAGGGTCCAAATTTGGGGGCTTAACAATTACGAAAAATACCAAAAGTTTACGGAAATATGCGTAATCATACAAACGTTTACATAAGCATACGATGCCGAGATCACTACAGTACCTATATATTTTTATATTTTAGTAGTAGATAATATAAATACTAGCAAAACCCAACCCAATGAAGATCAACGGTCACGGTCGCCACCTTAGAATTGATTGACGAAGTCCAAAGAATTTGAATAGTCGATCAGTGAATGATGATGCTTGAGTTGGGGATGGCAAGTAACAATGTCATTTAACGCCAAGTGCTTAAGTTTATCTCCCAAAAAACCGCAATAAGAGATACCTTTTTCACTATTTGACAACTGTAGACGAAACTTGAATCCATCTGAGAACAATGAAAAGCAACCGATTTTATCTGGGGGAATCAAATCAACTAACAAGTTTATAGCACATTGCTGGTGAATTCTAAGCTTGCAAAATAATAGACGGACACATGTTTCTATCTAATCGTTTTAACTTGAAGTGTCTTTTGTCTCCACAATATTTTGAAATGTCTCATAGATAATATTGTAAAAACCTTACAGTACATACATACGGAAGAGGCATGGAAATAGTTCTGGGTACTTTTTAGAGTAAATTCTAGATCGCAAGTTCATACAATTATGCTGCCACCTAGTGACACAGTTATGGTATAGAAATTCCCTAGTTAGTCACCCGACAAAGTCGACCACATGACGTCACGTACTCTCAAATCTAGCGCCTACGTGCTGATAAGAATATCTGACCCAACGCTCCTGTGCTGGCAATGAAAAACGTGCTTATCAAAAAACGCTTTCAAACGCTTTAATAATTAAATTAATTTGATGAAGAGAGATTATTTATTTAATGGTGTTGGCCAGGCTATATACAAATGAATGCAGTTATGTATGTAGATAAAGCCATAAATTATCTTTGTGGTGGGCCCACATGTGAGGCTCTCATTGATTATGCAAAGCACAGCGTACCGATTTTTGGGTACTTCAATTAGTCAGAAATATGTAGATGAGTTTGAACTCACCCGATCGATGTTCTTTTAAAGCACGATACAAATCGTTTTCATCCAAAGTCTTTTTACGTCCCTTAAAAAATGTGGGCATGGCAAAGCTGAAAATGAAAAGAATAAAGTTATTAATTTTTCTTATATTCTTAAGCTTGATAACTTGTGAACTAAAACAACGCGTTTTCGATTGTAACGCTACAGTATCGTGGTGCATTTGAAACGAAACTAATGGTTCTTACAGGACTTTGTTCCCCGAAACGTCAATTGGAGTTCAAAGGTCATATAAGAGTCTCGGAATAGATACAATTCTTTCTTTTTTACTTATTTTAAAAGAAAAATCTTACTGACTACGAGTAAATGCTAATGGTGTTTCCTACTTCAGTTGCCCACGCGTAAAATACAAATTTTTGTAAGTTCCCACAAAATTTTTTTTTTTTAAATAATTTAAGGGCAATTTCTCATTTAATCCTATATTTCAAACCTTTAAGAAGCGATTTGGTTCGGGATTTTTGAGTCCCTAGAAACACACCTTGAACCAAACCTTTGAAAAATTCAAAGGAATCTGGAATTTCGGACCACCTTTATATCAAAAAAAGTATCGGTTTAAATACATTTTTGTCAGTTTCTTAAGAACTTTAATAGCTTTCTCAATGTTATCACCGGAAACAATAATTTTATGGTACATAATCACCTGAATTGATAATTAAAAATACGTTTAGGAGTATTCTATTTAAAATTTGCACACATATTATCTGAATAAGTGCAACAAAATATTTCTGAGCCCGAATCGGGGAACCTTTTGAACCGAAACCGAACAAGTTGAGCGAATTTTAAACTTGGAGTAAAGCCCTGCTGATTTTTAGGAGGTTTGCAGCCCTGGTTCTCAGTACATAAGCTCAAATCGAAAAGAAATTATTGATTCTATTATTCTATGGATTTAGCTGTAAATTTAAAATTAAAATATCCAAAATAGCTAATTAAATTTATTTTTGGTATGATAGAAATTCGTATAAATCATGTGGAAGAATCCAATGTATCAAATAGCTGCTCATTAAATTTATTCTATTTCAGCAAAAATTTAATATGTAAAATCGAAAGAAAAAAATCGTGTAACACTTACCAGAACATGGCCGAGGATAAGGGATTTGAGGTTTCGCGCGGATTTTCCGGCAATTCATCAGCTTTCATTGACTGCATTTTGCAGGGTTTTGCCTTTGTTGGTCGTTAATTATCCTATCAATTGTTTCAATTTCCAGTCATTGGTCGTTTGGTGGGGGAAGCGGCTCGGCATGTGTCGCTATAATGGGGATAAGTACAGAATCCATAATAAAATCATACAGGTGGTAAAATAAGGTAAGCTGCAACCCCATTTGCTTATCGTTTCATTTGAAAACCAAAACATGTTATAAACATTTCAGTCACTGATAAG
Organism: Lordiphosa fenestrarum; assembly: GCA_035044985.1. Classification (NCBI taxonomy): domain Eukaryota; kingdom Metazoa; phylum Arthropoda; class Insecta; order Diptera; family Drosophilidae; genus Lordiphosa; species Lordiphosa fenestrarum. Next base: position 603,059 of record JAWNNO010003097.1, read on the forward strand.
TTTTCTACGGTGATTGGGTCGGTACGTAGCTTATTCTGGTATAAGAGTAAATATTGTACACATGTATGTAGGATACAATAGAGATTAACCAGGTTGGTATATGACTTGCAACATTGTTATCGTGCGATACTTTTTAGGCTATTTTCAACATCTTGAAAACCAAGTTGAATTGTTTTTACGTTTTGTAAGCAGACCGCCTAGAACCCTGCTTACAAGTTCTAAAATGTAAACAAAAGCCATATACATATTGAACACACACAAGGATTAGATTTTCATTGATGTCTTTTGCAGCACAGTCACTTTAGTTCCCGTATCCTATCCACCGCTAAAAAACTCACAGAAAGACGATGCGCAACACGTCCAAAGATTACAGTTAACCGTCGACAACTAACTTGAATAGAGCTGAAAGGCTCTTTTTATAGGCAGCCGCCAGTAACACAACACCCACACACAAGCACATGCATGTTTAGTTCTTGTCTCTCTCGCTCTCCGTTATCAGTGATCGGATAGCAAACGCGACAGGGAGAGAGAGAGACAAGAACGGGCAATGAAACTCTCTTACCTCTCTCACTTAAGAGCACCCATTGTGTTGATAACAAAAACCTTAACTGACGGTAAATCAATAAACACAACAAATCACAAACAAAAAAAACCAAGTAGTTCTATTGCTCTATCGCTTCCACTCCTGTTTACTTTGATATGCTTAAAACAATAACAATTGTGCAACAAAGTTAAGTGCCAAGTTCTATTTTCATTTATATATTGATGTGCGTTTGTTTTGAATTTACAAAGTTTTTGTGCGGGTGAAGAAAATAAACATATGTATAAAAAACGTTAACCAAGATTTTGTTTGACATCTGCGCTTGCGCCAAGTGCAGTGCTGGAAAACACTTGTAGGTGGAGATGGCAGCGTTGAAGCACAGTCGCAGTTCACGATTAAGTTTTGTGATTTTGTTGGTTTTTATTTTTAAATTAAAATCAAACTGAAATTCATTACGAAAAATTCTTCACAATAAGTATTCTCTCCCAAAACAGAGTACGACTTATCTATTATTCTAACAAAACCTAATCTAGATCAACGATGGTGTTACAGTTCAGACCTAATAGTATTGCTTATTTACTTAAAACCCGTGTCATATTTGTGATGTGCTTAGGAATTGTAACCACCCACATATTAAGAAAAAAATTAAGCTGTAAGCATATTAGATATATGTTTTACAGATTTATTTAATTCAGAAATCGTCCAAAAATAACTTAAAAATTCAGTTCGTGTTCAAGCACTATTTCAACGTGACTCACTATGATTTCTTCATCGGCCGTATCTAATCAATTAAGTTGTTATACAGCACTGTCTTAAGGGTATTCATGTTAAGAACTAACAGTTAATTTAACTTCATGTAATAGCAGGTCTCCTCCGTGCTTATGTTGTTATTCGTCAAACAATAATCAATTTCCAGCTCCTCCCCCTCCTTTTCAGGCAACATTTCCACGTAGCCTAAATCCTCCTTTTCGCAGAACACAAATTCTTGCTGTTCCTCCTGTTCAGCTGGCTGTGGCGTCTCCGTCTCCTCCTCCGTCAATGGAGAAAACTCAATCAATTCCGACAAATTACCGACATGATTCTCCACCAACTTGGCATTCACCAGTTGCTGATGCTTGCGCGACTGCTTATGCCTATTGAAGTAAAACGATTTATCCGTTGCATATTTACAGGTGACACAAGTATGGATGCGGCCATCAAAGGTTTCGAACACTTCCAAATCCTCTGGCATTTCCTCGTCCGGTTGGCGGGCGACTTCTTGCTCCGCCTTTAGAACGTTTCGCGCATGCCTAGTACTTTGCATGTGGCGATTGAAACAGAATCTATCAGCCGTTCTGTAGCCGCAGGTTTCGCAATTAAATACGGAACTTGGAACCTCCTCGTCCACGTCATCTGGCAGTGTGTCGTTCATGTGTTTCCGGGTACGCCAGTGGCGACGCAAGTCGCCTCGCCGTGTCGACTGATATCTACAGCCATAGATGGGGCAGAGCAGAACTGGACGTTTGGAGTTGGAGGCGGTGGCGGAGGCGGAGCCTGGCTCATCCGACTCAACGTCTACTGGCGAAAGGCGACAGTTATTTGCTTATCTTCTGTATTTTAAGTCGCAACTTACATTCATTGTGCTCATCATAGTCCTCGTCCAAAGCCTCTATTTCCAAAATATAATCATTTGCATCCATTGTTAGAATTTTTATACAACTTGGTCTAACATGACGCTGTTAAGTGACTGTTGAGTTAATTAGCGATGAACTGACTATAGGGATGGCCAAATATATCGGCTGGCTAAATCTTCAAAGAACGTTATAAAAGGTTTTAGTATGCTTCCAATGAACTATTAGGTGGAGAATAGAATCTTCGGATCGTTTTGTAAAAGAAATTGTTGAAAAGATAATATTTATTTATCTGTGAAGCTTTTAAGCTGTCAACAATAGTTTTTCATGTTGATAGTTCCACTATATTTGGCATTTCTCAACGCATTTGGTCACACCAATTGCAAATCACTGTTGCTTTCCCCCCTTCCGACCGTCAGACTAAATCAGATTTTTTTGCCGGCTCAGCGCATTTCACAAGCAGAATCTATAATAAGTGCACTTGCTTTATATAATTACACTTGCTTATCAGCACATTGGTGAGTAGGTCCGGGGCTTCAACTTTGCAATTAAATAAAACAGTTTTTGTTCAGCCTTTCCCCAACAAACAATGAAAAGTGCAATTCATGTTGTGGGCTTTTTGCTTATCGCCCTGACTTTTGTTTGTGCGGAGCAGGACCGCCCCTATAGACGCAGTTTTATTAAGTAAGTTTTTTGACAAAATCCAGCAGCATGCTGCAATACTACATGTATGTGCCACATTTCAGTCCCTATCCACGGTACAAGTACTACAACGATGGAGTGGATCCCGGCGAGCCTCTCTTTCTGACACCCCTCATCCACAACTCATCCCTGCCCAGGTCTAAGGTGCAGGAATTGGCTCGGGTGCCAGCCGAGCAATACCATGGTGTGAAAAGCTATGCGGGTTATCTAACTGTGGATGCGGGCTTCAATTCGAATATGTTCTTTTGGTATTTCCCCGCTGAGCAGGATCCAGCTTTTGCTCCTGTGGTGCTCTGGCTGCAGGGTGGTCCCGGAGCCTCCTCTTTGTTTGGTCTATTCACCGAGAATGGTCCTATTGAGTTAAATGAGCAAGGCAAACTGCAGAAACGGAACTACACCTGGAGTAAAATGCAGAATTTGATCTTTATTGATAATCCGGTGGGCACGGGATTCAGTTTTACGGATAACGATGCCGGTTATGCGCGCAACGAGCGCGATGTGGGCCGTAATCTGCACGAGGCTGTGATGCAGCTCTACGAATTGTTCGAATGGAGAAACTCCTCAGGATTTTGGGTCACTGGCGAGTCGTACGCTGGAAAGTATGTACCAGCTTTGGCTTATCACATACACAAGGTGCAGAATGCGATTGAGACGCGTGTTTACATACCGCTTAAGGGTGTGGCCATTGGAAATGGCCTGTCGGATCCCCTGCATCAGCTGAAATATGGCGATTATCTGTACCAATTGGGCTTGATTGATGACAATGGTCTGGTGGCGTTCCACAAGGCCGAGGCTAAGGGTGCCGAATGCATTGAGCAGCATAAAATGGATTGTGCCTTTGATGTCTTTGATTCACTTATCAATGGTGATCTGACCAATGGCTCGCTATTCAGTAACCTCACGGGCTACAATTGGTATTACAATTATCTAAAGACACACGACGATGATGGCGCCAAACTGGGTCAATTTTTGCAATCGGGCGCTACACGTCGCTCCATACATGTGGGCAACAAAACCTTCCATGATCTGGACAAGGAAAATAAAGTTGAATTGCATTTGAAGGAAGATGTCATGGACACTGTGGCGCCCTGGATAGCAGAACTGTTGGAGTTCTATACCGTATGCATCTACAGTGGACAGCTGGACATAATTGTGGCCTATCCCTTGACCCGCAATTACTTGAACCGCTTGAAATTCCCCGGCTCGGACCACTATAAGATTGCTCCGCGCGAGATTTGGCGCGTTGAAAACGAGGTGGCTGGTTATGTCAAGCATGCTGGGCATTTGGTGGAGATTATGATACGCAACGCTGGTCACATGGCTCCACACGATCAGCCCAAATGGCTGTATGAGATGATTAACCATTTGACTCATTACCATAAGGGAAAGAAATTTTAAAACAACCAAATCATGTTATGTTATTCATATTTTATGCAAATAAACTTATTTTATGGAACTACTCGCCTTAAACCCTCGCGCCAGCAGATAATGCTCAGCCGAGTCACCTCGACTGGCCCTTGGCTTTACTCGCTTCACTTTTTCATAGTACCTTAACATATCCTGCTCCAATTTGGGCACGTCTGCATTGTCCCACACCTTAACCACCAGATTTGCCGCCGGTGCAGACAAAGCCAGGGCGAATTTCAGTACCTCGTAGCATAGATTAGTAATGCTCTCCTGGTCTAGCATGCGTACCCCAGTAGCATTGGGAGCCATGTCAGAGAGTACACAATTGACCTGACGTCCGTTTAGGGCCTCACGCAGCCGCTGTTGAGCCAGTGTAGAGGTAAAATCCATGCCGCCAAAGATGGTGGCTCCCGGCACTGCATGAAAATGCAAGAGATCTATGCTGCAGACCGTTCCGAGAGGCAACCGTTCCATTTTGCCATTTGCATTCGTTCGATCCACGGCCACTTGGGTCCAGCTGCCCGGAGCTGCACCACAGTCAACCACCGTATAGCCGGGTTGAAGGATTTTGTATTTATCATCCATTTCCAACAGCTTGAAGGAGCTCCGGCAACGAAAGTTCATCATGCGCGCCTTCTCCACATAGGGATCGGCCAATTGCCGGGTCAGCCAGTCCTGTGAACTTTTGCTCTTGCCCTTGAGATTGCGGGGCTGTTGTTTGGCATGTCGGACTGAAGACGCGGTGGTTAAAAAGCGGTTAAATAACAAATTCCTTAAATGCAAATGCATTGTCGTTATGTGAGGCAACAGAAAGAATCAAAAAACGCGTTAGCCCTTCTGGTGTCGTGTACCTATCGGCTAGAGATGTGCTGCTGCAGTGGTCACAGTGGGTCGAAGACTTAAAAAATTGACACATTTTTATACACTGCGGAATCATTTCCGACCACATAAAGAATATATATGCCTGATCAGCATAATGAGCTGAGACAATAGAGTTTTGTACGTTCAACTGTCTGAGTCTACGCAAAGTAGAGGTACCTTTATAGCTGCACATTGCTTATATGTCGGTTTCGCGCGACTCGGATGGTTACTTCTGGCACAGATGAAGTCAGCTTTCAAGTATAAATTTATTTGATTCTAGCTAATTAAATTAAAGAAGAAAGGGAAGGTGACTATGACAGTACGATTTCTTTGTTATTGATTGTCAATATACGATTTTAAGAAAATCGCTTTTAAAGTTCTCAGTAGATCTAGCCCTGCAGAAATGATTCATTTAGTTTTCAGACAATCAAGGATAATATTCATTCGTTCATTAATTTTCGAAACCAATATGAAGTTTTAAAAAAATGACATGTGGTTGATTTTTGCTCAGATGACACCATGTCACAGTATATAACCTTTTTCTAAGTTGCGACCGTGAGCAGTCACAGTATTATTTTGCTTGCACCATCATCTTTCGGGCACATCTCTAATACTTGCCAACGCATTTCTGAGCACGCGATATTTCAGTACTATAGTACGGTCATACTCTCTTTTATTACTTCTCCTACTACAACCAGCAACAGCAGCAAAATCGGCTAAATCAACAGAAATTCATGCAATTATTGTGAAAAATGAATACAAAAATGAGTAAATTCAATTCAATTGTTTAAAGTGCTTTAGTGTGGATGCAAATATGCGACAAATGTCCAAAAAGAGATAACTGTAAAAACCCTAAAAACCAATAAGTGGTAAACGGAAAATTTATAATTACTCTCTTTGCCTATCCTATGTGCCTATGATAACAAAACTTCGTTCAGTGCGTGCAAAATGAGAATCTGCGTCGTTGTAGTTTGTTGTGCTTTAATTTTGCTTTCAAGCGGCACGATTGCATCAGCAAAAGCAAAAGGCGCAAATGCCGACTCAGCAGAAGTGAGCAGCGCAGAAGATGTGGGCGTTGAAGGGGGCAAGGTGAGAGACAAAAACAAAATAAGAGAAAATGTAAACATTTCGTTACAATTGAAATGAATTTCATAGGATTGCACGGATCTGGCCCGCGACGAGGAGGCTTTAATGGTATTCTCCACGCTGGGCGGTGGATTGACAGCCATCGATCCGGTTACAAGTGAAATACGCTGGACAATAGCAGATGGTAATTACACGCACACACACACACACCACAAATCAACAGCAATTTATAGGTATTAGTTTTGTAAGTTTTAGTGGTTGTGGCAAAGGTAACCCCATTTCACTCGTCGGGTGAGATACTAAACACATGCCAAGTGGTCGGCGACCCAAAACTGTTGCACACACAACCAATCGAAGTGCATTTTCTCATAAACGGTATAAAAATGTGCAACATATGTGCAATGTACATACATAAATATGAAATGAGCTCATCAACAACATCCCAGAACATAAGAGAGAAGGGACAGACAGACAGAAGAGAGAAAGAGAGAGAGAGAGAGAAAGCGAAGTGTGATCTTTCTCCCGGCATATTGTGCACTACTTGTAGGCTCTTTTTGGCTGATAAGAAGGCCCGTGTATTTACGAAATCTTGACAACCAACCACCCCGACACAAACACACACACACGTTTCCTTCCTTCAATTAAGTTGCCAACGCGAGATATCACCAACAAGAGTTTAATTTTACTGTTATTCGAAGTACCCTAACAAAATGAGTCTTTGGGGACTTTGACACCCATTTGGTGCACACATTTTAGACTTATTTATCAGCATGACGTATGCATTTGATATGGCTGGCTGACTAATCTCTAAACATATTAAAAATGTATTTAGTACTCAAACATTGCAACTGAGTGTCAAATACTTTGGTCAGTGTTCTTGCTGAAACCAAGACTATGTTAGCTATGGACTTTGTGGTAGGTAAGGTATTTCACGAAAAAAAAACAAAAAACAAAGCGAATAAAAAATGTTAATAACAAAAGAATTTTGTCACAGTTAATACATCTCCATGGTACTAAAACCGCCAAATACTTTACATCTTTTCTTTAAGACCAGAATTGATCAAAGATAACTACCCAGAAATGGTTATGACAATACAAATCGGCGATTAGTACCGTGGATCAGCACTAAAGATATATGTAGCCATTCTAAGCTGACTGATGCATAATTAAATAGCCAAAAAACTACTAAAAATGATACAAAATAGTAATAGTCCAAGACAAGCTTTGCTTCTAATCAAAAGAAATATAAAGCCGGATTCCAAAAATGCAAAATTCTAAAATCGATAAATACTTAAAAAACTGCATTCCAATACCACAAATGACTCGCATAACTCCAGAGCCATGATGAAGTATAGCCGGGTATGATGCACCCGGCCGTCTTCTCTTGTGCAAAAATTTAAAGCACACAAGCCAAGAGATTGAGAGAAGCTCGACTCCGGGCCCATTTGGCGGCTGTGTATAGTCATATGTATATGTTTTTTGTGTGATTAAGTATAAGAATACTGAACCGCGTTAAAAGAAACGAGAAAGCTAAGCTAACTTCGTCTGTGCCGAAGTTTTTGTACCCTTGCAAATGCTTGCTTAAATATTTTCAAATAAATACTCTTTTTCCCATTTTCCGATCGATCCGACCTATCTTTTGTATGGCAGCTATACCATATAGTTGTCCGATTTTAATAAAACTTGGTAGAATTATAAAGAAACAAAGTTTTGGAGACGTTTCCATTGAAAAGAAAAAAGTTTTTCATACTAAAACTAGTTTTCCGACCGATTGTTGCTATGGGAGCTATGAGATATAGTCATCCAATCCGGTCGGTTCCGACATATTAGTAGTGTGCAGCAAAAAGAAGACTCTGTGCAAAATATCAGCTCGATAGCTTTAAAACTGAGAGACTAGTTCGCGTAGAAACAGATAGACAGACAGACAGCTCGGTACCCTGAGAATATCAAGAATATATATAGTTTATGGGGTCGGAAATGAATATTTCTATGCGTTGCAAACTTCTGGGCAAAATTATAATACCCTTTGCAAGGGTATAAAGATCAGAAAGAATGTTTTTAAAGCGTTTTCCGTGACTGACAAGTCAGTAAATCACGAACATTATAAATGTAGTTTGCAAATATTATTGAATAACGCCTATGAATTACAGCTGGCAGGCCCTTTTAGTAATTAACAGAAAAAAAATGGAAATATCTTTCAAGATGCCTTAGAAACTGACGAATAAATCCACTCAACTCGTCATGCTGAACAAGAATATATATACTTTATGTGGTCGGAAATGCTGTCTTCTATGCGTTACAAAAATTTCGACAATTTCAATATAATACCATCTGCAAGGGTATAAAAAGAGCATTTGATCCTCGACAACTTTGTCTTAGTTTAGCAAAAAAAAAAAGTCTTTAATTGCTCTCAGATTGCTTAAAAAAATGTTGGCTATAAATAGGAAAAGATAAGTTGTTTTCAATTTTTGCAACAAACAAAAACAAATTAACAATTGCTTATCGAAAAAAAGAGTTTTGATTTACTTCCAAGTGGGAAATAATGTGGCTAAAGTAGCAAATTCCCTAAGCAAAGTAAGCAGCTATGCCGGACGTTTAGACTCAAAAAACACATGTTGTCAACCAAAGAGATTGGACAAAAATGCGACGCCCCGTAAAGATTGTTTAATGTGATAAATGTTTATGTATGTATGGATGTATGCATGTGTATATAAATCGAAATTTCATGCTATTTCAAATACCATAGTTAGAACATGTGGACCACAGCTGAGCTATAATTATTTCGATTGTCCAGCCATAACATAAAATATACAGATATATCGATTTTACATATATATTAATGGGCTAGATTAAAACTAGATTCGTCTATTACCGCACATCACATGTCTGAATCATATTTGTTGTGGTTGCGTCTGATTAGAATGTTGATGCTAATGAAAGTGCCTGGAACAGCGGGTTAAATGACCTGAAATAGCTCTTCTGGCTTACATGGGTTAATTAAAGATAACGGCCCAAATGGTTAGAGCATTGCGTACTCATTACAGACACAAATGTTAACAAATTTGAGAAAATAAAACAAATAAATTGTTTTACTTCTTATCGCACTCTTAGGTTTTGTCATTTGCATTTTGTTGTCAACTTAATACAAATTGCCAACTTGCTTTGAAGTTAATGGTAAACCTGGCATACAATGTAGTAAAGAAAGTCTGGCCACCACCCGCATGTTTATTCAACTGGATTTGGATAACATCTCAAATAAAAGACAAAAGAAATGTTTTTGGAAATACTTGTATAACTTCGTTTTATGAACTCATCCATGTTTTTTTGCATTGTCAGCCAGCAATTCATTATCAAGCAAAATTTCATTTCCATTTTTCAACCAGCAATTAGTTTTCAAAGATTTCTCTCTAATGTCAAATCCGATTTCAAGTTTTCAACAGAAAAATATATAATACTTAGAATTTTGATAACAAATTCAATGCAATGAATGATTCATGTAGCGAGATCAGTGAAATATTTTTAAATTCGTATCAAAAATTCCCCGGTAAACAAAATAGACTCGAATTTGAATTAATTATTTATTTGTAGATTTTCTGATTAAATCAATATTTGCAATTTGGGAAGTGCTGATTACAAGTTAACCAGGTTTAATTGGATGTTGATGTTACAAATAAAGTAGGTAGGTAGTAGTAGTAGTTTTGGCTGACCCCAGATGGGGTCACACATAGACCTTAGGGTACTTAATGAGGCTTTGACTTAGAAGTCCAGGAGGATTTTCGACATTTTGGCAAATGCCAATAATTGTTTTGGGGGCCCAAAGAAGAGAACCGTTGGATGTGCAGAATTTTTAATCTTGTCGTGGCAATTGCTGGGCAGCTGCAAATGAGATGTTCTAGAGTTTCTGCGACTCCAGGTTCCATACATTTCCTGCAGGTGACCTCTGTTGTTATGCCTAGCTTTATCGCATGAGCGGCTGCTATGAGCAGTCTACAGTCTCTTCTCTGGACAGCTGTAGCAGATAGTGCGTAAGTTTTTTGTCTCTTGTCTTGCACATAATTTTAGAGATTCTGCATCCGCTGGTGTTTTCCCACCTTACCTCTGCTTCTTTCTCTGCTAACTCTTCCATCTTGGTCTGTATGGAGATAGGTATGTTTAGTGTGTCTTCTTGGCCGAGTTCGACTCCAGCTTTTGCAAGACTGTCTGCCATCTCATTTCCGTCGATGCCCCGGTGGCTGGGAATCCAGTAGATTTGCACCTTTCTGGAGATGCTGAGGGAATCTAGTTCTTCCCTGAGTTGATGGAGTGTCCTTGCACTGCCTTGATTGCCGCTTGGCTGTCCACGTAGATATTTATTTGGTTGTATGGAGCGTGAATTTCCGCCAACGCCGCGAAGACTTCCGCCTGGAATATGGTGCAGTGGTTTGGCAGTTTGTATGAGAGCTTTATTTCTGGCTCTGCACAGTATACGGCGGCTCCGACTCCTAGGTCCATCTTTGAGCCGTCTGCTTCTTGGGCCAGTCCTGTACGCCAGTCTTCTGGTCCCAATAGTGCTGATGTACATATTGAGTTGAGATCTTTGGGATAATGTAGTCCGTGCTACTATTGATCTCTCTACCAACTATGCTGTGTCCATAGCTTTGTAGCGCCATGGTGTCTGTCGCACATAGACGTTGAGCGGTCTTTTGTGCCATAAGGCGTGCTTGGATGTCCAGAGGGTTGACACCTAAGAAGTGTTCTAATGCTTTAGTTGAAGTGGACCCGTAATACAGACCAGTGCCTGTCGCTGGATCTTCTCCATCAGTATGCCGTGTAGCAGTATCATATAACTGAACTGAAAAGCCAGTGCATCAGACTTGGTGATAGGCCCCAAGTGCTACTCAGCATCTTCTGGGATGCATATAGTGCGTTGTTCGCCTTCTTCACTCTTTCTTCCACATTCGGCTTCCATGACACTATCGATTACTGCTCCAAGATATTTAACGTTAGCGATTTCATATGGTTGGTTGGTTTTGAGCGACTGAGTCTTAAAATGGGCCGAAAAGTGTAACTAAAATCCTAGAACAACGCTTGGAACTACTCATTAAGTCCCCAACCATTATAGCCTTTGTTTTTAAGATACTCGACTCCTTTTGCTTTGACGTTTGAAAGTGGTAAAACGCGGTGGCCATTGACTTAAATCAAGTTTGAATCTGTCCAAACTAACCTTTTTGAGAACTTGTGGGGTTTGGTTTCTTAAGTCAATCCATAATAATGCTTTATGAATCATAAAAAATACTCCAAACCTTTTTGAAGTCATTCTTATGCATTTCAGTTGAACATATTAATCAATTCACTCTTTTCCTCAACTTCCAGATCCCCCCATAGTGGCTGAACCGCAACAGAATGTGCAGGTTCCTCATTTTTTGCCTGATCCGCGCGATGGCAGCATCTATCAGTTGGGTCAAATGGGTAGTCTCAAGAAATTACCCTATACAATACCACAATTGGTGGCCAGTGCGCCTTGTCGTTCCTCCGATGGCATTCTCTATTCGGGTAAAAAGAGTGACACCTGGTATATGGTGGATCCGAAAACTGGAAGGCGGGAGAAGGTCATGGGTTTCGGTGATGGCAGCATGGATAGCAAAGAAGGTGAACAAATTGGTTGGGCCACCTCGAGGGCCATTTACTTGGGTCGTACTCAATACACGGTGATGATGTACGATAGTCTGGCCAAAGATAAGAATGCCAAGCCTTGGAATATTACCTTCTATGATTACAATGCACTGAGTGCACCACCAGAACTGGCCAAGGAGTATGGTAAGTGTTAGAGATATTTGTATGATGGATAAAATGTTTTAATTGCTCAATCAATCCACAGAGTACATACACCTGACCACCACTAGCAATGGACAGATTGTTACCCTAGATCGCAAGCAGGGTAAATTTTTATGGCAACGTGATTTGAGTAGTCCAGTGGTGGCTGCTTTTCTGCTGGGACCAGATGGTTTACTTAGTGTGCCATTTACCACACTCTCGGATGAGGCCTGGCCATCCGTACTGGAGGAGTCCAAGCGGGGCAATGTGAATACCGTAAAGCTATTGTAAGTAGAGAGCAGTAAAGAATGAAGGCAAGAAGAATAATACGAATTCTATTCCAGCCAATCCTTGTATGTGGGTGAGCATCAACTTGGTGGTCTCTATGCTTTACCCTCGCTGGTGGACAAAAATACGCCACGAATTTCTACTGCACCACCGGTCAAACTCTTGGATGGTCCCACGGATCCCGAACAGAATCCGTCACAGGAATCCGATCCACGTACCATCTACATCAAGGACGTACTCCAAGAACACCCCGGCATTATGCTGGGTCACTACAATATGCCCAATGAGGCGAATGGCAATCTTCAGTTGTCGCCCACACCCTCCAAGGATGTGCACAGTTTGGCCACCATTAACAACTACAACGATGGCTACGGCCTGTTGGCTAATAATGAGAAAAATGCCGCTGACATTGGTGTACAGACCGACCCAGTGGAGTTGAGCATCGAGCCGCGTTCACCCAACTCGAATACCATCAATAAAACCAAAACCATCATCCTGCAGAATAGCAGCAAAGTGCAGGCATTCATCAACGAATGGTTCATGGAGCATCCCAGTGGCAAAGTGCATCAAATCTTGATAGTTATAGTGCTGGGCATGATTGCCCTGTTCTGGTATACCTGCAGCACCATGCGAGAATTGCAGAAGCAGAGCGAGAATGGCTCTAAGACCTTTGCCATGACTCAGACCTCGACCAATGGCAGTGGCAGCAATGCCAGCAATGGTAGCAATGCCAGTGCCCATGATTTGGTCGACTTGGGCAATGGTCAAGTGCGTGTGGGCAAAATAAGTTTCAATTCCAATGAAGTTTTGGGTAAAGGTTGCGAGGGCACTTTTGTGTTCAAGGGGAACTTTGAGGAACGTTTTGTGGCCGTCAAGAGATTGTTACCCGAGTGCTTTACCTTTGCCGATCGTGAGGTGGCGCTGTTACGTGAATCGGATGCTCATGAGAATGTTGTACGCTACTTTTGCACCGAACAGGATCGTCAGTTTCGTTACATAGCGGTGGAATTGTGTGCGGCCACTTTGCAGGATTATACCGAGGGTGAGCGTTGTCTGGAATTGAGAGAACACATCGATACGTGGCAGGTTTTGGTACAAGCCGCAGCTGGTTTAAGTCATCTACACTCGCTGGATATTGTTCATCGCGATATTAAGCCACAGAATGTTTTACTTTCACTGCCCGATGCAAAGGGTAGGGTAAGGGTCATGATCTCAGACTTTGGTCTATGCAAGAAGTTGAATTTTGGACGAACCAGCTTCTCACGGCGCTCGGGTGTGACGGGCACAGACGGTTGGATAGCTCCCGAAATGATGCGTGCACAGAGAACGGTAAGTTGGAAATGAATCCTCTATCATCATCATCATTAAAATTTCATTTTTTTCCCCACAGACCACCGCTGTGGACATTTTCTCGTTGGGCTGTGTCTACTATTACGTTTTGAGTGGTGGCCATCATGCTTTCGGTGACAATTTGAAGCGCCAAGCCAACATACTCTCTCACGAATATAATCTATCCAAATTGCGTACAGAAGATGGCAGCGAGAATAGCCGAATTGTAAGTCCTTGCCAGAAATTTACTTCTAAACAAAGACTAACTTTTATTTTTTACTATTTCTTTAGATACTGGCGGAACAACTCATAGCCGATATGATTCACAAGGATCCCCAATCACGTCCACCGGCTCGCTGTATAGGCAATCACCCCTTATTCTGGGATGAGCCCAAAATGCTCTCATTTCTTCAGGATGTAAGCGATCGTGTGGAGAAATTACAATTCCATGCTGAACCCCTTAAGTCGCTGGAGAAGAATGGACGTATAGTGGTACTGGATGATTGGAATGTGCATTTAGATCCAATGATCACGGATGATTTAAGGAAATATCGCGGTTATATGGGCGCCAGTGTAAGAGATTTGCTAAGGGCTTTGCGCAACAAGAAGCATCATTACCATGAGTTGACACCAGAGGCCCAGGAGCTACTGGGATGTATACCCCATGAGTTTACCAACTATTGGGTGGATCGTTTCCCGCAGCTCATTTCGCATGCGTATCATGCCTTTAGTATTTGCTCCACTGAGCCCATATTTAAGCCCTACTACAGTATGGGCTTTCATTTCTCGCGTCCTTGGTATTTTGAGGCCGACGATGCATTGTTTCCCATGTTAATGAGGGATCCCAAACCTATGCCAAAAATGGGTAGTCCCAAAAAGACACCGCCGGCAGCCGCCAGCCAGCAACTAAAGCAGCGAAAGGGAACCTATAATTTCCATGCTTCACCGGGGGTGGGTCTGCATAGGAATTTGGATGTGGAAACGGAAGGTAATCAGCGGGATGTGTTTGCCAATTTTAAATTTCGTCGTTATGCAAACAATAAGAATGGCAATCGGCAATATGGCAAAGAGAATGCCTCAACACAACAACAGCAGCAGGACAAGGATAAGTTTGTAAGCTGGACTCTGCCGCCTTCAATGCAGGATTAGATGTGGTTCAATTGAAATTTTGATTAACCATTTTATTATAAGTTTATTTTAATTAATTGTGCAATTTTTCTTGTTTAGTTCTTGTATGTGCAACAATTCCAACACCATTTCCAATTTTGTAAATTTTAGAGAGAGAGGAAAAAAAAGGGAAACTATGACTGTGGAATAATTCAGGTAATTCCAAGTCATTCTTCCCTTTTTTTTTGTATAGTAATTTAAGGAATGTTGAGCGTGATGTCAAAATATTTACAAATATTTAAAAACTAGCTAAATTTATACAAAAATTTTAACAAAATGTTAAAAAATATTAGAAAAATTTTGTTTTCACCATTTTTATAATGATTTTCGACTTAATCTGAAGATAATTTGAAATTCAAAATGTCAACTGACCATTTCGATCTCAGTTAAGCCAAGTTCTTTCTTTCAAAAAAAGAGTCTATGAGCAAAGGCTGTCGAATAGAATCTATTCTGCTAGCTTTTAGAACGACTTTTTCTTACGAATATTAATTTATAAATATTATAAAAGCTTACAGTATTTGTTTATACTTTGTGACATACACCAACGATTGTCATTGTTGCTGGCATTTAATTTTAAAGGGCCCATCGCTGCTATAAACTGACAATTTTTCTATTATATTCTTATAAACTTCATTACAAAAGAACTTTTTAAAGCCAACATAGACTAGCTTTCGGATTTTGAACAAAACAGGTTTAAAATCACAAAAATTTGGAAAAACCAGGCTAGTTTCACTAGTTTTGACATCTCGCTGTACATCTCCCACCCAAAAAAAAAAAAAAAACCATTACGAAAATGTGTATCGTCCTATCGAATACACCCAATTTAACTGTGATAATTTCTAGATTTAATATCTTTTCTTTAGCTTCACATAAAAATGCCCAAGTGCAAATTTAAGTAGACAAATAGTTGATGATTTATATAGTAAATATAAATATATATTTTGTATATTTATGCATTAGTTAAGTGACTGACCCAACACCACACACCCCCCCTTATCCCGCAGAAAATGTCAAAAACCATTTGTAATTTTTATTTTTAGTATTAATTAAAATAACAAAAAAAAATAATTGATATTGCTTGATTGTGAATGAAAAAGATTTGCCTTTTTTCGGGCAAGTCTTAGTCTTATTTTTATTAAATTAAATTTTAAAGAAATAAATTAAAAATTGTAAAAAAAAAGATTTGTTTTGGCTACCATATTGATGCTACATCTTGTACTAAGGAGAATGGAATAAAGTGTTTTGGTCCTAGGCAATGCCCATTTTGTATCAATCAACCAAGGCTACAAACTTCGAAATCTCTGAAGTTATGCAGATGGTTCGCTTCGGGGGTTTGAACATAGTTCGTGGACCGGTTCCTGGCACTCCTGAACCCAAGGTTTTGGTTCGTACCTTGGTAAAATGAATAGCTTGTCTTTCGATTTAAGAACACGTTGATAACGAACTTCATAGACCTTTCTATCCACCAACTTAATGATATAAAATCCAATTTTATGGATTTGCAAATTTTTCCCGTTTTTAGTGGTTTTTTCAGCAAACGTTTCAAGACTTGCCACCTACAATATACAAAGTTAATCCATCTGAAGTATTGAGTTCGCAAGAGTCCCGAAGGTTGCTGATGACATCGCTCGAACGGAAACGGTTAACACTCCTGAGTTTTCGTGAGTTTATATTGCAAAACGAAGCGAAAGGCTTAGGTTTTATTCATGCCTTCTCACGTAAAAAGTTGTCATGAAATAAGTACTTCTTTCCGGCTGGGTGCCTCCTTGTATAGGGTGATTTTTTAAGAGCTATAAGAAAGTTTTTCAAAAAAAAACATAAGATTCGATAGTACGGTCCCTATAATTTTATGTTTGAAGATTATTTCATGCAAATGTTGACCGTGTCTACGCCTCAAATGGTCCATCCGCTTAGTCCAACTTTGGCATACTCTTTCCAACATTTCGGCCGGTATCTCACTAATAAATGCTTCAATGTTGTCTTCCAATGCGTCAATTGAAGCGGGCTTGTCTGTATAAACATGAGCTTTAACATAGCCCCACAAAAAATAGTCTAAAGGCATTAAATCGCACGATCTAGGCGGCCAATTGACCGGTCCCGAAGGTAAAATAAAATGTTCACCGAACTCGCCTCTCAATAAGTCCATTGTTGCGCGTGCTGTGTGGCATGTGGCACCGTCTTGTTGAAACCACATGTCAAGCAAGTCAAGCTCTTGCATTTTGGGCAAAAAAAGTTGGACATCATCTCCCGGTAGCGCTCACCATTCACAGTTTTGAAGAAGTACGGTCCAATGATGCCACCAGCCCATAAACCGCACCAAACTGTGACTTTTTCTGGATGCATTGGTAGCTCTTGCAATGCTTCTGGCTGATATTCACTCCAAAATCGACAATTCTGCTTATTTACGTACGTCGATTAAACTGACCATAGAATGGAAGAAGCGCGCGATGAACTTTCTTAACAGAGCACGCATTTTGATAATAAAATTTAATAATTTGCAAGCGTTGTTCGTTTGTAAGACGATTCATGGTTATATTATAGACCAAACTGAAGATGGTTGACAGTGAAGCAAAACACGAAACGTGCGTGAGCTGTTTAAACCAGTGATGCCAAAAAGATAATAGCTAAAAAATCACCCTTTACATGTACATTACTTACTTGGTGCGTTCGTTCTTCTCCATTTTTTTGTCGAAGTCCAATGCGGCTTTCTCTTTCCACCAACGGTCATACTTGGCCGGGTTATCAATTACCGATTACTACATTCTAAACTTAAAGCACAACAAGATCCTATTGACATTATTTCGCATTAACCTGTTTTATGTAAAAAGTATATTAAAAAAAATATGGATATTGAAATGATATTTTCCTGCATCCAATGGAGCTGAATAAAGGAAAAAGGATAGTTAAATATTGGAACTGATATTTCGAATAAAATTTTTAGCAACGGATCTTTTTTTTCTTGTAGGGCTTCAAACTATGGTCCGTTCTCGAGGCTATGGCTTGCTCTGCTCAACAACCAAAAATTGAGTCCTTAAAACGCCCTTGACCAGGCAGTGGACAATTTCCCGAAACACAAAACGAGATGTTTGGCATAAGAAGCAGTGTGAATGAATCAGGAGTAAAAGATCAGCTATCTCACGATCAGCGTGAAACTTTGGCGGTGTATAGCTTTTGTTTAGAGGTGCCCCATCAATAAGCACAGTGTGCCCAGTGGTTTTTACAATAAGTTCAGTCAAAAACTACTAACCTGATTGTCTCCATCCCTTTTTTGTTGTAGTTATTTTTAAACAAATAATTTTAAGATTCTGAGGCTTTTTTTTTTTTAAATCAATAACAAATTTCATAAATAATTACATAATTCAACAGTTCATAAATAAATGTATAATTTTAGCTAAAAACAGGAGATTTTGTTGGTTCTTTAGAAGAATATTTGATGGCTAGAAAAATGGTGCGTGATTTAATTTTAGTTCACTTTGGCTTAGATTCTTTTAGTTGGATGACTTCTTAAGAGTTTTCATTTCCTGCCGTACACAGCTCTTGAAGGCATCCCAGCCCTCTGACTTGGCCACCGACTGCAAATCAATGTGTATGGGAGATTAGTTAGTGTTTTATAAAAAAAAACTTTCCAGAAATCAAGAAATGAGAGGGGGAGACACAAAAGTAAGAGATGAGAGCAGAAGCAAAGTAAATAAGTCTTTTTTTTTTTGTATATTTTTTTGGGGAAGCATTTCTAACCTCCTGCTCTTCGTTGCTAAAAGCGGGTACTTTGACAGGTTCGTCTATGTTGGTAGCTTCTTGCGTCTAAGGGAAAAAAGCAACGCTCATTGTCTCTGACAAATCTCGTGGTGTCTTTTACCATGGTTTTTGCATGGTTTTTGGCACAAACATAAATCAAATTTAAATAAAAATAAAAAGCCAATTTTGGGTTTAGATTAAATTTTAATGTGATTATGGCCAAATTAAATTAAAATTAATATTAAAAATATTAAACACTTTAAAAACATTCAGCTTAAAAACTAAAATAAACGCACACACAGGATTAGGGCACACACACATACGCACACAGTAAGCAACATTAAAAACAAAAATAAAAAAAGGAACAAGGCTAATGCCACAAAGCATCGCTGTCAATGAAGTAATCCAAATGCCGACAGAGACGATGACGCCAGGCCACAAACATGGGATACTCTGGCTCATCATATGCATCCAGAGCCTCGTTGTAATCAAAGAAACGACCACTTACTTTAAAGCCGCGATGCAGTCGATCCTTCATGATGGCTATGAACTCCTTGTAGGACAACAGACCATCACCATCCTCATCGAAAATGGCAAAAACTGTATCGATTAAATGCAAACTGAGGCTGTTGCCGGTGCAAATCTTTACAGCGCGTGAGAATTCATCTGGAAAATATAAAAAAAGGGGTTAGGATGTAGCCATTTCACATATCTTAGCAGTCTAAAATGTTTTCGATATCATTAGAAGATTCTGTTATGCATTTAGCAACAGTTCTGAAAACGTTCGATTCAGAGTCTTTCCGAGATTTAAAAATACCAGTTTAGTTACTTTCATTGTTTTAAGACATGTTCTTTCTCTTCCCATTATTGAAAAATAATAAATAATATTAATCTATTTAATCTATCATGATAATCCCTTGTCTGGACTACTGACGCCTTGAATTCTCGTTCTGGTTTCATTGGTTCGTTTTTGTTAATTGATACCTCAATTCAAATTTTAATAATTTTATACTTTTACTACCCCTTGCACTCACCTTTTGAGATGGCTCGATCGGCCAGCGTGTACATTCGCATGGCAATTGTAAAATCATCCAAATTGTTAAGAAAATGACAAAAATCACGAAAATCATCAAATGTGATGCCCTTCTCATCCTTGACACGCTCCAGCAGACGTTCCAGAAATACATCATACTCATCGGTGGCCAAATACGTGTAACGTAACAAAATTTTGGCAAAATCCAGTTCACTTATAATGCTATTTCCCTTGGAGAACTCATGGAATTCCAGTTGCAAGACCTCCGTCTGTAGATTGTCCATAAAGCGATAGAAGTTATCATAGTTAATAACGCCAGTGCCACGCTTGCCAAAGAAATGCAGCTGCAGGGTGGTGGCCACCGTATGACGACGCTGTAGACCCTCACCATCGTTGACATAGTCGCGCTGGGAAGCGGATTCAGACAGAGAGAGGAGTGATTATGAGTGGTTAAAATATAGATAGTGAAAGTTAAGCCTTTGGTTAGTCACACTGGGAGAACATGCTTTACCTCAATGGTGGTGGGTACCGAGTACTCGGCATTGACATTTTCAGGCAACGGATCGCCACCGTGCTTCTCTTTCCAAGCGCCGCTGAAAATGCGCTCCATCTGGGTTTATTATAATACAAGGAATTTGAGGGGGGATTGATGTTTAGGTGTGGTTTGGGGGGAGAAAGAGAAACACAATTAGGTTAGGTTAGTGGGGATTTCATACAATTGAGTTGGGTTGGAAAGGGTATAAAAGCAAACAAAATGTAACAAAAACTTTAAAATACATTTCAAAAGGCAGGGTTTTATGAACTAGGGGCTTATATCAGGGAATCAAACTGTATTTCGTATTGATATTATGGATTATAGTTGTTCAAAATAAGAACCTATTTTAAGAAAAGACTGTAAGATAATAGTAAAACAACATTAAGAACTTTATAAGGTTCATTGTTATTAACCTAGGTCCAAATTTATAGGAGTTATTAGCAGATTTAGTCTCAAGGGCCTCTTTTTATACTCGTTACTCGTAGAGTAAAATGGGTAGACTAAAGTCGTGCAAATGTATGTAAAAGGCAGAAAAAAGCATCTCCGACACCATAAAAGTATATATATTCTTGATCAGCATCAACAGCCGAATCGATATAGCCCGGTTCGTCTGTCTCTCGGCCCTTCCGTAAGACCGACTCATATTTTAACTCATATTTTGCAATATCTACAATCTCTGGAATTTGCATAAAGGTCGGATAATAAATAACAGTGTTACCTTTAGTTTTAAAAAACATTGCATACTTTTCTGAGACTATATTTTTACATTAATGTTAGCGCTCTGTTAGTTAACATATGATAAGGTTTCAAAACATTATTTCTACTGCATAACAGGTGTATCAAAGTCGAGCAGTTATTCGTTTTTTCCACCGAAGAGTGCATTTTTGGTATGAAGCACTTTGAAGTTTCTTAAAAAAACTTTTTTTCCCATTTTCCGACCGATCGTTCGTATGGGAGCTATATGATATAGTCATCCGATTTGGCCAAAAACTTGTAAAATTATGTAAAAGCACGAGAAACCATCAAATACAAAATTGCAGGATGCTACCATTAAAAACAAAAAAGTTTTTCTTACTAAGACTGTTTTTCAGGCCTATCTTTTGTACGGCAGCTATACCATATAGTTGTCCGATTTTAAGAAAACTTGGTAGAGTTATAAAAAAACATAGAAAACCTACGATTACAAAGTTTGGAGACATTTCCATTGAAAAGAAAAAGTTTTTTATACTAAAACTAGTTTTCCGACCGATTGTTCCTATGGGAGCTATGAGATATAGTCATCTGATTCGGTCGGTTCCAACATATTAGAAGCGTTTAGCGAAAAGACGACTCTGTACAAAATTTCAGCTCGAAAGCTTCAAAACTGAGAGACTAGTTTGCGTAGGAACAGACAGACGAACGGATAAAGCTCAATCGACTCCGCTCGTCACCCTGTTCAAGAATATATATAGTTTATGGGGTCGGAAATGAATATTTCTATGCGTTGCAAACTTCTGTGCAAAATTATGATCTATTTGGTCTGTATATAGTATGTCTTTAATATCCTTTTAAGCATCCAAAAAAATTTCCATTGGATGATTTCTCGCATCCATTTTGACTGGATATGTTTTCAATATCCTTTTAATCATCCATCCGAGATGAAAATCATCCAAAACATATAAAAAAAATATAATTTTTTGGATGATTTTTAGTTTCGATAGATGATTTAATACATATCCAGTCCAAATGGCTACGGGAAATCAACCAATGGATTTGTTTCAATATTCTATTAGTGATATTCCCTTATCATATCCTTTGGATGACTTTCAGCTTCGTTGGATACAAATCTTAGAACCATTTAACATTAAATGGATATTTTAATATTCAAAAATGAAACTATACTAAAACTAAATAAAAACTATACATTCCAAATGGATACCAAGATCACCCAATGTATAATTTATAATATCCTTTGTGTAGTACAGTCAAATTCGAATGTTTCTTTATAGTGAAATATTGAAATACTCTCTTGGTAATTGGGCAAAGCTTTTTGTATTATATAGGTCGAACATTTTTTTAATTTTGGTAACCTATGATCAAGTTTACGCAA
The DNA here is from genome assembly GCA_035044985.1 of Lordiphosa fenestrarum. Classification (NCBI taxonomy): domain Eukaryota; kingdom Metazoa; phylum Arthropoda; class Insecta; order Diptera; family Drosophilidae; genus Lordiphosa; species Lordiphosa fenestrarum. The sequence continues at coordinate 625,235 of JAWNNO010003097.1, forward strand.
TCTAAATTAAGCTATAAAGCCACAAGTTTTCAAATATCATTTGGCTCATTTTGTTTACGGTTCCGGTTTGATTCCCTGTTGTTTAGGTATATATTTCTAAATATAAGGGAGTTGCAAAACATCACTTAATGAAACAATAACACAATGTAAGCAATATATAACTGAAATACGCTAAGCTTCTACATCAGCTTGTTTTTTGTTTCGCAGCAGCAACAGCAAAGCCATAACATGAGTCTCGCATCCACTTTTCTCACACTTACAAAACTCTTGGGAGACTGTGGGGCTGCCATCGGCATAGTGGCTTGCCTCATCTGATTTGCCTCATCATAGGAAACTAAGCGCGAGAGCTAAGATAGGTTGTTGTTGTTGTTAAATTAAATTGTCATGTTGTAAACTTAAAGCCAATTTAAATCATAAACTAATTTTACATTCTATTTATCTAGGGGCTTACTTTCTTGCCCTAAGGCTGGCTATGGTTTTGTAAATAAATTTTGATATGATTAAATTATTGCAAATCAAATTCTTAAAAAATAAAAGCTTACAATTTTCTTGGTTCTAGCATCAACATTTGGCATATCTTTGAAAGCGCCCGCTAAAATGGAAATTATCTAATAATAAAATATTAAAAAAAGAAAATAATAAATTATTAAAATTAAAAGGGAAGCTATGGGAGCGGGTAAAAGGTACATGCGCACATTTCTAGGTGTACATTGAGTGTAAGTATATTTTTTTACTCACCACCAGAAATTCATCTTTGTCCACACGTTGATTGCCATCGGTATCGAACATATTGAAGGCTATGCGAAAGCCTGATTTGGGTTCTGTTTTTGGGAATGTAAGTTTTAGGAAATTAAAAACAATCATAATATTACAAAAAATAACTAACTAACTAACTCGGGCAATTAAGAAACTAACTGTCTGACTGAATCATTAAAGCTGACGCCAATCAACAGATCTGGTATATCGGTGAAGCTTTCTTTTCGAAAACATTTCGAAAAGTTAATAAGAAAAGTTAATAATTGAAAATATCATTTGAATTTTAACAATTTGAAGCTAAAGTAGATGTCTCAAATAATAATAGTTGAGAAAATAAAACAGTTAAGCAAAATTAGGAATTCTTTTAAATATTTTAACACAAATATTACCGTTTTTTTGGTATTTTATATGGTTTTTCTTCGAACTTGATAGTACTGAGCTATTATCTGAACCAAAACAGGTGTTAAATGACGCTAATCCAAACCTAATGCACAAAATCGCAAGTCTATCGCCATTCCCAGCATATTTTATGGCCAAATTTGCTGCCCACCACTGCTTTAAAAGCGCCAAAAACTAAAGAACTATGAAACCATATTACTTACTTGTCAAAATGGATAGCAAAAACAAGTATTCCGTATAGGAGACAATGCCTGAAAACCTTTGGATTAATACATTTGCATACAAAAAAAACCTTTTATTATTTACCCTTATCTCTCAGATTGCGAAACAGCCGCGTCGAACCCTTCTTCAAGGCAGGAGTTTGTTCCTTATATTTATCCACCTCATCACTGCTTAACAGACGACGTTTGAGACGAGCTTCAAAATAAACCAAAATCAATAGTAGACTTGAAAAGTTTCACTGTAGAAAGGCTACTCACGTCTGGGTTCTTGTTCCACCACCGATTCCAGAAAGTCCTGCGGTGTCATGTACAGTTGATCATCAAACTCAACTGAGGCAAATTTGATGAATCGACGTTCGCGGGCGGTTAGTTTGACATTCTCCAGCTCGGACTCCTCGCGTTGCTAAGCGCATGGAATTTTCAATATAGAAGAAACTGATTAATCAGAGTAACTTAATATGCCCTACGGCATATGTTCCCCATAAATTTGCCGCTGCAAAATAACAAAAAATTTCCGCCGCCTGTTCACAAAGGCGCTTTACGATTGCAATCTAAAGCCTGGTGACGCTTTGATTAATGCTTCCAGTTGAACTGAATAAAATGCATTCCCACGTTTAATTTGTTGGATATTTTGGGTTTTTTTTGAAGCAAATAATAAAATTGGAAATTGATTTGGTAGCATTTCTTCATAAATCTGACATTTAATGCCACCCATCAAAACGAACAAAAATGACTCAATTTTGGCTTGTTATTTGTGGAGCAAAGACAACTCCCAGGCCATAACTCTCTGGTGTGTCTGCCTCTGGGTTGGCACCCAAAACAAAGGCCACTTTTGAATGTTAGACATGTGCAGCAAACACTTCACAGCCACGCCCACGCCCCCACCAACCAAATATCAAAGAGAGGCCATGACAATTCCTCATAACCCAAGCCTGACATCATCCAGAAGTTCGGAGCCTTACAGTGGTCGAAGTAAGTAACAAATGTTGTACAATTATTCTTCCAGTTAATTGAATCAGCAACCAAACGATTCTATAAATTGTCGTAGGTTTTTTAGAGTTTAATGTAAAGCAAAGATATAGTTGTTGATTTTTGGAGCGTATTTTAGAAATCTGGTAGATTTCGGTATTAGTTGCATTAGTTGGAAACGAACCTCTTAAAATCTCTTGTAGAGACTCTCTACTTTACTGATTAAGTGCATATTTCAAGGAAATGAGCGGCTCTACTCTACGACCACCAAAGGGACTCGAACCGAGATGGCCCTGAGAAAGAAAAATTGAAATCATTCTGAATTCGCTTCTAACTTTATGATCTTAAGAATACTTTAATTGAAGATAACCTTTTCAAGCCTTTCTTCAATTCCCTTTATCAATTTTTATTGCTTTTTTATCTCTTGCCCCACTGTAGGTGGACTGCAAGGAGAACTAAATTTAGCTGCAGGCGCTGGATTTATAGGCAACAATTAAAACTCATTCATCATCATCAGGCTCAGTCGTCGCAGTTGTCATAACACACACATACACATATGTCAGGGACAAACCGAAAACCACAAAACTCCAAGCCACGCCTGCGTCTGGCATTGGGCAGATCATTTGGATGATTGTATGTTGTTTTTGTTGTTGTTGCTGTTGTGGGTGTATCAAATCAGTAAACCAGATCGATTGATAGATAAATTTTCAGTAACTGGCATTCTGTCAGCATGGCAAGCCAGAAATCTGTTGCCGCCAGCAGGTGAGTGGGCGTTATGGGGATACTAACTACTTGCCACTTCATCATATCACAATATGCATTTGGTTGATGTCAAGGTGTGTGGCACGATTCATTTGAATTTTATAAATAAAAAACAAAAAGCAAAATTGTTTCTGCGATTGCATATCTTGATATGAAAATCTCATTGTGGGGAGATCAGAGAAATGAGTGGGGATTAGGCTTAAAATGATCTTTAAGAGGATGCGATATTCAATCAAAAAGTACTCACATCGAAGGCTTAAAGGTTTGCGGTTTTGAGTCTCACTTTCGGACATTTTTAAAGAATTTGCCAAATTTTCTTTATATTTTCATGGCCAAAGATCACTGATAGAAACGTATTTGACCGGGTTTGAGATCTTATAGGGACTATTTTGATCGACTTCTTAATCATAAATTTAGTATTATTAATTGAATTAACAGAATTAATCATAAACAGTCTACAAAGCTCTAGCTTTAGGAGCTCCGGTTCGAACCAAATGGTTAAGGTTTGCAAATTTGAGGTTTAATTTTTCTTGAACCGAAATGAAATTTTAGTTTCAGATTTTGAAGCTTGAAAGGTTAGGTTCAAGGTTTGCTTCACAGAAAAATGAAAGTCGGAGTTCCCGGTTCGAAAGGGTTTGGTTCAAAACCAGTTTGCAGCTCTGCTTGTAACAACTAGATATTTACCCAAAAGCCATTACTCCAAGTTCAACCTCTAAAGCTCAAATAAGTTATTTTCAAAACGTTTAGAGTAAATATTAAGAATTCACACCGTGATTCAAGTAAATAAGCTTATCAGACCGCCATAACACGCAACTGAAACGTCACGCCAACAAGAGCGACAGAGAAAGAGAGTGAGAGAGGGTAGGTGACAATGTCAACAGGTGAAGAAACTGGCTTTGCTCTAGTCTAGGGCGTGGTGAACAATTCGGCTGGGGGTTAATAAATTTTGTACTTTGATCAATAATTAGTGACAAAGTCTAACTAACCTTATCTAACTTCCCTTACACCAGTTACATATTTATTAGAACTCTTGTAACGGTTTTCCCTCCGACTACGCCCCTGGCTGCGTTTGTTGTTGTTGCTATTGTTGACTTTGTTTGCATTGAACTTGAGCAACCGACCCTGAACCACTTGTCAATACAAGGCAATACAGTTAGCCGGCCAAATTTAATTAAAGCATTTAATCAAATTGGTTTCGTTTAATTTTGTTTACAAGCGAATGCTGCGAGCACAACAAATACCATCGAATCAGCTGTTCAACACACACAGTCATCACGTCAAAACGTAACGGATGCTAACGTAGTGGGCATGCCCCAATCTAAAAATAGCTGCGCAGATCAAGACATTTTTTCACTGCCTATTATTGACTTTTTCAGTCATTAATATTGATTTGACTTTCAATTATTTACCATGCGTTTTTTGATACTGGCTGCATTGACGGTACTACCATAGCTACGATATTTGATGAACGCGGCCAGAGCCAAACTGCCTCCAAGAAGACAGAGAGCACTTTTGTTTCTTAACTGAAATCCACCGGTTGCACTGCCACGCGAAAAAGCTCTACACACAGTCAGGCCCACAGTGTTTCGTTGTGAGAGAATGGGTCGATTTTTAACCGTTAGACGGGCAACTAAATTGGCCATTATATTGAGTTTTTGGTGTTGAGTCTTTGGCCGAAATAAGGAAAACTAATAAATAGAAATGGAGTGTGACCAAAGTAAGTTTAATAGAGAATGCCAAACGCGTCGATTGTTACGTGGACCTGGGGGGTAACAAAGTTGCCACTAGTTGGAAATTTGCTTGCATCGGAGGGCGGGCATTTGAAATAATTATTTAACTTTTTAAGTTGTGTCGCTATTTTGATTATAGATTGGTAATCAATTTTTACATTGATTAAGTAATTGTTAAGTATATAAATTAAGTGGGTGAAGTTGTAAACTGTACAAAATTGTATTTTAAAGTTTAAAAAATAAATTATCCTAACTTAGGGAATATAGTACGAAAGGTATTAAGAGGTTAGTTGGGTCTAATAAGAATATGACCCGCCAAACTTTCGTGCCTCAGCTTCTTTAAAATTTCAGGTCTTATCATTTTCTAACACATCCCATCTAAAGCTGAGCTAGAGAGCTTTGCTCTTAGAAGAATTTCCATTAACTTAAATCGTAAATTTGGGTCATAATTTTCTCATCTTATCTTCCCCCAAAGCTTCTAGTCTTTGAGAATTCTTTCATTTTATAATCTGATCACCTGTCTAACCACAAATGCGACAATCACTCAATAGAGCATCTTCCCCCATCCCCAAACCATGTTTTGGGCAATGAAATCGATAGGTGTATCGCGGCTATTAAACAAAAATCAGTGGAACGGTTATCTAAAGAACTGGACATCAAATTTATGGAACTATGTGGCAATAACAATTAATAAAATTAACCAAAAAAAAATAAACAGAAGAGGAAAACTGCCAAAGTTGGTGGCCGAGGCGGTGTCTCGGGTTACGCGCATCGACTCTGGCTAGCGCCAGACATAAAAACCGGCACTCAGAGGGCTATTCCCGTTTAGAGTCTAGACTTTGTGATGTGCTAATCCTTGGTAGATCTTGTCGAGGCGATAAAGTTGGGGCTCTGTGTCTGATTAGTCGCCACTAATGTGACAGCCAAGCGACGTGCTTTTGGTCACTTTAACTGTAGTTTTGAGTGATGTAATTGGAGCGGCTTCTATGGAACTGGAACCATTGTTGGAGCAGGCATAAATCAAGTTGACCAACTTGTTAGAAGCCGACTTGCTGCACAGGCGGCCCAAAAGAAACCGGCTTGCCTACTCTCTCCTCCCTCTCTCTCTCTCTCTCCCTCGCTGCACACATCCTTAGGTAAGAGTTGGCACCCTTTCCTGAGGTGATGCATCAGTTCGTCCCCATCCCGCATTTGCCATTGGTTGGGGAGATTTATGTGTGTGCCGGGCCTGGGCCTGGGCCTTGGCGTGTGGTCCGCTTATAATTTTGTTTTTTTTGTTTTAATTACAACTCAATGGAACTTCGAGTGAACCTGCCCTACAGGTGGGCCCCCGCCTTCAGTGACATTGAACTTTGTATTTCGTTGGAAAACCCATTGACATATCTCAATAAAATAATCTTCTTTTTGTCAGCTCGTATATCAATTTCAAGATTTACCGTTAAATGAGACCGGCAAATGCCAAAAGAATTTCCTCAACTCTCAAATCTCTCAATGATCAGACAGATATTAGGTAATGGGCCCCAAGAATCGTGTTCTGTTTATTTGTGGCAAGGGCAGGGCCAGATGCAGGGATTGGAGTTAACTTGAAAACTCTTCTTTTTCGTTGGCTTTGGACATGCCAAACTAATTAACTGGTTAAAGAATTGAGCTGCGTTTAAATTATGAAATACCTTTAGGGCCTGGCGCTAAGGTTGAACTTTTTGGGCCACGAAAATGCTTACCATAAAAATTCAAGAAATAAAAAATAAGGCTACATTTTGAATACCCTTATTAGGCGATAAATTCTGGAAAAAAGAAGTGTAGGAAATTAAATTCAAACAATTAGAGAAAATATCAAGACGATCTTCCTTGATGACGATGCATTCTTGATGTCTTCAATATGTTAAGAAGGAATATTCATAGATCCATGCTGAAAATACTGAAAACAAGCCTGGATTTTTGAGATTGAAAGTTAGTTATAGTTTTAGTTATAAACTATGTAGGCTTCATATCAAGAATACCAATTCTTAGTAGTAAGCAAGGAAAGTCTTGATTTCTAGAACAGATCTTCTTGGTTGTAAGCATGAAACGGCAATGCTGAGAGCAAGAATCGTACTCATTTTTTGCTCGCGCTCTCCGCTTGAGCCGGGGCCCACATAATCAAAGTCGAGATCGTTTGTATCGTTCTCGTATTCAAGCAGATTTCGTCCTAAAAAGCATAGAAAAAACAAGTTAGAAAGTCGGTCAAGTCGAACTATAACAAACTCTGCACCTCCCAAAGTTTGTAAATGCTGCCCATCGCTGCTTCAGCTGGTGCTGCCCAGCATAAATGTTGGTTTTCGCTATAGCTCGGCAACCGTTCATCCGATCTTCTTCATTTCTTCAACGGATCGATAAATAATACATCTAATTAAATATGTCTAGAGGGTAAGAACTTTCTATATATAGAATTGTAGAAGATATGACGTTTTTTTTTAAATTTCATTTGCGGGAGAGGGCGTGGAATATATTGAAGGTATAAGACGGGTATCCAGCACAGCGGAAACTAAAAATTCCTGCCAAACTTCATATAAAAAAAACTGTGCCAGGAATTTTTAGTTTGCTTTTTCGTTTGTTGTGTATCCAGCAACACGAACGAAATCCACAATTGTCTAGATAGCGGCTTATCAATAGCGGCGTTTCGGAAGCGTGTGTGGAACGAGAAACAGCTGATATTCAGGCCAGGAATATATTGCTGACAATTATTTTGGAAGTGATTAGGCAAAAGATGGAGGCAAAAACTGTGCGCAAGACTAAAAAGAGAATTGAAATTTTTAACGTGAGGAGAAGATAAATAAAATCAAATAAAAGCAGTTGAGGCAAGACCATATCTTTGGCGAATCACAGAGAAGAAGCATTTTGACAACATTTCTGTGAAAAGTGCTTGGGAAAGTGTTGCTGCACAAATAAATAAAGAATATTATGTTCAAAATTATTAAATTCATTAATGTTATAAATGCTTGCTAGCGACTGACTGTAACAACGCTTGAATATAGAGAACAGAGAGAGACACAGAACGCTCCGCTTGACAGTTTGTTTCAATTGGGTTCCACACACTCAAAATAAATAGCAAATTCCTGGCAGGAATTTTCCGCAGTGCTGGATACAGGCCTTATCCAGCAACACGAACGAAATCCACAATTGTCTAGATAGCGGCGTATCGGTAGCGGCGTTTCGAAAGGGTGTGTGGAACGAGAAACAGCTGATATTCAGGCCAGGAATATATTGCTGACAATTATTTTGGAAGTGATTAGTCAAAAGATCGAGGCAAAAACTGTGCGCAAATCCCAAAAGAGAATTGAAATTTTCAACGTGAGGAGAAGATTGCTTTAAAAAAAGCAGTTGAGGCAAAACCATGTCTTTGGCGAATCACAGAGAAAAAGCATTTGCTTGGGAATGTTTTGCTGCACAAATAATTAAAGATTATAGTTTTTAAAGATATTAAATTGAACAATGTTATATATGCTTGCTAGTGAATGACTGTAAAAACGCTTGGAGAGAGACACAGAAAACGCTCTGCCCGACAGTTTGTTTCAGTTGGGTTCCACACACTCAAAATAAATAGCAAATTCCTGGCAGGAATTTTCCGAAGTTCTGGATACAGGCCTATAAGAAAAATTATTTTCGGGTGAATTTCTATAAACTAAAGAGTAGATTTTGTTTAAGTTTAGGCACTGCTTAAGTGCTTTATCACCAATGTGTAGGATAAAGTAAGAAGTAAGTCTCATAGGAACATTGATATACCCCGTTTAGTTAGAGCCGAAAATACAAGTCGGTCTGCAAGTCAATCGCTAATTGAAACAACTTTATTACTACCAAAAAACCAAATCTCAATCGTTTATAAATGTTTCCGTTTGGCACTGCCCTAAGGATATTTACAACAGCGCCAGGGCGAAGGCGTCAATCCAGAAATCTTTATGTGCAAACGGATCTTTTAACATTGCTTTCGAATTGCATTCAAAAGACTGGCGCTTGGTTTTTGTTTTGGTTTTACAACTTTCGCAGGAAATGCGGGAAAAAAGATGGGGGAAACACAATGCTAAATAATTTACGAGCTCATAACTGGTAAGAAAACGAAACCAGGCTAAGCAGCCTGGCAGTGAAGGCGTCCGCCAGGCGACTGGCCGCTGGCATCGAAAAGTTCAGAGGGCAACTCGACAAGTGTCAACTGTCGCCTGGGAATCGAAGTTTTAGGTTTCCGCGACAACGAAAAGCGGAAAATCAAGTGAAATTGATATTTTATTTTTTACTCAGCCACAAAAGAACATTTCTATTGAATTTGATGGGTCTCTCGCGCTACCCCTTCCCCCCAACAACAACAGGTTGCCACATTCTCAATGCCAGACATTTGTTTTTAACTACCTACCTTGAACCTACCTAGAGAATGTTTCGACATTTTTATGGATTACTAGTTGCATTTTTGTCATATTTCTTTAGGGGTATTGGAAACTGAGTCATTTGAGCTTTTGGACTCATTTGGCTCTGTGTGTTGTAGTGACGCAGACGTTAAACAGGCGGCTCTTTTTGTTGGTTTGTTTTTTTGGTCATGGCCAATAAAAGTCCCCACAAGTGCTAAATTCAAACGAGTATATGCAAATGCGCTTTTTGGACTTTTGCATGGATTACGTGCTGGGGGGAAAACTGCGTCAAGAGCGCTCAACATTTACGTTGAAAGGATTTTTAATTAGTTTTTGGGTGAAAAAATATTGCGTGAATTTAGGCACGTAGCGCGCCTAGGTGAGAACTATCGGGGTGAGTCAAAGAAATGTGTTTGCATTTAATAAACAGGGGGAAGTACGTTTGATGTGGAGTTCCAGAAAGGCTACCGAAACTCTTATTCAATATTCTTAGCAACAAAAGTGGTAACAATTTTTGACTGATGAATCAAGTCTTTGTCTTCTACACAAGTTTGACATGGAACAAGTTCCAATGCACCGACTAACCTGAAATTTTGTGTGGTCCTGTCTTCTACACTCATCTATGTCCCGAACTAGGTTTATATAAAACTAAGGATTTTTTGTGGTTTTAATAATATTGATTTTTTATTGCGAAAAAAAGGATATTTTTATACTCTGTACCGAAGGTACATAGAGTATTATAAGTTTGTGCAAAAGTATGTAACATCCAGAAGGAAGCATCTCCGACCCCATAAAGTATATATATTCTTGATCAGCATCAACAGCCGAGTCGATATAGCCATGTCCGTCTGTCCGTCCGTCTGTCTGTCCGTATGAACGCACAGATCTCAGAGATGGTAGGAGATAGAGGTTTGACGTGTATGGGACATATGCTTCTTATGTCTGCAGCCAGATCAAGTTTATTTTCAATTTTGGCCACGCCTTCTCCCGCCCCCGCAATTTAGAAAAAACGTCATATCTCCCACTGTTTTGAAGATAGATGGCTTGTTCCTTCTGGACATATTTAGTTATTAGAATAACTTATCGATCCGCCAAAGGAATGAAGAAGATCGGATGAACGGTTTTCGAGTTATGATCAAAAGACAAAATTTCTTGGTACAGAGTATGTTATAGTCGGGCTTGACCGACTTTCTTTCTTGTTTTATCATAGCTCGGGCTATAGCGACATTCAAACTTGTAAAGAAACTTTTATATACCCTTGCAGAGGGTATATGGAAACTGTCCAGATGTTTGTAACGCATAGAAGGAAACTTTCCGACCACATAGACTATATATATTCTTGATCAGCATGACGAGCTGAGTTGATTAAGTCTTGTCCTTATCTCCTCCGCCAGTTTTAAAGCTAACGAAACCAAACTTTGCTCGAAGTCTTCTGGTACAAATACGCTGCACATTTGTCGGAACCAGCCGTATCGGATGACTAGGACATATAGCTGTCATAGAAACGATCGTTCAAAAAACTAGTTATAGTGGGAAAAACTTGTTTGTTTTCAATGCAAACGTCTCCAAACTTCGTATTTACTAGTTTTCTATGCTTCTCCATAATTGTGCCAAGTTTGGTTGAAATCGGACATCTATATAGTATAGCTGCCATAGAGAAGTAAGGTTAGAAAAATAGTCGTAGTAAGAAAAACTTTGTTGTTTTAAATTTAAACCAGGGATGCAAACCACTCGAATGTAAGTACTGGTTCGGTTCATTACATGGTTTTTAGAGCTGACTGAACCGCGGTTTCGGTTCGGTTCGGTTCGGTTCAGTGGTTCACAAAGTCACATTATGAAATATTATGATTTCTATTGTAATGTGACTTTTCGCACACTTTGCAAATTCCCATAATCCATTTGAATATCTTTAAAATCCTTGAAAGAATGTCCAAAATGTATTATCTCGGACTTAAAGGATTCGTACATTGGTTCCTAGACGAATGAACTTAGAAAACAGAGAATGTCGGCTAGAAAAGAACAAAAAACTCTGCTGGCTAAGATTGAATTAAGGTAATCCCACTTGGGGAAAGAATGTAGTTTGATGGCAGGTGTATTAAGATATCGAAGGGCAAATGCAGAAGACTTCCATGATTACATGTTCTTAAATTTTCGTCAAGTCATCCTTAAAAGTTATATCGATCCGGTATCGGTAAGGATGTAGAGAGTCGAACGAAATGTATAAAATTTGTCTCAAGGAAACGTTTCGAATTCCTAAATTAATCAGTATTATTGGCTCGAGGAAAGCAATTCCCGTCTTAGAGCTCGTCAGGGAACTGAACCGAACCGAACCTTTTTTTGATTGTGGTTTTCGGTTCGGTTCAGCAATTCTGAAAGGAAGCCGGTTCGGTTTGCGGTTCGGTTCACCAGCTGACATAAGCGGTTCGGTTCGGTTTAAAACCGGTTCGGTTCAGAGCCGGTTTGTATCCCTGATTTAAACCTCTTTCAAATTGACGTATATTTTTTTTTTAAGCTATCACACAATTCTTGAAAGTTTTGTCAAAATCGGATGACTATAGGTTATAGCTGCCATAGGAATGATCGGTCAAGAAACTAGTTTTAGTGAGAAAAACTTTTTATACTCGGTACCGTAGGTACATACAGTATATTAAGTTTGTGCAAAGGTATGGAACAGCCAGAAGGAAGCATCTCCGACCATATAAAGTATATATATTCTTGATCAGCATCGACAGTCGAGTCGATAAAGCCATGTCCGTATGAACGCACAGATCTCAGAGTTGCTAAGAGATATAGGTATGTAACATATGCTTCTTATGTCGGCAGGCAGATCAAGTTTATTTGCAATTTTAACCACGCCCCCTCCCGCCCCCGCAATTTAGAAAAAACGTCATATCTCCCATAGCTTTAAAGATATATGGTTCATTCTTTGTGGACATATTTAGTAATCAATAACTTATCCATCTGCCAAAGGAATGGTGTAGATCAGATAATCGGTTGTCGAGTTATGATCAAAAGAGTGTTCGCTGAGCGTATAATTTCGTTGGTAGAGAGTATGTTATAGTCGGGCTTGACCGACTTTCTTTCTTGTTTTTTCTTGAAACTTACCAAATTTTAAGTACCAGTTTCTTGGTCGCTATTTCTAGAGCAATTCTCCATTTCCTACCCTAATCATCGAGATCCCTCCAAAATTTAAAGGTGCCCTTCGATTGCCTGCTTCCTATCAATTGCTCAACACTTTCCGCAAGCTGAACCCAATTAAAATCACCAAATTTATTAAACAGCCATCGATGGCTGCCAAATTAAAATGTCAACGGCGTGGCCCACAGACAGCTGAAGTACAAACACACAAGCAAAAAAAGGAAAAAAAAGTGTCATAAACTTGTTGGACAGATTTCTTTTGATTCATTGCCGCCCATAAATTAAAGCCCCGCGAATTTGGGGCGTGGCTTGTTATCTTAATTTTTTTATTTTGCCCAAAGGAAACGAAATCAAAGTCAATGTTCGAAATGCATAAATATTTTGGCAAACACCAAATGAGCATCATTTAGCTGTCGTCTCATCGTGGAATGCGCAGCAATGGCATCTTGTTGCATGTGTCGAACTCATAAGTTTTTGCACTGGCGACCACTTGATGATGATGACATTCAAACGAGCAGAGAAGGCGCCAGCCAAAAAAGAGTCATGAATCATGGAGGCTGCTTAACGAAATGGGTCACTCGGTGTAAGGTATGTGTGTACATAGTGTATGAGTGGCACCTGTTTCGATCGTAGAATCTAGTTGTAATGCTTGACCATAAGCCAGATCATAAATTGTCGGTCAACGATGTGGTAAATGCTTCGGCCAATTTGTATGAGATAGAGGTGGCAGCGTGATGGGCTTGCTTTTTAATTCCATCCCTAGCTTCGCTGGATTTCCAACTTGCAAATTTCAATAATGATGATTTTAGGTTAATATTAGCTTCTTTTTGTCATACTCCTCCTTTTTTTTGCATTAAATATAAACAATAGTTTTTGTATCGGAACATTAGCGCCAAATTCAATATCTTTACTGGGATGAGCCCTTTTTCTTTTCCTTTAAAACATTGTTTCCCTAATAACCGGCTCGAAGGACCTTTACGGGTGTACTTTGCCCTCACTCATATCATAACCTATTGAGACCTATTTCTTTTCCTTTAAAACATTGTTTCCCTAATAACCGGCTCGAAGGACCTTTACGGGTGTACTTTGCCCTCACACATATCAGATGAAGTTAAGATATATAATTGAAATTAAATTGATATCACTGTTTAGAGTTTAAATTTAAGGTTCGAAAAACAATTTGAGCCCCCTCTAGGAATTGAATTTCAAACAAAAATATGAAAATTCCATTGAAATTCCATTCACCTGCAATAAACATTTTCGTACAACTATTATAGATAGAGCCGCAAATTTTTGCATGAAGATATGTGTGTACCGTACGCATACAGAGAAAAAAAAGGATGATTTCCGGTATCCATTTGGGAAGGATATGTCTGAAATATCCAGTTAATCATCCAACGGAGCTAAAAATCACCAAAGGATATGAAAAATGATGATCCTTGGGATGATTTTTCAGCTCCGTTGGATGATTAAATGGATATTTAAGACATATCCCTCCCAAATGGATACTTTTTTGGATCTTTTTTTAATCTGTGCAGACCAAGTTTGTTGGTCAGATTTGGAAAATTGCCCCCTCCCCCCTTTTAGCACCAAAAAACCGTGACATCCACAATCCAAATAACCTTTAGATCAACAATTTTCAAGTTAGAGCCTCGGGGTTTAATATACATCAAGCAAGGCTCCATATGTATTTATTCTAAAAACACCTATGAGCGAAACAATTGAGCTTGTAGAAGAAACCGCTAAAAGGACAAAATAATGAGGCCTACTTTCAGGTTAACTCTTTAATAGCTGTTACAAAACCGGTTACATTCACTTCGGGGCACTTGACTGCAGTGCCCTAACTTGTTTCTCTTTTATTTTTTTTCATGCCATAACCCTTATTTGCGATTCCTGGTTTATCCATGATCAATATCCATTTAGTCCCTCTCCCCTCTCCGCAACCACAATTTCTCTCTTATAAGGCATCACAATGGGCCAAAAGAACAAATTTTTGCTTGCTTTCATACATGTGTGAGCGCCTGTCAGAGCGGGTCTTAGATAAATTTAGCCTGATATGATTGAAGAAATCTGTTTCCTTTTTTACGTAGTTTAAACATCCAATTCAGACTGTTCTCTCTCTGCACTCTCCGCATGCAAAATACAAAATGTAACTGTAAATGGTTTGATCATTATGTAAGTGCTTTATCTTATCTTTACGACAATCGCAACTATCACGTACACAACCATCTGGCCCATCTCCAACTGCTCTAACCAACTGGTTCTTTCAGGTGATTCCATTCATCAAAAGATTCAACACTCCCATCTGTGGGCTGATTTTTTTTGCACACTTTATGGCCACTAAAACTACATGGGGCGTGGAAAATCCACTAAATTTCAAATTAGAATCAAAGATATTACAAAGTGAAGTTGACTTGGTTTTGGTTTATGGTGTCTGTCGTTTTTATAAAAGAAAAAGAAGTTAGTTAAGTTTTCCTTAAGGTGATGGGAACGTCCGAGTGGCATTAGTTACTTCGCTGGCCATCAAATTTTCATCACTGAGCAGGTAATCGACAAGCAGATTATTTAATTGTTGTATTATGCCCTGAACATCGATTATATCCATGGCTGGCGAGGTGCTGACATACTGCGGGCCAGGTCCGGCATTGGATAAAGCTGAATCGGTTAGGTTTGATATCTGTTTAAAGAGACGATACAAAACAAAGCGATTATTAATTAAGTGTAAATAAGTTTTAGGAAAACCTTTACCATTTGAAATCGCAGCATAAGGTGTGAAAATCCCTGCGTCGTGGTGTTGCATCTGCACCCGGATAGGTTTTCGGAGTCCATATTATTTCTGCCACCTGGTACAAGTCTCAGTGTCAAATTCGTCCAATGAAGTCGTATAGCCTGACGCAAATTCTCCATTATAGTACGCTGTTGGAAAAATTTGCGTCTTTCTTCAACGACAATAGATCTGGGTTCAGCAGTTAGAGCAATAGCAGAGATTACTTCCGCGGGCGGGTTAGCTGCACTGACTACCGCATAATTGGTAGTGGCCTGAAACTCCGAAAGCGATTGTAAAGAGGTATCAACGGGTATACTCGATTCACTTTGATAGCGACGAAAATGTACTCGTTGTGGTCGTGCATCCCGACCGGCAGGGAAACGATGACTTAGACTATATCTTGCATGCCTACGGTTAGAACTAGGATGATTAACGCTGAGAATTTGGATAGGCGGTGGCTGCGGTTCCGGCTGGCTATAATTAAAGGTGCATTATTATTATTATATCAGAATATGGAACCCGAACTTTATCATTACTTTTTTGAACCAAAGAGTCCTCTGAGAGCTTGGTAAAAGTGATCAATGGCCAAAGCCATTTCTAACACAGGCATCCTA
The DNA here is from genome assembly GCA_035044985.1 of Lordiphosa fenestrarum. Classification (NCBI taxonomy): domain Eukaryota; kingdom Metazoa; phylum Arthropoda; class Insecta; order Diptera; family Drosophilidae; genus Lordiphosa; species Lordiphosa fenestrarum. The sequence continues at coordinate 640,967 of JAWNNO010003097.1, forward strand.
AAATTTGCTGTACTTTAAGAATTTTGTCAGTTAATTTATGGTGTAAAGAAAACGAAGGGCCAATTTTTTTTTTTTAGATTTGTCAAGCATTTTGAGTTTCTTTCAAACACGCCTGCCTCGTCTTCCTTGGCATTTGCTGCACTGGCATTCAATGGCCTCTGGCTGTGGTGGGACAAGCGTTTTCCGAAATTCACTTAGCGCTCCCCAAAGTGGCAAGCATATTTTATACCAAATGAATACTACAATTGGAAAGATTATGATCAAAAATAGACACAAAATGCTTAACATGTTTAGAAAATAAAAGAAATTTGAATAATTTGGAATTTTCTACTTAAGTGTAAACTCAAGGCTCGCCCTGATATCTTTTTCTTTCTCTCTGTCCCTCTCCATGGGTGGTTAATAATTTATGCATCCGCATTTTTTAGAAAAAAATCTGCTTAGCAATTTGCAAATGTAATCAAAATATTTACAAATCAATTATTATGATTAGCGAGCGAACTGATTTTACTTCCAGCATAATCGATCACCCAGCTGGCGACAACAGCAGAGTAAAAATTTGCATTTGTTTTAACCCATTCGGGCGCTCGTATTTTCGTAGTGAGTCATAGACATGGCAAAATTTATTATACTCTCGGAAATATTCAGCCTAACCATTTCGACAGAAAATCCCAAAAATAAAAAGAATGTATAATATGGCATATACAATTTTCAGAATATGACCAATTAATGGTTACACTACGCAGATAAACCATTTAAATGGAATAAATATTCATTTGATAGAAAAAAAATCCCCATTAATTTGATATTTTTGATTGGATATTTTGTCAAACGTTATTATTTTCAAATCATTTCATTAAAAATGTGAAAATGAAAAGAGACAAATAGGGCTACAATTCGAAACTTCAAGCAACGAAACAAAATATATACGCTTGTCCGATATTGGATTACGATGAGACGCCACTCCATTCGTGTTATTTAGAAAAGAGGTCCTTAGTTCGATCCCCAGTTAAGCACAGGTAAAGTACACAATTTTAAAATTATTTAGTTTTGTTTTCAGTTTCTCTTAAATTATTTACAATACTTAGTCAAACAATCTGAAAGAAGTGCAAGTTGTATGGGATAATTTATCTGTCATTTCCAATATATTTTTGATTTTAGGTGACAAAATGACATTATCCAATATCAATTTGATCTTAAAATATTAGTTTTATATGCTCGAAAAGATCAGTTTTGCTCTTTCGAACAGCTCAATGAGAAATGAAATGAGAAAGTATATAAGTTAGTCCCGAATCATATATTAAAATTGTCCAGATGTTTGTAACGCATAGAAGGTTGCATTTCCGACCATACAAAGTATATATATTCTTGTACGGCATGACGAGCTGAGATGATTTAGCCTTGTCCGTCTGTCCGTCTGTTTCAATTCTATTTCCTCCGCCAATTATAAAGCTAACGAAACCAAACTTTGCACGTAATACAAATACTCTGCACATTTGTCGGAACCGGCCTTGGATTGGATGACTATAACATATAGCTGTCATAGGAATGATCGGTCGAAAAACTAGTTCTTGTAAGAAAAACTTTTTTATTTTCAATGCAAGCGTCTCCAAACTACGTATTTACCAGTTTTCTATGCTTCTCCATGATTCTGCCAAGTTTGGTTGAAATCTGACATCTATATAGTACAGCTGCCATAGAAAAGTAATGTTAGAAAAATAGTCTTAGTAAGAAGAACTTTTTTGTTTTCAATGTAAACCTCTTTAAAATAGGCATATATTTGTTTGATAAGCTTTCACACAATTCTTACAAGCTATGTTAAAATCGGATGACTATAGGTTATAGCTGCCATAGGAAAGATCGGTTGAGAAAAAAGTTTTTGTAAGAAAAAGTTTTTGTTTTCAGAGAAAACGCCTCCAAACTTTGTATTTCTTAGTTTGCTATGCTTTCTGATGATTCCACTAAGTTTGGTCGAAATTGGACATCTATATAGTATAGCTGTCATAGAAAGTAGAGTCAAAAAAGTAGTCTTAGTGAGAAAAACTTTTTTGTTTTCAGTGGAAATGTCCTTCAAATATACAAACTTCAGCCTAGCCGAAGTTAACTTTCCTCCATTTTTTTTCTGTGTAAAAGTTTTTCAGTATTTTTGAAGTTCAATAGTTTTTGAAACATATTGGAAAATTATACATTGTACAAAGACTCTAAGGCGTGTGTTAACACGCTTGACATTTGGTGCAGTAAGATAAGACGAAGTTCCTTTACTCTTAAGTGCTAAAGAACTTAAGTTCGATTCTTCCAGACACATGTCGGGTAAGTTAACGTTTACAAAACATATTGTCAATTCGCTGAGGCAAAGGATATTATATGAGAAAAATATAATATTTCTTTATGTGAATGAACTATGACTAGTCTTATTTTGTTTGCTATTTTAATGATTTAACAGTCACGTTCACACAGTCAATTGGTTGGAAATAACTAACCTACCGCAGAGTCCAAGTGCAGCTACTAAAATCAATTAAAGTTCCTTTTTTAGTTTTATCGAAATATTTTCTCAAAAATGTTCCATTTTCTTGGAATGTTCTTTATTCAAATTCACCTACACAAGGGTTAACAAGCTGCTGTTGTTGTTGGTCTTTGTTACTTAACTGGGCTAATGACAATCGCCTGCAATTGCCATGGGGCAATTCCCATTTCCAGGCGACGAAACATTTCAGTTTAAGATTTCATTTATTAATTGATTCGATCCGATTCGTTTGGCTTGTATGTTCGTCGCCATTTGCTGACAGCTCCGACCATTACAATTTTATTAACATAAATTATTTTTTATCTGAATGTCAAACTAATGGATGTTAATGCTTGCTGGCGGAATTCCTTGGCTAAATTAGTTTTGATTGGAGCCAAGCAAAACTTATCGCAACAGGAAATCAGATACAATATGGTAGATATATTTAGTGTTGACAATGAACATGACAATATATTTTGTAATTTAATATATAGAACAAGACTGAAAGACATGGCCTTGATAATGCACAAGGTGTAAAATAGGCAGTCACGTTTGTCAGGATCAAACCAGCGAAGCGTTTAATAAAGTGACAGAAATTTAATAGGGGGGGAAGGGTAAGGGGCAGCAGCTGTTAAGGGACACCTTCGAGGCATGCCCAATTGCCACTTGCCACAGCTTGTCGGGCTACGCTTTAATTAATCTAACATCTTTGGCCCTGAACAGTTTACTTGGAAAAAGGGTCAAAAGTTGATCCCTCTATTTCTTTCCGGACTGTTGAGGCGACCACATTAAGATGAAACACTCCACTCGGTGGGTTAATTAAGTCATTAGCTTGAAAATGTCCTGCTGTTGCTCCTGCGCCTTAATTAATCATTTTAATTGTTGTGGAGTAAAAGGGAGAGAAGGAGAGAGAGAGAGATAGATAGAGGCAGCGGAACAAAACTGCAGGGGGGTTTCTGTGTCTTGGGTTATTTATAGGGCAAGGGCAAGGACAGCCTGGAGCAAGCCCTACATTGGCATGTGCTGCTACTATGCGGGTTAAATTGTAGGCCACAAATGTTTTCTCATTTCATTTTAGGAGGGTTAAAGTGTGGAATTTCACTTAGCACTGCACAATTGGAATGCTGGGAATAGCCTTGCCATGCATCAATTAGAAGCTAATGCATGTAATGCTATTTATAGGTCAGGGCTGTAAGCTGTCTTGGAATCGAGCCCGGAACAGGCACCGATCTAATTTCATTTTTAAGATTTCTTTAATAAATTTATTTTCATCGTGGTACCTCTAAACTTGAAAACGACAGCACCAAATTGAAAAGTTCCTTCTGTGGACTTGTTCGTTATTTCTAGGAGGAATTTTAGGAAAACAGAAACGTTAACAAATTCTCAACAGGAGGTGCTGTGGGCGCAAATTTCTCTCTTCACTTCAATTCAATTACACTTAAAAACGTGGCGCAGTAGGCGGTTACTGTATTTTACTGCTTAGTTTTCCAGTTTATTTCCAATAGGGATGCTGGAAATAATGTCAATGTATCGAATTTTTATACCCGTTACTCGTAGAGTAAAAAGGGTATACTGAAGTCGTGCAAATGTATGTAACAGGCAGAAGGAAGCATCTCCGATATCATAAAGTATATATATTCTTCATCAGCATCAACAGCCGAGTCGATATAACCATATCCGTCTGTCCGTCCTTCCGTCTGTATGAACACCTAGATCTCAGAGACTAGAAGAGCTAGAGCAACCAAATTTTAGATGTAAGCTAGTATTGTCTGCAGGCAGATCAAGTTTGTTTCAAATTTTGGCCACGCCCCCTCCCGCCCCCGCAATAAAAAATGTTGAATATCTCCTACAATTTGTAAGCTATGGAACTCAGACTTTGCAGTATAGTGCATGTGGCCAATATGTACAATCTTACATCTTTTCATAAAGATCGGATAATAAAAGGCAGAGTTAAAAAAACGTTGCATACTTACCTGAGCCGCATGAGGTTATTAAACACTAATTGAACTGAGTAACAGGTAGTTCGAAGTCGGGCAGGGCCGACTTTAGCTTACGCTCTCGTTTTACATATATTTTGATTCAGCTTCCGTTAATACATGGCTATGTAAATGTGTCAAATGATATAGTAATTACCTTAATCACACGCTTATCCTCAAGAAATGGCTACTTTTGGAAAATATTGAAGATTTCGATATTTTCTCATACTTTTTCAATGTAGCATGGGTTGTATTTTTTCACTATACAAACTTTTCCGGGCATTTTGCCTCTGATCTTTTCATTGCGTTCTCACTGACCCTGTGCCTCTATGTAAAATTTCTTAGATTTCGATTTCAAAATAAATTGAAATAGCTATCGCTGTGTATCGCCAGTACAACAAGCGCGTTTCTCGCGCGATTCACTCGCGTTTTGCCCGCGTTTGGTGTTTGTGCTTTTTGGCGCGTAGACCGCTTCCATTTCGCAAGCGGACGCTGATTTTGCACGAATGCCAATTAACATTTGCCTAAAGTGCAGCTGACAAAATACTACGCAAACTTCAAAACAAATGCTAAACAAAAAGCGTTATTGAGTCAGCATGAGAGAGTCTTTCGCTCAATTGGTTATTGCACTGGGCCACTATCTGGCTCGGTTCGATTATGCCTAATAATTTGCAAGCGATAAGCTGATATGGCCACCACCCACTCTCTGATAAACTTCGACCCACGTACATTGCAATTTGAACGATTAATCATACAATTTATTTTCGGGACTCTAATTATAAATTTTGACCGGTTGATCAAGCATTCAAACAAAATCCTTCTATGTCAGCTGCCAAATGCAATTTAAAGTTTTTATGTCTAGCTGCTAAATTATCTTATCTTGTTTGGACGATCACATGGCCCACATTGGCGTAGTATTGTATAAGTGAACATTGAACTTGACAGTGTTTGGGTACTGGCAATTATTTGAAAATATATATTAGTTTGTTTTTTTTTTGCGAAAACGTCAGAGCTTGTTGACTTCGTCACTGGGGGGACAACTGATTAGATATTATCTGCGAATTAAGAAGAAAACCAAAGACTCACTTTCCGTTTGTGGAAAAAACAGCGCCAGGTGCTAATCTGCATTGCAGAAGCACGAGGTGCATCGAAACGAATTAAGGTTCCGGTATACAATGAAACAAATGTTTCGGGTAAATCCCATACAGCATATGGAAGATCATTTGATGCATTTGCAAAATCACAATTTTATATTTCAAATTCAAAAGTCATGCAAATGTTTGAAACAGACAGAAGAGAGCTTCTCCGACCTCATAAAGTATACAAATTCCTGATCAGATCATCAAGAGCCGAGTCAATCTAGCCCTGGTCATTTGTATGAACAGCTGGATCTCAGAGGCAAGAAGAGCTGGAACAACCAAATAAGAAATTTTGTACGATATTTTGAATATGTCACCAAAACTTTAAGATATCAAGCTCATATTTTTCACTATATTGTATGTGCCCAATAAAGATTGCAAAAAGTTGCATACTTTTCAGGGCAGTATCCGCTGATTGCTAACATAATGGTTAACATTTATGTTAATGCTGTGTTAATTAACATAAGTGAATTAATTCTCTTGAGTAACGGGTAAATCGAACACTCTCATTTTTATTTAAAGGGGGTATAAGCGTTTCTTTAATAAAAGTACCATTTTCTTCCTACTTAAGTCAATTTTTTGACCAGCATGTCTGCTTTAATCATACTGAGGACTCGCATTTGATGACAGTTTTCATATAATGCTGACTGGGAAGGTTCTATATCGGTTTTTTCGATTGGCAATTAGGTACACTCAGAAAAACGACTGGCAGAGTTGTAAATCGTTCAGTATGAAATTCATACTGTTTTGTACTTAAATTTCAAGCAAGTTTTCTTGTTGAAAGTTCTTAAATTTAGTACGAAACATTCTACAATCAAAAATCGACCGCTTTTGATCAACTTTGATAGAAAATGTAGTTATAGAAAGTTTTGTTAATTAATTGTAAAGATCAGTTTCCAAACAATCTTTATTTTTATTTCATTGCAAAGGGTTTTATAATTTTGCCCAGAAGTTTGCAACGCATAGAAATATTCATTTCCAACCCCATAAACTATATATATTCTTGAACAGGGTGACGAGCGGAGTCGATTGAGCTTTGTCCGTCCGTCTGTCTGTCTGTTTCTACGCAAACTAGTCTCTCAGTTTTCAAGCTTTCGATTTGAAATTTTGTACAGAGTCGTCTTTTCGCTAATCGCTACTAATATGTTGGAACCGACCGAATCAGATGACTATATCTCATAGCTCCCATAGGAACAATCGGTCGGAAAACTAGTTTTAGTATGAAAAACTTTTTTCTTTTCAATGGAAACGTCTCCAAACTTTGTAATTGTAGGTTTTCTATGTTTTTTAATAATTCTACCAAGTTTTATTAAAATCGGACAGCTATATGGTATACCTGCAATACAAAAGATAGGTCTGAAAAACAGTCTTAGTTAGAAAAACTTTTTTGTTTTCAATGGTAGCATCCTGCTATTTTGTATTTGTTTGTTTCACATGCTTTCACATAATTTTAAAATTTTTTGGCCAAATCGGATGACTATATTATATAGCTCCCATACGAGCCATCGGTCGCAAAATGTGAAAAAGAGTATTTTTTAAAAATATTTAAGCGAGTACAAGGGTATAAAAACTACGGCACAGACAAAGTTAGCTTAGCTATCTCGTTATAATCTAGTTTATACAAATTGTGTAACTATTGAAGAACGTATAATTGCCAACATAACTTAAGAATCGCTTTAAATTGAAGCTCTCTACGTATTTATAAGCGCTTGCTCGGCCACTTTGCTCTCAGTGTGTTTGTACTTAATTCAGGTACATTCTGCTCGTTGCACCTTGGCTACAGAGTATTTAAAACAGCCCTCGTATGTACAAGCAACGACAAACCGACGGGACTAGAATTCTGATAGTTAAGGATACGAAGATGTTTCAGCTCTCCCAAAACACACATATAAAGTGTACATAATTGCTGATTCGCTCTAGACATTTGACTGCATTGCAACAACCACCAAATGTCCAACCAACCAGTCAAGTAGTTCACCACCATTCATTCACATTCACATCCACCCACCCAAACCCAAACCCATCCACTCTCTGCAAGGTAGCAGCAGCAACAGCAACAGCAACAGCACAGCACAGCAGCAGCAGCAACCGCAGCAGCAGCAGCAGCCACAGCGACAGCACGAAGCACGCACGAAGCAGCTGTGTAACGGACGAAGCAGTCGAAGAGGCCAGAGCATCGGCAACGGCTGGGAAATGAAATTAATTTTTTTAGTCACTCGCTGGCACACGCTTTGACAACACACACAACACACAGTGAGCAGCGGAGGGTCCGCAGTCGCAGTTCGCCGTTTCGTAGCATTTTCGAAAAACCGGGTATCGGGTACGCGCGATCGCATTGCATCGGAAAGCCAAAACCTCCCACCGAAAGTTGTGCAAAAATTTTCAATTTCAAAAAAAGTCGTTACAATTTAAATGAGAAATAAAAAAATTACGACCCCCCAAAAAAAAAGAGAAGAAAATAACAAGTGCTGTGTGTAAAGTTGAATTGTTGCTGCCAATAATATCTCTGGCAAATTGTTACAAAAGTCCAAAAAAAAAAGTGCTCAAAGTGCAACTTTACAACAAAAAGAATCGTTAAATTCAACAATTAAAATACAAACCAAAAAAAGGTGCGTACATTTTTCTGCCATTTGTGGTTACATAAGTTTTTTGTAGTTTTTTCTTTGGTTTTTTGAAATATATTTCAAATATTGAACTTCAACAACAAATGGCCCAGGCCAACGCATAAACAAACTGTGTCTATTAGCTAGTTGCTAATTGCATATAAATTAATCTCTATGGTTTTCAAGTAATTTTCCTATTTTTTTTTTATCTATTTATAAAATAAACAAAAATCACAAAATGTTTTCGCAAACTTTTGCAAAAGCAACGACCTTACCAGAAGAGGGCAACAATAAAACGAAATTTATGTGATAAACTTAAATTTTGTATGTCGCCTTTGTTTATTTATAGTTGTCAGATTTCGCAAAATAGCATCTGCAAAATCTGCGTAAACGTACGCACGCGCTTTTAATCTCTCATTGTGCCTCGTGTGTGTCCTACAAATTGACGTCGGGTGTTATCTAATAGGGTTTGGCTTACTTGAAGTTTTATCTAAACTGTGTGTGTGTGTGTGCCTCGGGTTCATTAACTGCTAATCACTAGGCAGATCTCACTTGGTCGAAATTTGCCTATTTGTTATTGTTTGGCATAAAGTCCGAAAACAAAAAAACCGAACAAAGTTAAGGCTTTGGAATTTAGCATATGTAATCGTTAAGATGAATACTAATTTGCTTGATTGGACCACGCCCACCTTTTATACAAAAAACGCCCCTTTCTTTATGCAACACAAATAATAAATATAAATACTATATATTATTGATTAACATTAATCAAGCTAATCTTATTTTGAAGAAAAAGAATCATCATCGATTTTTAGCGTTCAGTGAAATTTGAAACCTTTTGAGATTATCCCCCATGGACAGGTCTTAATTGGGAGATTTTTGTGTGTGTTTTACCATTTACTTAATCGGCGACGAAATCTTGTTCCCGCAGAGTGGGTTGGACGCGTTGTTAATTATTTTTCGGCCACTCCGAATATTAACAAGTGTATTCCAAAGGTTTGGAATTAAGTACAAACGGTGTGAATAGTTCGATAAATACGAAAAGATTTGATTCAAAAGTACAAAAATATTATTTCAAGTATTTCCCGAAATATTTGTTAAAAAAAAGTGTTAGAACCGGTTGGGAATTTAAAGCACAGACTTGCCTAAAAATAGCTCGCATTTTACTTTTTGCAGCTAACATTAAAAGTCTATACTGTAATCTAATATATGTTGTAATTGAACCAAGATAATCAATAATATTAACAGTCGGTTTTCGGCCTTAGAATGTTTTATACTGAATTTAAGGACACCCAAGTACAAATCATAATAATTGAAATACAAAACGGTATAAACGAGTTAGGTCTAGAACAAGTTAAGAATAATATTAGCACCGTTTTGTACCTTTAATTTTAAGTATGTTTTATTCCTGGGTGTACTCAAATTAAAGTCAAACCATTCTTACGAACTACGAGCGTTTGAAATTCTCAAGTGGTGCTAATACTTTGTTTATCAAGAGATTTTGTTCAACTATATTTTTACCATCTTGGTCCTTGGATCCATGTAGCCTTATTTCAAAAACAAATTGAGTCAGAAGAATTAAAAAAGGACTCAAACCTACCAGCTTGTACTTATTTTGTTTCTAGTTGACAATTTATTAGACTTGTATAAAGAATACTTTGCACTTATTTGCAGTAAGTAAATTCTTGTTCATAGAAGTATGAAAGCTAGAAACATAAACAAATCTAACAATACTTTAAATTTAAGTAACTTGAGTTCTAACAACTAGAACTTAAAATAAGAATCTTGAACTTTAATCTAGTATTTTTAAGCGAGTGTTTATTTTATTTAGTTTTTTAATTGATTTTTTTTCTAAGAGATATCCCATTGCCATTGAAATGTTATTTTCAAAAATCCCCTAAAATACTTAGTTTAACCAGAAACAGTGGAAACCATCAGTCAGTCAGTCAGTTTTGTCTTCAACTTCATTATACTTGGCTTGCACATACAAAATAGTCCATAATTTACTCTTCTAAGCAGTTTCGCTTTTAATTAATCAAATTAATCCCCTCTCCTTAACCTCGACACGCTTCCCCAGAGACAAAAAGTTGAAAAAAAAGATAAAATATTGTATTTTTACCGCCCACTTCACAAAATCGCCTTGACGCTAGTTCCTCTAAGTAAAAAATCGAATAAATACAAAAATATCGTAAATAAATTTTTCGTTTTTGCCTAATAAACTGTATTTTCTAGCAAAGTTTAATAGCTGCCTGCTAAGTAATTGAAATGGAATTAAGGTCATAAAATATACTTTTTTTGACAATATTCTTTTGCACTTTGAAGCATTTCGCAGTTGATTGCTGGATTCAGGGGCAAAAAATCCTATAAAATTGGCAAAGATAATGCTTATCGCATGCGAAAATAAAATAAAAAAAAACTAATTGAATGGTAAATGCGTAAATAGTTTGGTTTCGGCATATTTTTTTGTTTGGCGCATATCAAAAGTAACTTGGTGAGAAGAATGTTGCAGTTTCTTTTAATGAAGCGTGAACACTAGACCACATAATGTGCGGCACACATTTACACAATTTTAGGTACACCCCTCAGTTGGTAAGGAAAAACAAACGAAATGAAAATGAGAAAATTTGTCGCATTTTCGTCGCGTTTTTTATCTGTCTGACTGTTGGTTTCTTTTGGGTGTTTGACGCAATTTAAAAATATCCCAGACATATGTGTTGCCGTTGTTGTATTTGGTGTGTCTGCCTCCCATACACATTACTAATACGTCGCGTTGTCTTTGATTTTTATTTTTTTTTTAAATTTTCTCACTTAAAGTGCGTGACTTTTAATTAGACTACAATAAATGTGCGAAAATTTGTGGGTGTGGTGTAATGGTTGGTGTAAGTTGAGAAGAAATGGTTTTTAGAGCAAGTTTACTTAAAGTTTCAAGTATGTTTTGTTTTGGGTAAGTACTTGAAATGAACATGAAACATTAGTATTATTGAAATGACAATAAACTTATTTGAATAAAAAAGTTTTTGTACTAACAGTAAGACTAAAAATCGAGTTTTTAACTCAAGTATAATAAAATCTTGATTGAGTACAAAATGGACTTACCATGCCAGCCCCAAATATGTAAGAAATTATCTTCAAATAATATTGGTTTGAGTACAAAATGAACTTGCAAAGCCAGCGCCAAAAAGTCAAGCATCTGTTCTTAAAATTTTCATCTAATTATAACTCTTTTTTTTCGACTGATTTCTGACTTCATCTTCGTTTTTGAATCTGTCCAGCTTACTTTGATGTTATATCAAGAACGATTTGGAAATGCTCATATATTGTTTCAACAATGTTAAGAGGTTGCCTTCAGACTTTTAAACTTAACCAACAATATTTTGTAAACGGATTTGATTTAAGAATATTTTAACCTAAAAGCATGATCAATAAGTCTTTACATTAGTTCGAAATGTACTTCAACAGTTTCAGTTTCGTGTATTTGGCTATTGAACAAACCGTTCTTGAAATAAGAATTTTGTACTTGAAACAGGTATTTTCGAACTTACCGTACTAGAGACAGCGTTTTTACTAAATTCAAGTACATAGTTCTTTATTTAATGAGTTCATAGCAAGGTTGAAAGATTGTTTCAATATTATAAATTTTGTTGAATAGTCTAGGATTCCGTTTCTGAACCGGCATTACTTTTACACTGCCAAATATAGCAGGACCAAATTGGAACTATTTTTTACAATCTACTAGCATAAATTAGGCTCATTGAATCTACCCTTAACTATAGCAGAATCTACCTTTGCAAATTGACTCTGAGCAGGGATAATAACCAACTCCATATTAACAAACTACACAACAAATTTTTACTTAACTCCTTTTAAGGACTCGATACCACTTATGAACTAGTTCAGACTGGCCTTTTGTAATTAGGAAAATATATATAAGTTTAAGGCTTGGCTCGAAACCACCTTCGAACCGGTACAGACTGGCTTGCAGGCTTAATTATTAGTTATTTGGGGTTTCTGGTGTTCCTAATAATTTACAGTCGTTGATATACAACACTATAATTATTTGATAGGCAAAAACAATTGATAATTTTGCCACAAATCTTTTTAAAATACATCTTTGTAGTTGATGCAGCCTCAGCGGCATGTGATTGAATTGCTTTGCGGCTTTCTGCCCATTGCCCTCGCTTGTCTCGTGCTCTCGTGCACTAAATATTTAAAATAGCTGCATCTTGAGAGGATTCTTCTGACTGCCTGCCTGCCGGCAACCCAATTGCTTCCGGTTCAAATCGATTACACAAAAGCGCTTCTCTATTTTCTCTTTCCCAGTGCTTTCCCTGCTTGAAAAAGAAATATATATTTTTTTTGTAGTTATTTTTCCTCTTCTGCTCTATACAAATGAAGTGCACATCGATTAGTGCATTGTTTGAGTTATGTTTCGGTATCTTTTTCATTTCCATTTCCATTTTTCTGGTTGTTGTTTTCCAAAGAAAATTAATTGTTTTGTAAACACGCGAGTTTTTGGAGCAATGACAACTCGGCATTGAAATGCCACGGAACAGAAAACAGAGCAAAGACGAAAAATTCTGTAAATGCATTTTCAATATATCCTTCTGTTTGCATACAAGGCAGCTGAGTTGCCAACGCACATCAATCTTAGATATATATCTAAGCATATATTTATTTATTCTCATTCAATCTGGTGACAAGTGTCAACAAGTGAGACAAAGCATGTCTGACAAAATTAAATAAGAACTCAACTTTTAAATATAAATTCGTTTGAACTAGAACTTATGTGTCTTTAAGTACAATTTCCATTTGTTTGTTTTTAGCCTTGAGACAATTGCAAAATTGTTTGGTGGTAGCAATAAAAACAACATATTTAACCACAAAATATTGGGCAATTTATGCATACAAATATGTAACCACCAAAATTGTATAATATTTACATAAAAAACATTTGCATGTAAAATTCTTGCGAGTTTGTTTGCTTAACATTAAGCAAATTAAATGAAAACCATAAATAACTACAGTCAACAAATCTTACAATTTTTAAAGTCAACTCTTTTAAGCCTTTCACCCAAAAGAACCAAAAGCAAATCAATGCAAATGTGTGCCATGAGTCAGACGCAGTTTGGAATTCGGCTGTTTTTTTATGCTGCCTGCTGGTAAAGGGCATCAAAAGCTCTGGCCGCAACACATAAAATCGAACCACCAAAAACACCTAAAACTTCCAAAAAAAAAAAGACAATGGGACTTCCCACAGTCGCCACAGATGTGCCAAGTTTCCAACATAAAAGCAACAACAAAACATAATAAATAAATATGCAGATTGTCTTTAGCATAACACCTTAGGAGAAGGCAATAAAAAATTTTTTAATATATTTATGTGATTTTATGAATAAAATGCTTGGACAGTTGGACAAATTACGATGAGCATTAAAACAAAAGTTTTATGATCAAGCGATCAGCATAGGTAAATTGGTTTGATTGCTGAAAAATATTCTAATGGCTGCTAGTTCCGTTATGAGTTCATTGGAATTCGCTTAACCCAAATTTAAGTGGCGAACTTTGATCAAAATTTATTCAAACTTAAAAGAATAGCAAAAAGTGGAATTTCAAGAAATGAAATAAAGGTAACTCAAGCTTTGTAAATAGATATGATGATGCAGCAAACTTTTTTTTTAAGGCACATTGTTGCTGACACAATGTGGAATAATGCTCCAGGCGCCGAAAAGGGAATAAACTGAAAATCATCTAAAATGATCAAAAGTTGTTGTAGTAGTTGTTCTTTTTGGATCTTAGAAATTTTACAAAAAAAATCAATTGAATGACTGTCTTTTTTCTTTAGATATTTAAGTTCTGGCTATCAGCGTTTACTGGAAGAGCATATTGGTGTGATGAGGGACTAGTCCCATAACGACAATGGTTCTTAAGCATGCTTGAATTTGAAGCTAGGATTGTTTCCGTTAAGAACTTGCTTTGTGTCTACCCACTCTTTAATATAAATCAGAAATGCCAAGGGCCAGCTTATGGCTTTAAGTCACAATTTTGTTTTTCTTAAATAAAATCATTCGCCATTCATTTATCATTTGTTTTGCTTCCACTATGATACAATCATAGGAAAATGAGTGAAGAGGGAAAACATACCAATTGGGCTTAAGTAGCCCATCGATCGATACCGATATTTCTTTCAATATTGAACAAGTAACTATTCTTTCAGAATTTTCAAATGGAAAGAGATTTTTTTAAGAATGATACACCTTATTAAGGTGATTAAAGTGAAATTCAACACGTATTCAAAATTACATTCTCTCTTAGTTCAAAATCTAGAGATCAAAGACCTCTGAAATTATAAAGAAGGTTCTTTCCGGGGATTCGAAACCGTTGTAAAGTTTTAGAATTGATTCTCGGAACGGTTTCTTTACTTAGCTCAAAGCTTGGTTCATGAAATCTTAGATCTGTGAGACATATTTTGGTAATAATATAGACATATTTTTTTTAGAGAAGGAAGTGTCGAGCTTAGGGAGCTGTTTAAAGCAATATTCAGTAGTAGTAGTTTTTACTCTTCCGAAATATAGACTCCGGGCCGAGCATTGTCACACAAACTAAGAAATATCAAAGTAAGTTAAAAGTTTAATGAATTTTTACAAGTTTTTGTAAGAGATATGTAAGAATCTTTATATTTTACCTATATAGCAAGAGAAGTTTCTCAAGCTAATTCAAGAATTTATATTGAGAAAAGCTGTTGTTGATGAAAAATTGTATTTTTACATACAAAACAAGTTAAAGTTTTAAATGAAAATGTAAGATTTGTTGAAAAATATGATATAGGGCTGATTTCTTATCTTCTATGTTATATAAAGTTTTATGTGACACATAGCTCTATGTAGAAGATAAGAAAACGGCTCTTTAGACTACCTTACTAGCCGCCACATTTAGATGTACTTCACAGAATTAGCTATCAAAATAAACCACTCTGAAAGCGGAAACCAAAAGAACATTCCCGAACAATATCGCCAAAAAACTATTCGCTTTTCGATATATAAAATCGGAAAAATATTTTATAATTATATATTGTCTTTTGGAACAGAACTATTGATATATAGATTTTATATCCGGCATTCTAACGAGAGCACCTCTGATATAAATTAATTTACCAGCAGTCCGAAACACTTGAAATATACAATTTATTATCTTTAGAACCACATACATTTGTCTCTTTCTAACAAGTAAGTATGCAATAGAATTTGTGTGAGAAAAATTCATCCAATTTTCTACAAAAAAATATTAAGAAATTTAAAGAAGTTCTTCGAATGAGTATAATATCGGGATAACGATGAGTTATGTTGAGAAAAATCACCCAATTTTCAAAAAAAAAATACTAAGAACTTGATAGAAGCTCTTCAAAAATGTGTTCAAAAAGCAATGGGAAGAATATCTGAATACTAAGAAATTGATAGAAGCTCTTCAAAAATGTGTTCAAAAAGTAATGGGAAGAATATCTGAATAAAAATGATTCATGTTGAAAAAAACTCATCCAATTGTCTACTAAAAATATTAAGAAATTTATAGAACTTCATAAAAATTATATTCCAAAAGCAATATGAAAAATAACTGAATAAATATTCAGTATTTCCAGCAGTGTACAAACCAAAAAGTTAAAAATTTGCTTAACAAATTTAGGCAGCAAATTCATTAAATTTTTGTCTTTTTTTGTTCACTCCACTAAGTGAATTTCTTGTCAACTCTGGCCGGCATATCGTTTGATGAATTAAACACAATCATCTTGTTGTAGTCTCTCACTCTTCCTACCCTGTCTAGCCCCTGGCCTCTAGGTTGACAACAAGTCACCGCCAAGTCAAATGCAAATTTTGAGTGAGTGCTGAAATCGAGACCTGCCTTTCTGCCTATGCCTAGTCATTGAACTGTTGTGTGTGTGTGTGTGTGTGTGTTTCTGTTAATGCTATGCATCGCGCCAAACAAAACTGATTAGCGAGCGTTTTTAACAGCGCCAAAATTTATGCGTCTCAAATGCGTTTGACATTTGGTTTGGTTGTTGTTGTTGTTGTCTAAATGCCTGCGCTGACAGGTGAGGTTTTTGTTTGCTGTTTGTTTTGGGAAAGTATCTGCTTCCCCTTTTCAGCAAATTGCAATAAATCTAATCCCAAGCTGCGCAACTTAATTAGTTCACGTCAGAGCTACTTCTGGACATTTATCACCTGATGAACATTTACAAGTTGAAAAGAAAATGCTAATTTTTTGAAAGAGCTTAGTTTTTTGTCTAGTTTTTTTTTTTATATGCAAATAAATTGAATATAACTGGCTAATAAATTTGTTAATTAGACTACGATATTTAAATGAATATGCTGTTATATTAGCATAAAAAATGTATTTTATGTGATGTATATGAGATAAAAACAATAATAGAATCCGGTTTTAATTTGGTTTGAAAGCGAAGGTTTTGGTATTTGTATAGAGGGTGTCTCAAAATGTGGGACACATGAAATGGAAGTGCGGTTAGAATAGAAAAATCACATAAAATGTGGCGTTTTATGTCCGGATTAAGGCGCACATAAAATCGAAAACTTTATCTCCTCCAACAATGCATAATTAGGTGTCATAATCGCTGACTGCGCTTTAATAACATTAGCAGAAAGCAATTAGCATTTTGATGGCTGAAATTTGGCCAAAAAAAAAAATATTTACAGAGAGTGAACCATGAGTATTCTGCTGGCTTATGTGTTGTCGCCAATTGGATTTGTTGTAATTAAAACGGGGTGCACTTAAATGTGGCATAAAAAATGCGTGTGCGCTTCTCCTGAACACGTGCCAAAAAGGCAGCCGGCAGGCTAAGTGCAGCGACAAACGTCACTCATTCGCCCTGTGCGTAGCACTTGGTTGCAGTTAGTGTGTGATTATTTTCAAATTCGACACAGTTTTCTGAGCGAATTGTTTTTGTTGGCCAAATATTATTTATAGCCAGTCGTCGCCGTCGTCGTCGTCGTTGTAGTGAAAGTCATTTTCGATGTTTCTCACCGAGTTTTCCTTATTTTTATTTTTTTTTGCCTAACTCCTGTTTCCCTTTATGTAAGCGTTTTGTTTGCCTGCGCGTCCGTCCGGCTGTCTGTCTCCGCTTGATAGTCGATGAGATGATACAAAAATAAACTGTGCCAGTTTGATGCTCTGGTGCGTTGTCTTTATATAGACGCTACACTAATTAAAATGTCAAAAATTGCGTTAAGAACGCTTAGATGAAGAATTTATTTACTCATTTTGCTTAATCCCAATGGCTGCTGCAAATGTTAGCAATGGAATTTTCAAAGCCAATTCAACAAAGCCATAACTTTTAGGTAGGGTGAAGAAATACAGACAGAGAGAGGGAAAAACGGACCAGAGAGAGTGAAAATTGGCAAATGGTCATTTGACAGACAGATATGATAATGAATGTCCGGTGTATGCAGAGTGATCGCAGAATCATTGGCCGTGTTTAGCAGTAGGATTGATCGCTGAGCAGGTATCAGTAATTAAATTGTTTCTGCTGAACGAAACGCTAAATATGGCTCATTCCTTGTGAACTCAGATAACCGAAATTTTTGTATGACAACAATAATAACTATTCCCGCTTTATAACGGTAAAAATAGTGATAGTTCTATTTTCATCATTCAAGAAAAAAAAACAGGGTTTTAGCGAAATTTTATGCTTCTTTTTTACCTTTTTCTTAAAGAGAGCGGGCATATTGAAATTGTCCAGATGTTTGTAACTCATAGAAAGAAGCATATCCGACCCCGTAAAATATATATATTCTTGATCAGCATGACGAGCTGAGTCGATATAGCCATGTCTGTCCGTCTTCTCCGTCAGCTATTGCGACCAAACTTTGCACCAAGTCTTGTGGTACAAATACGCTGCACATATGTCGGAAGCGGCCGTATCGGATGACTTATAAAATATAGCTGCCATAAAAACGTTCGGTCGAAAAACTAGTTTTAGTGAGAAAAACTTTTTTCTTTTCAAAGCAAACGTCTCCAAACTCTGTAATTACTAGTTTTCTATGCTTCTCCACGATTCTACCAAGTTTGTTCGAAATCGGACATCTATATAGTATAGCTGCCATAGAAAAGAAAGGTTCAAAAAATAGTCTTAATAAGAATAACTTTTTTCTTTTCAAAGCAAACGTCTCCAAACTCTGTAATTACTAGTTTTCTATGCTTCTCCATGATTCTGCCAAGTTTGGTCGAAATCGGACATCTATATAGTATAGCTGCCATAGAAAAGTAAGGTTCGAAAAATAGTCGTAGTAAGAAAAACTTTTTTGTTTTTAATGTAAACCTCTTTAAAATTGGCATATATTTAATTAATAACCTTTCACACAATTCTTCAAAGTTTTGTCAAAATCGGATGACTATGGGTTATAGCTGCCATAGGAATGATCGTTCGAGTAACTGTATAAGTTGACTTTTCAGGCAGATCAAGCTAATAAATAAAAACTGTACTACAATTTTTAAAGATATCAAGCTCATGTTTTACACTATAATGTATAAGTGTTATGTCTAAAATCTCTAAAATTTTCATAAAAATCGGAAAATAAATATCAGAGATATAAGAGTTATACACATAAGTTGTATACTTTTCGGCGCAACATGTGCCTTCGCTGTCTGCTATCTGCTCTTTTATGTTAATAGGGAATGCTATAAAGCACTTCTTCCTATAAGTACTTTAAATCGATTATTACAGAAAAAGGAGTCAGATATTTACTTATGAGATTTTACAGTTATTTCCCGAGCTAGATTGTCATCTGTTTTTTCCTTATAACTCTTAAAATATTTACCATATTAAAGTAAAACTTGTCAGAAACAATGAACTCATCATAATCTATCCACTCGTTAAATTTTCTAAAACTTATCGAATCTATAAATGTAAATAATTCTAAACAATCCGAAAATGTACCATTAAATAATTGAACATTTTGTCTACTCTTTACAGGCGCTTACTCATGTGCAACATGTTGCCCTTGTCAGCCTAAGCAGTCTGATTATCTACAACATAAACAACTCTGGGCTATTGCTTCATTCCCTCCATTTACATCAGTCAACTGAAATATACAAAAGTTTTGACATGATCAGAAAATTATTGACGTTGATAAGATGCAATATCAGCGGGGAAGACGAAGAAGAAGATCCGCAACAATATTTAAAATTGAAAAGTGTTAAACAAGTCTACGATATGATAACCTAATTTCCGACCAGCGAGCGAGGGAAACAAAAAGTGACTCAAACAAATAATAAAAAAAAACTACAGAAAGAAACCCAAAACCGAAACGAAAGTAAAAGATTTCTTCAAACGGGGCGTTCATATGTTTCAACGATATTCAAGGGCGTGGCTAACCGAGGGGGCCGAACCCAACAACAGACACAGACGAAATACCATATAAAACAACAATAAACTCTCTTGTGAAACTTTAACTGTAATCTTTGATGCGAAGAAACCAGCGTTTGGACTGGAGGACCCTGGCCCTGCTGGGCGTCCTCCTTGCGTTTATCATAGACTGGCGCGGATTAGTATTCGCCATGTCCGTACTAACCACCACGATGTCGAACCAATATAATCAGATTAACACAACTACCGCAACAACAACAACAACAACAACAAATTATCCGCCTAATTTTAGTAATAATTATCAACAAAGTGATCATAGTCGTAGTAGTGCAGAAGCAGAATCTAGTTTAGATCAACAACAAAATCAAAGTATTAGTGCTGAATTTAATCAGAGTTTAAACACAACTGCCATACCAGCCACATCACAGGAAGATCCGGATCCGTTGGGCTTTGTCTTCTCAGTTGCACGAAAAGAACAATTAGCCATACTCTCACGAACGGAGCGCAGCATACGACATCAGCAGCAGCAGCAGCAGCAGCAGAGGAAGCATCACCATCAACAACAATTGGCTGATAACAACAAAAATTTCATTGGTTCGAAATCGAAAAGACTGAATAACTCTAGAAATAATTTACACATAAATACTAGCAGTAGCAATCACAACAACAACAGCAGCAACAACCAGGAGCCACAGCAGCCAATTAACAATTTGGATCGCAACGAACGTTCCACTGTCTCCGAATCCCATCTGGCTATCCATCCATCGCGCAAAATACAACTGTATATTAAGAATCGCATTCTTCAAGTGCTGCCCGATGGTGCTGTTAATGGCACAGAGAATGAGCAGAGTGAATACAGTGAGTACTGCAGTAATGCACATTTTCTTAAGAATATTCTATTCTTTAAATGGAAGTTGAACTTAATACTTTACATGGTTCTGAAGGCCATCTTAACTACGTTTTCAGATCGGCTTAGTGGTATAATTTATCAAAAAGATAGAATGGTTAGGAATTTGAATGGTTGATACAGGAGATGTAAGGGATCCCCCTATGTTTTATGCCGGAGAAAGATTTATGTTAGGGACACGCTTAAAATCCCCCAAATTTTGACAGTGAACTAAACTGAACCAAGCCGCTTTGAATTGGTGTTTCCGCTTCAGCATTGTGAAAGCGACACGGGTTCGGTTTGTTTTTCGGTTTATCAGCTCTTATTAGCTATTTGGTTACGGGATGGTCTAGTGCGGTTCAGAACCGGTCTGCATCCCTGAGCAAAATAGTGTAAAGATCGGTTCAAAAGTTTTTAGCGACTTCATTAGTTAAGCTTTAATTTTGAAACTACAAATTTTGAAAAATATCCCGAACTTCTCTAGCATTCCGTGTTCTTAAGCTAACATCAGTAGCTGTGAAGGGTGAAGGCTACGTAAAAGCTAACAATTATTTGTAATTTGTGGAAGTCCGAAAATATACAAAAATTATACATCAGAAAAGTGTCTTCAATCGGAGAATGTGCAAAATGTTTTCGCAGTAAAAGTAGCTTACACCCACCATAAGCTTTGCAAATTTTGCATCTAGCAGAGTGAAAGTAGCGAAAGGATGGGCTATTTTCTAAATTGTTGTTATGAGCTAAAATCTCAGCCTAAAATGGAAAGTATTTAACACCATAAGTGGGCCAGCGCTCTCGAAGATATACATACCAGAAAAAAACAGAACGAATAACTTAAGAACAAACGCTCTTAAAAAAATTGTATTCGCTCTTAAACTTTCAACAATTTCGCTCTTGAAGTCAATCTAAATCAGCGATGTTCCACCAGGGGCCGAACACTTTCGGTAATTCACGCCGAATGCTTGCCGAAGTAATGCTTCAGTGAGTGTCGGAGAGAGACAGAGAGCGTCAGAGAGCCTCTCTTCTTGAACATCGCTGATCTAAATTCTTTTTCAGTAAAGTGTTTTTAGGCAAGGGGAGTGAGAAAACAAACATAGAGGAGAACAGGCAGATTTGAGAGAACACAGCGTTGAGCTCGCTCTCTCAGTTATGTTTTTTATGGGAGAGGGGTGTTTGGAGTAGCTATCGAGCGGAGAGCGCAAACGATTTTTGCATTCATGTTGCTTTGGAATTCACAACCAGTTATGGCATTGCTGGAATGGAGAGACGGCTGTTCGGTTGACAGTTGACAGTTGTGTATTCCTCGAACCGACTTAAACTTGCTAGATGGTTTAACCATTAATTTTCTATAATATAAATTTAAACAAAATGGAATAAACAACTGATTTGAAATTGTAATAAGATTGGAATCTGTAAAGCTCTTGATTTAAGAGTAAACGATCTTACTCTTGAATCTGATGAGCTCTTCTTTCTAGTAGAAAGAACATTCTCGGTTTTTGACAATGCTGTATGCTCTTGGTTCAATCAAACTTAATTTTGAGTACGTTTTGCATTTGATTCAAGAACTATTCTGCTTGATTTGAGAACGATTCGTACTTGGATCAAGTATTAAAGCTCATGGATCAACAAAAACGCGATCAAAAATTCATACTTGGATCAAGAATTTCACTCTTGGATCAAGAAATTTTATTCTTATCGAACATCTGACATCGAACATTCTTGATCCAAGTATGAAATTCTCTTTCATTCTCTGATTTTAGTATTCTAGTTGTATAAGATACACAATGGAAGTTGATTTCTGTTTCAAAGAATCTATAAAAGTCTGCTGATGATAGAAACTGCAAGTCCTACATTTAAAGATGAATGAAAACAGGCTCAACAAATGAAAAAATTAAATTTAATTGCTTTAAAATAAGTCAACCCTAGATACAATTTTGTAAATTTGCTTAGGCCATAAATTTTTGCTATGGTTTCCATAAACCCACTTAGATTATGCTTTCGATAAAACTCATCCAGTTGCACACAGAAACTACACACAATTATCTAATATAACTTTTCCAGTACAGCGCCACCGTCTTATCATTATTAATTCTTAGATTTATGATAGCAATTGCCAATTAGAGTGCAATTAATTTATAATCCTACCCACAGCAACGACGACTACTTGGAGACCTACTTTGGCGAGTGACACAGTTAGGGCCTCCACATTGTATGATGCAATGGATTGATGATTACGTTGCTTTTTGATATGATATTTATGATAGGTGAGGAAATGCAGCGGCAATGCTTGAGTGCTTCGACCGTTAATCACAAGCATTTGCACGAAATTTCACAATCCAAAAGTTGCCTTTAATAAATTGATCCAGTTTTTTGTTTTGTTTTTCCTTTTTGTGGAATAAGATATGTTTTTTTTAAGTGATTTCCAGTTGTAGGTGGTCATGTTTTGGCTGTTTACCACTTGTTGTTGTGGTTGCTCCTCTCTGATCTTTGCCGCCGCATAACTCTTCCCCTTGCATGCGATTTTTCTGCTGCAACCCAAATTTTCTTTCCCGACGCGTGTCTCGCGTTGTGTCTGAGATTTACGACTCAAATGACCATGAACGTGTTGGTATGGAGTGTATTGTACTGTATTTGTGTCTATATGTATGTAAAATTATCGCATTGGTATGCAAACCAAATGAAACGAAACGAAAATGCAGCAGTCAATGATGTGTGTAAAATCTGTGTGTAGAAAGTGTTTGCTTTGGTTTTCAAGATTTGTCTTTGTTCAGGGGTGAGAGAGGTTCGCGAGACTTTAGGTTAGTCGTGCCTGAGAAATTAGAGAAACTTCTTTTTCAATTCCTAGGTTAGTTTTTCTAGTCTTGGCAGCGGCTGAGTAATAACAAAAACATTGTGTTCTATATGTTTTTGCTTGCATATTTCTATTAGTATTTTCTCTGCTGCCAGTGGCAATTTCTCTGCTCACTTTGCCGACCTCTGATTTAAGCCAATTCTTGGATACAGTTTTGCTAATTGGAAGATGATAACAAAATGAGTTCACTAGTTTCCAATTTTGTGCGAATATATGAAGATCTAGTAAAGAGCAGATGCTTGGAGGTTAACAGCTGGCAATACAGCTTCTTTACCTAAATAGGTCGTCAAATAAATAACAAACAAATAATATTTATTTATTTATTTTGTAAGTTTTGCCACTGGCCCGTGTTTCTGTGCTGCTGTTTTTATGGTCTGGGCTTAAAATGAATTGCTCGTAAAAGTGCTTGTAAAACAACGCCAATAACCACAACTCGAAAACTGCGTGCAAACTGTCATTAATCATTATAATTTATATACGAGGGGTTCAGCTTCATAAATTAACAAAAACCGGAGGCCGTTTACAAATTTTAACGAATTTACGCATAATTTAACATTGTTGTCAATGCTCAGCGATTGCTGGTGATGCGGCTGCTGGTGCCTCAGGTGTGCCAACTATCAAGATCCACCGGGCCAGAAAGTAAGCCACAAATTGTGGGTGCCTGGCCTAGACCTTTTTTTTTTATCATATAACCCACCACAAAGACAAAGTAAATATGAGAGAAGAAAAACTTTGGGTTCAATGCCACCTGTCTAAAAATAAGAGCTGCCGGAAAAACTTTTGCATAAGCAGATGAACGCCAACGCCAAACTAAATAAATCCATTTGACATATTGCTGCCACTCGCGCTCTCTTTCTCTCTCTCAGTCTTCCTCTCTACACATAATCTTATCTAAAACAAAACACTTTCGCGGTGTTTTCACAACCATGTTGCCTGCCGGCATAAATCAGCCCACTGGGGAATGGGAACTGGGAACTGGCACTGAGGTGGACGGATGAGGTGCCACTTCGCTGACAATAGGCCGTCAAGTAGGTGTCTTCCCTCATCTTCAAGTATCCCACCCACGTGAACTGCTGACAAAATTTTAAAACAGTTTTCGGTGTGGCGGCTTTTCAAAAATTTATTTTTTTTTTTGTTATGCTCTAGGCAAGAGTATTACAAATGTGACGGCCGTTTAGAGATAATATAGCTCTATACATAATAAGCAAGGGAATCAATTAGGTGATAGACTATTTTCGGACAGAACTATGAACCAAGAGACCCGAGAATTATGAAGAGACTTAGTTACCGTGGAAATCGTCGAATAGTTTTCGATGTTACTTGGTCATTGGCTTTAACATTTTACAATTTTCGACTTGATTCATTATCGACATGAAGAACATAACTTTAAAATGAAATGCGAATACTAATGGGTTATATGTAGTCTTTAAAGAACTGCGCCAGTGCATCATACATATCAAAGCTTAATTTGTATGTATGTTCCGTTCTTGGTAGTAGTCGAATTGTGCGGGTGTGGTGCAGCGGGTAGTGTGTGTGCCACCTCGTGACATCTAATGGAACAGTTTTTTCTTAAAAGGAAAACATAAACATATATGTTCACCTTCACTAGCTATTGGCGACAAATTTAAAGAAATTTCCTCTTGTGAGAAATTGATAAGTTTGCAAGCCAAGAGATTGAGTGGAGCTTGACTTGAACCCTTTTTGGGCTATTTATTGCCAAGTATTTATTTTTAGTAGCTGTTCGCTTATTTGTGCTAGTAGACAAGAGCTCTTTTGAAAATAGTAAGTTGATCCGAAAATCACTAATAAGTTGGTTTGGTGTGGTTCTTATTAGAGCTGAAAACTATCGGCCCTGTTCCGAATTCCGAATCGGTTTTCGTGTAAACGTTGCATTGTAGAGCTTAAACATAGAAATGTTATAAGGAAGGTGACAAGCATTTCAAAGGGTACTTGATCAGGTTTGAGAAAAATCGGAATTGCTTCAGCAGTTGAAACCGACAGCTCAATCCCAAGTGGATTCAATTCGACTAAAATAGACGACCTGATCTAGTAGGCACAGACATTTTCCTTAGTTTTTATAGAAAACTGTGGGATTTGAAGAACAAAAACTAACGTTTACACGAAAACCGACTCGGAATTGGGAACAGGGCCGTATAACTTTTAATAACCATTCCGGTTAATATTAGAATTACCATTCCAATTACCATTTTAAGTACCTTTACAACTACCATTCCATAAACCATTCCAATTACCAGTACAACTTTCATTATAATTACAATAACAATTACCATTCCAAGTATGATTTCAATCATCATTCCAATTAGCATTCATATTACTATTCCATTTATTATTCCAATTATCATTAAAATTGCCATATCAATTACCATTACAATTACCATTCAAACTACCATTTCAATTACCATTACATTAACCATTCCAATTACCATTCCAATTACCTTTCCAATTACCATTTCAATTACCATTATAATTACCAGTACATTTACCATTTTAATTGTTATGGTATTTAAAATATAATTACCTTTACAATTACAATAACTTTGTACTTTAAAATTGAATAACAATTACAATTATTTCAATAACTATTTCAAATAGATCAATTTTTTTTGTTGCAGACAAATCACAAAAACGTGGATCACACAGCCGTTGCTTTCATAATTGGCAGTTTTTTATAATTTTGTTTTAATTTTTTTATTTATTGTTATATCCCAGCACTACAAGTACAAATAGACTTATATTGATTGTGCTAGTCACTACAGTGATTCAAGTATTCAAGTATCAAGTAAAAGTAATGCTAAACCATTTTTCTCATAGAATTTCATTCAAGCTTACAATATTTCTCATAACAATTAAAACTGCTGTTTTGACGACCCGCCTTCTAGTGGTCTTTGCCTTGTTACTTATCGTTAAAAGCCAACCAAACAAATGCGACCTCGAGCTTGCTAGTTTATAAACTAATAAACCTTAATTACTTATGCAAAAGTGTATTTAATTATTCTTCATGCGTAAATAAACTTGTATTCATACATTTCTGGTTCATCTTCTACTTAAGTGGGAAGAATTGTATCATAAATTTGGTTTTGCCGCTCGCCACACTAAACAATATCTTATTAGTAAGCATTTGTGACGTAGCGCAAAACACAAGAAATAGTTTCATTTTGTTTTTTCTCTGAAAAATTAATTTATTGTATTAGGTGCAGAAAGTGATACAAAATGTGTGGCCATTAGGGCAGAGCTACTTAGAAGAATTATGTACCACATGTTGAAATTCATTTCATTCTTTTGATGATGAATATTAATCATGATTGTGGAGGATTTGAGTTTAAGACAATTTAGTTTGGAAAAAAGCATAAAAAGAACAGCACAATTTGTATGCCTTCAGTTTCCCAATAGACCTCTTTAGTAAGCCCCCTTAGAATGCAGACTGCTTATTGATCTAGCGCTAGTAATTTATGTGAAAAGCAATTAACATGCCCAGTGAAAGTAAGAAGACAAGTGCCGGGTGCAACTTCATCAACTTCAACCCAAAAGCAAGACATGCCGTAAATTAAGTTATCAAAAATATAAAAAAAGAGTAAGCTGTCGGAAGCTTTTAGCATCTCTCTGGTCTCCACTGGTCAAAAGAAAACACGTCTCCATCTCCATCAGCTCAACTTCACACCTCACTGGCACCACGCACTAAATCAGTCGCATAATTGCGCTGGACGTTGTGCCCCAAGTACTCTCCATATATCATTATGAAAAAAAAATATGCACGCCCCAAACCGGGTTCGGGTTCGGGTCTGAGTTCGAGTTCGGGTTTAGGTTAAGGAAAGGGTTTCGGACCCCGTTAGTCGCTTGACTAACTACTGCACAGCAACTGGCGTTGTCTGATGTTGGAGGTCAACTGTTTGGCTGAAGCTGACAGAGTGGAAAATGTTCAGCCTCTCCTAAGTCACTGTTCACATTGACCTTCTGCCCTCCCACCCAAAAATGAACTTCAAAGTAATACCACCCCCCCATGGGTTATACATATGAAATATGTTTTTTTTGTTTCGTGCTTTTTTAAACAAATTGTTTGTTTTTCTTAAAACTTGAGCACACATAAACAACAAAATAAATATGTAAAACACACGCCCACAAGTTGAAAGTTCTCATAAATGAGAAAAAAAGTGCGTAACACGCCAGCGCAACTTTATGGCGGCCAAATGAAACAGAAGAGAAATTCTTTGGAACATTTTCTGTTTATGTTGAGCATCATTAAGTTAGACACTCGATTTGGCAATCTAGCCCCAGAGGGGAAAACTTATTTGTATTATTTGGCATATAAATTCTTTTAGTGGGCTAAGGCTGAATACTGCTCAGTCGGCATAAATCTTTGCTTTTTAATGAACTGAACGGTCTGTTTAGCCGCTGGGAAAGATTGGGTGAGTCAGTTGGAGGAGGCCGCTTGCATAAGTTGGATCAGCGATAAGCTAACCAAATTAATTTACAACTTCATTTTCATTTACCTCTCTTTTGTATATTTTTTGTTTTTTTTTTTTTGGCAAGCCAACCGAAGAATGAAGAAACTTGTTGTATCACCAGCAGTCGGGGCCGGTTTTTGCGCGCGCGTTTTTAGTCGCTCGCTTATCGCTTGAAGGTATCGCGTCATTGAGACGTCACCACATAGATAGGCACATTTTATAATATTTCAACTTTTTTTTTATTGAAAAGTTTTTTTCTTCATGCTGTTCAGGTGTTAATTTGATTTTCAGTGACTCTGCACGTGATTAAGCGAGTCAAGTGCGATAAGATTGAATCGAGCATAAGAGGGCGAGAGAGAGAGAGAGAGTGGTTGAGCTTTTTATAACCAAAATGTGGGTGGGTTTTCGACTTTCACAAGCCAATACCAGCAATTTGTGTTTATTAGTGAGCGAGTGAGTCTTTTATGGGGTGTAAATTGCAACAACAAGTACACCAAAAACAAGAAAAGCTGAAATCACTCGCATGGCATAACTTCTGTGTGTTGTAAAGCCAACAGATAATAATCTTTGTATTTTTCTTATATTCTGATGGCACTTAAGTGAGATAAAAGTACAAGAATGCCCACTACCTGCTTACGGCAGTGCAAACAGCCACAATCATACAAACAGGAAAAGCGTCAAAGAAGCAACGGCTATTTCTAATATATATATTTTTTTTTTGTTGACAAAATGAGAATATAAAATATCACCTTGATCTTAAAATATAGATTTTGCTTTGATATTGACTTTGTAAAGATTAATACATTTTGGATTACAAAATGGGTTGAAAAAGTCTCTTGTTTGCCATCTAAATACTTCATTCACCTTCTAAAATGTTTCATTCCATTCTGTTTGCTTGTGGCACGCAACAACAAAATCAACGCTGCAGACAGCGCGCATACGAATTATTAGTACCTTCAATTTACAAGAGGCATAGGAGAGCAAGAGAAGAGAGACACTTACGAAGTGGTTGCTGCAATTTACTTATGCGTGAGTCCCATTCGCTCGGAAATCGCTTTGCTCGAAACAATAACACATGCGCCTGAAGCGTATAGAGCGCGGGCACCACTACTATAAAGCAGCGATGTTCACCCATAGCCCCCAGGGGCCGAACACTTTCGGCAATACACGCCGAATGCTTGCCGAAGCAATGCTTCAGTGAATGTCAGAGAGAGACAGAGAGCGACTGAGAGCCTCTCTTCTTGAACATCGCTGCTATAAAGCAGTGTTCCCCAGGGGGGCCCAACATTTTCTAGAAATCAACTCCGAATGCTTGCCGAAGTAATGCATCTGTCAGTGTCACAGAGAGGCGAAGAGCGACAGATAGCCTCTCTCCTTGGGGAACCCTGCTATTAAGTATATATTTATATTCTTGATCAGCCGAGTCTATATAGCCATCAAGTATGTACTTTGCAAATGATTTAGTTCGAAAAAAAAATGGGTTGTACTTTTCAAAAATTGAACGATTATTGATACCAGTTTTATACGCTTCTTTAATTGAACCCAACTTTCTTATATTGGTACTTATGCCTAACAAGGAAGCTGCAGAGTAGCTTTTATTCAAACTCATCTATCCGAAACATTACAAAAAACTTAACCAATATGTTTACCGTACTATTTCATTACTTGCTTAGACAAACAGTGGGGCCCAAACACATGCTCGGCCAGCTAAATGCAAAAAACTCCAAAAAGAACTGAAACATAGTTTTCATTCATAATGCATTCTTTGGCCCATTCGGCTCAATCAGCAAGCCATTGAAACTTCCTCATTGCTGCCGTCTCATACATGGATACTAATTGAAACTCATTGTTCATTTTGACGCGCATCAATTGGCCCTGCAATCCCCATGCCCAAACAATTGACACTTTTCCAATTGCACCTCAAGCGCACTTACTCCAAACCCGCACACCTTCACCACACTCCGAACACACACCGAACACACACACAATCACACGGCGCGGGCGTCAATTAGTTTAAATAAAACGAACGGGTTGCGAGTCAATGGCCCAGGGCCCTGGGTCTAGGCAACAGACGCGTCTCGTCGCATGCCATTAGAATTTTTGTAAACACAAAACTCTGTGAGTGTGTGTCATCACCTCAATTGGGTACACTTCCTACTTGTAAGACCTTAGACACAAAATGTATCTGCAAGATACCAACTAGCCCATTAGTCCCTCACGCTGCCGGTGCTTTTCACTTTCCAACCGAACGGAAGTCATTTTGAGATACAATTTTGTCTCTTTTGCTTTATCTACGCAAATTGCACACGCACTTAACCCGCTTCCAGTAGCTAATCCGCAATACGTTCAACAATATGGAGCGGCTGAGGCAGCGGGTTTTGGGTTTTACATGCCCATGTTTATGGCTACTTTCTGGCTGTGCATATTAAGAAGGTGCCTACGCTTTTTGCATGCCAAAAAAAAACAAACAAACACAAAAAAAAATTGGTTATTTCGTGAACAGAAAATATCTGCGTGTAGATTAGTGCGGCAATTTGTCGATTGGTCTCCATAAACTTGAGCTATTAAGTGCGAAAATATTTTTGCGAGAGGAGCGCTGGTCCGGCTTTCATTTAAACCGGATTCACACAGAGTGTGCGAGTACTCGGTGCGGGTTGTAATTGAAATTTTGTTATTTCAGGCGCGTGTGCGGTGACGCTGCCTGACGCTCGTTAATATGTCATTTACAAGCCGGCGAATTGTAGCTAATAAATTGTTTAGACGAATGCAAATAAAAACATACAAACTTAACTAGGAATGTGTGTGTAGCTGGTGGTGGTGGCGGCGATACTACTTGTACGTCAGAGACAGGAAGAGCATTGGAAATGCAAGGAAAAGTGTTGCCAGTGTGAGGAGCTATACAAAACACTATCACACATTCCATACCATAAGAGATAGGAAGCTGATTTGGTTGCTGTAGTAGTATCTTATGCTGAAACTGAGTACTAAGATCAGGTTTTGATAAAATCCTTTCCAATCTTCGGTCAAAATAAACCCAAGGTATGGAAATTGGATGGTCCGGATGGTTGGTTGGAAAAAAAAGATCCATTTGGAAGGAACATGTCTTAAACATCCTTCTAATCATCTAGCGGAGTTGCAAAATCATCCATTTGATCAACATTTGTCATATCCTTTGGATGATTTTCAGCTCTGTTGGATGATTAACAGAATATTTAAGACATATCCCTTCCATATAGTTACCGGAAAACATCCAATAGATATTTTTTGATATCCTTTTTTTTCTCTGTGTACTAACACATTTTTAAAGGTTTTTAATTTTTGAAAAATCTATCCCAAAGTCGAGTTGTTTGAAGAGAACCTGATCGGATAAGGTTCTCTTCTCAAAATAACTTCCGAAGGTTAATTATACCCTTGCAAAGGGTATTATAATTTTGCCCAGAAGTTTGCAACGCATAGAAATATTCATTTCCGACCCCATAAACTATATATATTCTTGATCAGGGTGACGAGCTGAGTCGATTGAGTTTTGTCTGTCCGTCTGTCTGTCTGTCTGTTTCTACGCGAACTAGTCTCTCTGTTTTAAAGCTATCGAGCTGAAATTTTGCACAGAGTCTTCTTTTTGCTGCACACTACTAATATGTCGGAACCGACCGGATCGGACTACTATATCTCATAGCTCCCATAGAAACAATCGGTCGGAAAACTAGTTTTAGTATGAAAAACTTTTTTCTTTTAAATGGAAACGACTCCAAACTTTGTAATCTTAGGTTTTATATGTTTTTTTATACTTCTACCAAGTTTTATCAAAATCGGACAACTATATGGTATAGCTGCCATACAAAAGATAGGTCTAAAAAACAGTCTTAGTTAGAAAAAACTCAATGGTAGCATCCTGTAATTTTGTATTTGTTTGTTTCTCGGGCTTTTACACAATTCTACAAGTTTTTGTCCAAATCGGATGACTATATCATATAGCTCCCATACGAACGATCGGTCGGAAAATGGGAAAAAAGTATTTTTTAATATATTTAAGCGAGCACTTGCAAGGGTATAAAAACTTCGGCACAGACGAAGTTAGCTTAGTTTTCTCGTTTTTAGTTCACTTGTGCCCAGGACTCGAATTTTGTTGAGTGTGTGCGTAAAACAGCAACGAAAGCGCTCGGCGCACATAGGCTGTCGGTGCCCTGGGCCCCTAGTTTGACAATTTATACTTAAAATGTATTATGAGGTTCATTTTGCTCTAGGGTCGACTTCCTACAAATCTACAATTTACTACTCCATTTGTAAGGTTATCTGGAATATAGCTCCATATATAGTCCTAAGACTATATTTTTCACAAAGTTCAGATTTAATTGTCTCTCATGATTTGATTTAACAAGGAAAATTGCTGAAAACGTGTCTAGGTTTCCAGATGCTCCCATAGATTACATCAGTTGTGTGGGCGCGCTCGGTAGTAGTCAAACGAACTGTCACAGCTGTCAGAGAAGCTGCAAAGGTAATTAGCATAGAACCCCACAAGCTTCAGCAACTACGTTGACATTATTCGACAAATCTGTCACAATAATATGCATTAAATTGCATTCATAAATTTAATGTCATTGGCTAACAATGGAAGTGTCTCTGACTTATGCAAATTTTATGGCTGATATCTGAGCCAGCTACTGACTGAGCGGTCAATTAGGCGACTGCACGTTTTGCAGTGGGCGTCCTGACATTTTCTTAAAGCCAACATACTGTTTGATCATTCATAAATGCACGACTTACTTTAGTATACATTTTAAATGGGTCAATGAATATGAAGTAATCGAGGCGAGGTAGGAAGAAAGCGGTAAATTGTGAACAAGTTAACAAAGTTGTAAGCCCCAGGCCAGAAATTTATTGTCGCTGGGTCTTCTTCACTTAGTGGGTGGTCATCCAATTAAAGGGTTTCCCTTTTTTTTTTGAAAGTAGACTTACTGGGTCAGTGGAGACTCTTCTGTGCTTCCTGCCCATTATGCAAGCCATAAAATCGTACAAATCGCTTGCTCTTCAATTTAAGTAGCCTCAACCACTTTGTTTGTCCAGCCAATTACTTATCCAAGATCTCGCCTACACACAACACTCCAGACTCTTCAGACTCCACTCAACTGCCTGTGTTGGCTCAGTGTAAATAATAATACATACAAAACAAAAAAAACACAAAAACCAAAACAAAAACGAAGGCAGCTGCATTGGGTGTTTGGCAAATTAGCGAGCTCGTTAAAAACCATAGCAAGGCCTGCGGTTTCTTCTATTGACCACAGCAACAACCAAAAAAAAAAATGAGAAAAAAGAAAAATATGCCATTGAAAACAAACACAAATTGCAATTATACACTCGAGTTGAACTTTTCCTGCCGGGCATACGAAACCCATACAACTTCTTAACACTTTTAAGTGGCGCTCATAAAATTGATCTGGTCCACGGAAGCGTTTTTGTCTGCCGGAAAGTGTTTGATCTTCTCGTTTAGTGAGTGCCTCATAAAGATTTTGAGTTAGAATTGCGCTAAAAATTGACTCAATAATGCAGATGATGTTGATTGGGTGAGTTGGAGGGTTGGATGGTGGTAGCTGAAGAAGTGGTAAAAGTTTCAGGTCATAAAATGTGTTAATTTATATTTGAGTTATGAATGGAGTGAAGGGAGACAGAGGGAATTGCTCAATGATGCGGAAGTCGGTTAATGCAAATTTTGAAAGGTTGATTGAATAGATCAACAAGAATTTGGATAAATGTTTGAATGTTTAGTCTAGCAATAAAACGATGTCTGACTAGGATTTTTTGGCATACCTACGTGGACATAAAATTTCGTTTACTTCATGACAACTGATTTTTAAATGCCATATCAGATTAGATATTTTTCTAATATATCAAAATATGTTCTTACCACTTTTTGGGCTAAACCGACTAACACAGCTTCTGTCATATGATATTCTGTGGCTTTTCGTTTTCTCAAACAATTGAAATATAAAACAGAATGAACTTAAATTCTTAAAATTATCAAGCGCAATTAACGAATATTTACAGTATAATTACTTAAGTAATTGGACAAGTAATTATAAACAGAATGAACTTAAGTTCTTTAAATTATCATTAACGAATAATTACAGTATAATTACTTAAGTAATTGTACAAGTAATTATATTTTGTAACATTTACTCAATAATCTTAGTTGTAAGCAGAGCCGTAAATTACCATTACCATTACAATTACTGGGTCTAATTAACATTACAATTACAATTATTTTGGAATTAAACATTTTATAAGCCATTTCAATTATATCAATAATTACTTCAAATAATTTAATTATTTGGTAATTAAAATAATTGTAGTAATTTCTCTTATTCTTATCCTCAAATTTGTTATGTAACTAAGTCTGGAAACTACTAAAATTATTTCAACTAACAAATATCTTTGGTTTCCATGGCGACTTATACTATTCTGGGTTGTGACCGAGATGATTTGAAATGTGCTGATTTCAAGAATCCTTTTCGAACATTAGTTTTCAAAATTTAAGAGAACATTTTCTTCTTATTTTGAGTAAAAGGAGTTGCCCTTTCCTCCTTATGCAAGACAGGAGGCGTAATAAAATTTGATGCTTTCTATTTGGATGCATTATACAAAAATACAGACAATTTCTAAAACTCCTCAAATAAAAATACGAACCAATTGGACACAGCACTTGTTGGCACAAAAAGCCTAAGTGCAAAATGCTTATGGCTTATATTCTTTACTATGATTTGGTCACTATCTCTTGCGAGTCGTGTGCGCTAAGATGCAGACTTTTGTGTGTTCAGTATTCCAGGTCTTAAGTTTGAACAACAAAAACAAATAGGGTTTCAAAGTATCCCGCCTAAGGCCGCGATGAACATTTTATCAATCGATTATTGTTTCGATTTGCTGGGGACTAAACATTTTGAAAAGGATCAGAAGACATTTTCTTTCAAACTTTCGGATATTTAGGTAGTATTTTGTTAGCTTAGTCTTTAATATTTCTCAGTATTTTATATATTTTAAAGCATTTTGCTTGGTATTTATGGCATGTTTTGGTAGTGTTGGCCCTACCCCAGGCCCTTCCCTATCAAACTGATAGCTATTTCACTTGGACAAGCCACAAAAAACAGATGCAACAAAAAATGCCACAGAGTAAATAATTTAATCAATGATCAACCCACTGCTAGACCACACATTTGATTTGCGATTGGAAAGTGAATTTTCATTGATTTTACACAAAATCCACCAATTAGTTTCATTATATTTTTACTCTTACATTCATTGGCCCAACCAAATGCATTTATCTTCATTAGACCCCAACAGATACAAATCCATCTGAAGAGAAATGTAAATATTCAGAGCTTATTCGCTGATGTAATGTTGATTTCGTTGGTGTGGAAAGCCAATCCAAATCTGATAAGCAAATCAACAGGTTGAACAGGGCGCCACCGGATAAACTGGTAGCTCTCCGTCTCGGCATCTCCAACAAAATGAAATTGTAACTGAAAATGAATTGAATTTTAATCAAACAGCACCGTTAGGCAGCATCAGCCAGATCGAGATCGATATCTAATCAACAGAGACAGAAAAATTCCAAGGCAATTAGAAGGGGATTCTGATTGATGTTCTACTTAGCTTTCAGCAGGGAATCAGCTGCCAGTGTGTTCTCTGTCTGTCTGTTTGATATGGGACACCCCTTTGTGCTTATTATGTGCCAGTTAAGCAGTTAATTCAAGTACAACAATTTTCATGTCTGCAGCTGCCAAAGCTTCTGTTTCTTGAGAGAAAACCACCCACGGCTAATCGAATTATCAAAAAAAAAAGAAGAACTGAAAAACTGAGAGTGCACAGTGGAAAATGTTTCAAGTGCTTAAGGGTCTGATTAGGCAAAGTAGATGGAAATTGTTGTTGAATGCGGGTTGACTCGTGCTAATGTCAAGCGGTGATGATGGCTGATTAAATGAGGTAGATTAAGGAAGCCAAACAAAGCACGTTCCACTTAATACTCACGATGAGCATTCTCTTTATGGAGTTGGGTAATTAGAACCATTTTGAAAATAGGTTCAGTGATCTTTAACATGCTGGGTCATATTATGGGAAAAGGAGAAAAGTTTTAAAAATAAAACTTGGCAGGCGTATTTTTATATTCTTGCAGAGGGCAAAGTAAACTTGTGCAGATGTTTGCCGACCACAAGTCGTCTTTACGGAACTTTGCACGAAGTCGTCGTCATAGAAAGAATCGTTCCAAAAATATGTTCTAGTGATAAAAACCTTGTGGTTTTTAAATTTCAAATCAATTTGCATATATATCAGTTTTCTATGCTTTTCGTGATTCTACTAAGTTTGCTCGAAATCTGCCTATTATATAGAATAGCTGCCAAAGAAAATATATTAAATGTTGTTTGCCATAGCACATCAAAAAGTTTGCGCACAAACATTTGCCAAGCGGTCTTTGTTAGCTGTCAAATATTATGTAAAATTGTTTGTTCTCAAAAGATTTACCCATCACAGTGTGAACATAAGCGCAAATAATTTTGCGGAAGCGAAATATTTGTGCAAATTTTTTAAGATCAAATATTTGCTCATGTGGGAACATGAAAAGTGATTTCTTGTTGGCCACAAATCAAATTTGTTTGGCGCAAACATTTACAATTCAATACTAACTTTGTTTGCACAATGTGTACAAATTTAGTTTGTAAGAAAACCTTTTGGTTTTCAATGGAAACGTCCTTAAAATTGACAATTTTTAAACTTTTGCACAATTCTACAAACCTTTTACCAAAATTCTACTATTGGGAAATCTTTCAGAGCAAACTAATTTGTTCTGTAAATAAAATTTAAAACATTAATTGAAATAAATCATAGACTTGCAAGGGTATTCAAACATCGGTAAAGCCAAAGCCAGCTTATGTCTAAATTTTGTTTTCCTATATTGACTCTAAAAAAGAAATCCATCAATTTCGCACAAAACTCGTATCTTTTCGCTGTCAGCAGGGAATCTCTTTTTGCCAATTGCCGTTACCTAAAATTTGTTTCCCATGAAAAGTGATTTCTTGTTGGCCACAAATCAAAGAAAAAGAAACTTCTGCGGACTGGTCCAGGCCGGGGAGATGTGCTAATAGAAAGAACACTTGAGAAGTCCAAAAAGCGTTACAATTTAAAGGTGTGAAAAGGGGCAGTGAATAGACGTCCCATCTTCTCCATTTGTTTTTCCTCTCTTTGCTGTCTTTGTGCAGCCGGCCCAACAAGAAATTGCCATTTAAATGCCATAAATTAAAAAGGAAGAAAAAAAAGGAAAAGCTACGAGCGAAGAGCCTCTCCATAAATAATGCCCGCGGGCCGGCGTATTGACGCTTCGTGCAAATGAAATGAAAATTGAAATCGTAACGCGATTCGAAGGCGGTTCTTATCGCTGAGCTGGAAATCGAAGCTCCAGCTTGTGGCCTGCAAGTCGCCGACTGGGTGATAAATCTTTCTATTAGCCAAAGTGCGGGCACGTATTGGGGCCCAAAAGGAGCTGCCGCCGCCGCCGACGCGTTTATTCAGGCGATTTTAATCGCACCGCCGCCGCTGCATAATTTATAAATCCATTTTAATCAGCGTGCGCTCTGCAATTACTTTGTCTGCATTTAAATGCCATTGGAGGACCGAGGACTTGAACTTGGCCCAGCGGGGCAGGTGGTTTGCCATGAGCCTACGTGGTCTAGGTGTGCTCATTGAGTTGTCAGTGCGAGAGTCTGACTCTAAACTGGCCCATGATAAATCGCCTGCAATTATGTCCATGTCATCAGTGTCTTCAACAGCTTACGTACGTACCTACATACGCAAAAAAAAAAGAAAAGAAAAGAAAAGGAAAATGCTAATTGAATAAACACGCCGACACACAAAATGAAGCGAGAAAGCAGCACTTAGGAATCATGGCATATGGCTGCTATATATGTAAATTTAACGATAGTTATGCTCCCCACAAATTGACACTAATCGTTTAACTAAATAGGCGCAAAAATGCTCTCAGCTGGTGCGAGCCTATTTTACTTGAAATGCAAATAAAAACAAATAAAACTATTTATGAAATTTGTAAAATTTCGAAAATGTTTGAAATTTTAATAATTTTTGAAAATTTTTTAATTTTTATGCTTGCAAATATTGTCATATTATTTTCGAGCTTGAGTTCAGTTGAGTCAACGTTTACAAAATATTAAATTTTTTCGAATTTACGAAAAATTTCTGGAAAAATTTCTCAAGTATTTATCCTATGGAAAATCGATATCAAAGCAACTGCGACTGGATAGCAAAGTCTGCTGATGATATATGCAAAAAATTCTTCTTTTATTAAAACGTATTTTTGTGGTTCTTACTGTGTTTGTGAATATGACATCGATAAATAGATTTATCAATGTTTTTTGGTAGACTTTGTGGCATGTCTTTAATCGATATATCAGAATCAAACTTGCTAGTTAAGTTTGTATTGTCTAGCTTGATGAATTTAAAAGCAGTCTAAATGGTTCGGTTTCACATTATTGAATCGGATCATGTTTATATGAAAACTATCGAGCTTTGCTAAAATTTTATTTCCAAAAAGTTCAAGCAAGTTTACTGCTTTACGAATCAACTCAAGTGCAAACTCAATATCAGTAAATCTTATCCTACAATAGGATAAGGAGGGTTAATACCAAGTGACTTTACAAGTGTAAAGATGATATTTCCCATATTTTCAGTTAGTTTTAAGGAGTTTTAAGCCAAATTTTGTTTAAAACTTTACAAAACTTACCAAGCATTTCCTTTTTCCAGCTTTAATTGTCTAGCATATTCCATGATTCAATTGAAAAGCATTTGTTCTTGTGCCTGACTTTGTCTCTCACTTGGTCACTCTGTCAATTGAGAAGCCAATCAATGAGAAGTTCACCCAGCATTTTGTGTGTTAGGAGTGCAGGCCAGGGAATTGATATCTAAAGTAATTTAAAATGTTTACTCTTGCCTTACTAACTTAGTGCGGAAGAATTCTTACTCAATTGGCATATGGCGCAGCATTATGCAAAAATAAAAAAATAAAAAACACAAAGGCAGGGTCATTAACTGGCCCCCCCGCGCATTGACTTCTCTGGGGCGGCGGTCAAATTCATAAATCAGTGGGCCCAAGAATGCACTTCAAGATAGATTGTAGAAGTAGAGTCTGTGCAGATAAATTGAATGGTTGAGCCCATTGACTAATAGTGTTAGATTGAACTAAGGCCGATAAGCGTTTTGTTGCGACTCGCCAATTGTCATCAATTATATTGATTAATAGTATTAATTCACGAACAAAATGTAAAGCAAACAAAACCAACCTGCAGGCCAAACTTGTATTATTTGCCAAATGGTTATTAGTGCGCGAAACAAGAGCGGTTCGTTTGCCGGTTTTAGTTTTATGTTTTATTTTTTATGGGTGCAATAAATATGACAAATAAACTAAGTCAACGCTTATCGGTTATTACCCTGATGTTGAATATGTATATTTTGATAAACATCTAAAAATGTGGGCAGAACCAATGGACGCCATATGGCTGGACTTTGGAACAGTCAGCTAAGTACAGTTGCTGGAACTCCCAAAGGGATTTCATAATGATTTTAGGGCAAACAATTAGATATAAACACTGTATAGCTTAAAGTTTCTCAAATAAGATATCAGACAAATGTAAATGTCGATCTGAGTAGCACAAAAATTTATAAGAAGTAAGGTCCTTTCTAAGTTTTTTGACAGCCAACTCGGAGTAGACTGAGTTATAACTTATTCAACTCATATGAGTTCTCGACAAGTCAAAATAAATATCATTTGAGTTCACGTAGCCATATCTTACATATATAGAAAATAGAGCTTAGCTTAAAGTCAGCCCTGTTCGATCTCGATTTACATGTTATTCTGTGAAATTCTTGTTACGAATGTTAGTTAACAGTGCAATAACATTGATGTAAATATTTTAACATTATGTTATGCCCTCTGAAAAGTATGCTACACTACTTATAATCTTTATAATTCTGCCATTTATGCAAGTCGGAGAATTTCAAACTTGGATGACTTTTATTTATTTATTAAAAGTCTTTAAAAAAGACAAATATATCATGAAAACTTTATGGAAAGGCATTTTCAAGTATCCAAAGCGGATTCAATTGAGCAACAAGTAATAACAAGAGCAAAGAGCCTCGCTCTTACCACATAACCAACAAGACCGCCTGGTACGCCCTTATATGTTGAGCTACACTATCTCTGAGTGCCCGCGGAAGTGTTTTGTAACAAGTCTCCTGCGAATCCCTTCCTCTTTAAACAATTTTAGCCTATTCCCTTCTATTCTTGGCAAAACCTATATTTATTTTTTCATTTAGTCAGTCGAGTACACACCCACTAAGCATGCTTCTCGTGTGCTCGCTAAGATGCAAATGAAATGTCTCGTTGAGACTGTGGACCGCCCATTTCAAGTCGTGAGTAAGTCATAACACTGTTTCGCTGCAGTTGACAATTTTGCATAAGGAAGTGGTCGGTTCGTCTAACAAGGCCGCTAGGTTCATTAAACTTGGCCCTTCAATCTCCAACAGTCAAAGTGCAAATATGCGGCCCATTGACGCCTCCACATAACTTCGGCTCACGCCATAAAAGATTACTCAATTCAAGGGTCTTCTGAGGGTCAGCCCTTTAAGCCACCAACTAATGAAGTTGAGTGCACAGAATCCTTAACACGATTCGGTCTAAATTTAGCTGCTGTGCCGCCACCTACGATAAATCAAAGTTAATCAGATCTAGTTTCGATTGGATTTTTTTTTATATTTCTGCCTCCAATTCCGTGCCATTTAAATTAGCTGCCGGGTAATTTATCGCATTGTTGTGCGCCTTCTTGACCAGGTTTCGTTTAGCGCCAGGATGCCGCAGGCCAGACAGACTCTGACGGTCCAGACACAAAGGCTTAAGAAGACTGCAGACCTGATCTCAGTTTTGCTGGTTGGTTGGCAATTGCCTGGCGGGGGGTGAGGTGACTGAAGTGGCTACCGCCAGTGCCGCTTATACGATAATTACGCATATTTTGTGGCCTGTTTTGAAGGTGCGTTTTAGTTTTATTGAATTTATAAGGCATCTTTTTTTTTTAAGTGGAACTTGAGGTGTGACGGCTATGGCAAAGTGGTAGAGTGTGGGGTTCGATAACTACTTCAGTCTTCTTATACATAAAATGTAAGTGCTTAAGCATCATCTTCGCCAGCTTCTTTTGTCAATGACTAAGTAAGCTGCAAGCACAGAAACAAGTTTCGTTCTTAGCTGTACTAATATTGAGTATGCACCATTCTAAAATTCTGAAACGACTGTGAATCTTACTTTAATTAGAGCAAAGTTAGTAAGTTATAAAATTCAAGAAATAACTTTTTGAGATTTTTTACGTTCACTAAGATTAAAGTCCAGAAATTTCGTAATTAAATCAAGAATTTTCAGCCTAGAAGCTTCAACAAGTTAGAATATTCTTGATTTAAGTACTGTATTCTTGCTTCGAGTTCGCTCTTAAAAATCTACAAATTACTTTCTCAGACTATGTAGACACACACCGAGCGAAACACCAAAACATCTTGATCTTAAATCAAGAATTTTAGTTTAAAAAACTTTAATAAGCCAGAA
Source organism: Lordiphosa fenestrarum (assembly GCA_035044985.1). Classification (NCBI taxonomy): domain Eukaryota; kingdom Metazoa; phylum Arthropoda; class Insecta; order Diptera; family Drosophilidae; genus Lordiphosa; species Lordiphosa fenestrarum. The sequence continues at coordinate 682,395 of JAWNNO010003097.1, forward strand.
AATTTTTGATTTAATTATGAAAATTTTTGAATTTCTAAATCTTTAGCGGTCAGTTTCGCTTTTTAGAACGATTCGTACTCGTTAGAATGAAGAATGAAGCTTTTTTAAAGTGTACTTTCTTCGATTGTGTAAGAAAAATAAGTATTTCCATACTAGGTTTTGTAATTAAATATAAAGAAACGTCGTTTCAGTATCAAATTAGTATTAGTTTAAGAATTTTATGGAGTTAATACAAGAATAAGTTTACACTCAAAAAATAATTGAACTTAGACCGATTGGATCTTAAAAATTGATTATTTTCCTTATGTTTTCATAAAAAAAACAATTTCTCTTTTCAAATTCGAATTTGGTTTTTAAAATCCTTAAAACTTAATAAGGAAAATGTAGCTTTCACAATATTATTAATATTATTATTATTAATATTATTTTTTATTGTTCAGCTAAGATTACAAGCCAAGAGAGTGCAGAAAAACTTAGCTCTTCCCAAGTGTAAAAATCTTGCCGAATAACATCAAACGATCATTAAAAGATAAACCCTTTCCCTTGACATTCTTGACCTCTATCATTGATAGTTTATACAGTTTCCAACATAAAACGACAAAACAAAAACAATAAACTCCTACAAGGGCATGTAAACTTCGGCGCCTCCAATTCAAACGTGTAGTCTTATATAGTATACCCTTTCCCCTTCCCCGAACTACAACTCCTTCATTTTTTTTTTGTTGTTGTTTCGAGTCGGCGATCGTTGTTGGGTTTTTAGTAGCTGTTAAATGGCCGGGACACAGTCGGTGGTCTCTGGAACTAGTGCTTGGCTTGTTTTTAACACCCAGCCAGAGATTCAGAGAGGCAAATGGGTTTCAATTTACACACTTGTTGCCCACATATTTGCCAAAGCCAATGCCAGGAGAAGAGTTGAGAAGTTGGGTATGTGTTGTCATCGCCTGGAACTAAGGCGCTTATTTATATGCAATTATAAATCAGTTTAAGCTGGAAAGGGAGACCCTGACATTAAGCAATGACGCCTCCTGGTTGGTGTGAGTATGTTTGCCAAGTCAAGTCCACATGTCAATCCTTGTCCAGCTTTCCACGCTCTGTGTGGCACCTTTGTTTGTTTAATACGCTGATTGCCAAACCGAACAAATGAATGATTGCCGACGTCAAGATACATCAACTTAGATCACTGAGAGATCGCTGCGATCTTGGAGATTGTCTTGTCTGTGTTTGCTAATAACTCAACAGCTAATCAGTGAGTTGAGGAGGAGGAGGAGGAGGCGGAGCTGGTGGTGCTGGGGGGATCACCCAGCATGTAGCCCGCAATTAAACGAGCAGAAATGTATCTTTGTATCTTGTTTTTTATCTTACCAACTGCATCTACGAAACGAAAACAAACATCCATCCAGTCGCCGGGGATAGTGTAATTGCCAAGCTCATGCGGAGCTGCATTAGACAAATCAATTATGCTGTCTGTCGGGGAATGTTTTTGATACTGTTTTTTTTTTTTTGGTTTTTGGGTTGGGCCCTGGTGAGGAAAATGCTAAAAATGTTTGACTTACAACGGTAAGCCGTGCGCTTAGGCCAAGTGAAGTGTATAAAAAAAAATGTTGAAAATGTGGGAAAATTCCTAAAAAGATGTTGTTTTGTTGTGACTAATGATAACATGCAATCTATGCTTAAAGAAATCTGTTAATTGGGAAGTAACAGACACCTAAACGTAACACCGCCTGTCGTAAGACAATTCTAGTTGAAGTCAGGGATTTAAATCTAATCGTATATCCGATTCTGTTATGTACCGGTTGGAATATTTATTCACTTTGTACTTTATACTCCATCTAAAATATTTTGTGTTTTAAATGAATCAAGGGACAATATATATTTTTCTAATAAATATCAGAAATTCACCTTATGTCATATATATTGGTATCAGCTAGAAAACATTGCATAGTTTTCGGAATTTTTCTTAAGGAACGCAGCTTTTGTCCTATATTTGTTGTCAGCCTGCGCTGTTTGCTAACATAATGTTAATATGTTAACATTAATGTTAATGCTCTATTAATTAACATAAGGTGAGGCTATGAAATATTACTTTCCCTGAGTAACGGGTATACAGAAGAGGGGCAGGACTGAATTTAATGTTCACAAATGCAAATCTCTGAAACTTTGAAATATCGTCTCTGTTTTCCTTAAATGGTATCCGTTCGAGTTCAGATTCGAGATCAGATGAGATGTATTAAGAACAATCCATTAATACCTTCTGTTCAATCTGGCAGGCCTATAATCAAATAATAAAATAGATAATAAATCATTTTGTTCAATGAAGTTATCGATAGCAAAAATAAGTTTTTGTTTCAAACTTTTGTTAATCAAACTTCTTTTTTGAAGAGTTTTGAGCGCTTGCTTGCATCTTTTGTTCACAAACGAATTTAGCTTCAGAGTTATTTAAAAATGCTTAAAGTAAAGTGCTGATTTATTCTAAACTTAGAGGAGAATCTCGGGTTTTTAATAAAAAAATCCCTAAACTTGAAAGTTCAATGTCACTTCCCTTTGCATGTTCTCTCATTAATCTCCAACTTATAAAAATGCCTTCACTTGTCCGCAATTTGTCATTTAACAAAATGCAATTAAGGCAAAGTATGAAAATGGCATAAATTAATTTTCGGTAGCTAAATGCATATTGGATATATCTTCGTGTAGATATGCATATCAGTTGAAAACGCACGCCACATTGGCGCCGCTGACATTGATCTTGGCACATGTTCGCCTTAATTAGCCTCGACATACAAGATCTTCCATTAAAATGACAAAATGCGCATATCTGCACTTTTTCGCTGTTTTCCGTTTCATTTGCTCAGCCATTTACAACTTGTTTTTCAACACTTTTTAATCAGACGACAAGTGGACAAGGCGCACAGTTAAGGTCAGCTTTTGCTTGGATCACATTAATTACAAAGGAAAAAGCAAAATAAAACACGTATCAGCCATTAAGCAAGAAGGAGCAGCAGCATGCTAATGAAAGCGACACTGAGAAAACTGCTGCCAATCCAATTAGTTGATTGTGCGACGTGTTTTGGCAAAGGATTGTTGTGATTTTTTTTTGTGATTTGTATGAATGGGATTGGCCAGGCCAGACAGCAAAAGTTATGTGATCGGTGCATGTTCAGACGGTAATTCGGTCATTGGAGCAAGTGCATGAATGTTGGAAAGTATCACAAATTCCAAGAATGTGTAAGTTATGGCAAATGGATTTTGTTTGGAATAACTAAGAGAAAACCAATAAAAATTTATATTTTTTGGCAAATCACTTGCAATGGGTGAACTAAAATATGGAAAATAATATTAATAAATTTTGTTTGAGGGAATTTGTTTTTTTTTATTTTGTGGTCATCAACAAGTATTTCTTGGCCATATTTGGCTGTCTCAAAAAGCAAGTTCCTGTCCAGACAATGGCTGAGCCACGGCCAATTTCGTTTTAAGGCAGTTGTCGGCAATGCGTGCAGATATGTTGACGCTGCTAGCTGAAAAAGCGGGCAAAAAGCTTTAAAAAGCTTTGAAGCCGAGCTTTTAAGCTCACTTGTGGAATGTGCTTTACCTACTGACATCTTTTTTCTACTGATTTACCAACACTATTGCAGCGAAATTGCAAAAATTCTGCCTGCTTCTCTGTTCTCATTGCCGACCCCTTCTTTAAAGTGCCTTTAGGGCTGCTAGATTAAGTTTTAGTTGAATTCATCTTTGATGAAGAGGTTGTTGTGTCATATTAGGTCTACGAAAAGAGGTCCTGGCCCTCTTTCGAAGCTTGTGAAACGCCAGACTTATAAGCAGCTGAGCTACGATTTTTGTCTAAAACCTACTATAAAAGAACCCATCCCCACAAATCAATCATATTTCTCTTACTCTCTATCTGTGTTTGCTTGAGTGCGTGGGATAGGCATCTTATCACCCCAGATGCAAACCGCAATCCCCCCGTGTCTAAGTAAGCTACTCCCTATATGGCACGCACAACGTCCGACAAATTAAATGCCATAAAATTAATGAGCTATCATAAAAATGCACTTGAGAGTGGGACAAGCAGCGGCTTGACGCGACGTCGTCGTCACAGTCTGAGGCAGTAGCCTAAGTACATATGCTATAGATACTTTACTGCTGTATCTGTGCGATAATTAAGTGGCGCACTTGGGACTTACCACTCATAATTTCTCCATCAAACAGGCACTCGCACGAGTGGGTGCATTTATTAGGCCTTGTTTTGTTTATGGCAAAAGTCTAAAGAAGTGCGTAATCTTCTGTGATTTATGCAATCCGGGAGGGGGAGAGCAACGAATACCAATGCCATGAAAATGGCCTACAAAAACTAGCGCAAATCAATTAAAATTGATTTTACATCGATGAGCATGCAACAGTGTTGCACCAGGTGTGTGATGTATGAAAGCAGAGCCATTTAGCTTAAGATATACACAAAAGCCAATTTAAAAATGAACAAGTTTTTAGGAAATGTTTTGAAATGTTTGTTATTTATTTCAGCAATCGGCAAGTTGACAGGTCTGAAGTTTATGCTGAAAGATGTTTAAATATATTTCAGATCAGATTGTTAAACCAGGTTTAGTGATGAAGAAAAATTTATATTTTTAAGATTGTCTTAAGTACTCATTGTGCATATATATTTTGACGTAAAAAATCTAGTTAAACAAACAAAAATGAAATACATGAAAATCGAAAAATATAATCGGATCTCCGGTACACTGGTTCGAACCTAAATTTACGAATGGTTAAGGTTCGAGGTTTTTGTTAGAAGGTTTTGGTTCGAACCTTAGTTCAGTCCATGCTTCATACAACATTAATAATTTTTGTGTTCTATGTGCTTTTAAAGCCGCATTCGACTTAAAAGAAACTTCAATTTGTATGGGAACTAATTTACAATTAAGTGAAATTCCATTTTGTAGTTTACGTAGAAAAATATAACCAAAATAATGTTAGAGTCTTGCTTTTGAGAATTTTTTAATAAGCTTTAGAGTCTAAAAACAGAGACTGTTATGGGTGGGGATTTTATTCGGAAATGCAAACGTTTTGCCAGATTTTTTTTCCCTTTCCTGCCCATTTTAGGAGTCAGTCTCACCATATTACATATAAAGTCGGTAGACGGAAGGTCAAATTTTTGTTTGTATCATTTTTGTTGAACCGAACCGAAATTTTAGGTTCGTAACAGGTTCGGGTTCAGCTTTAAGTTCTAAAGAGGTTCGGTTCAAGGTTCGGTGCACAGTAAAATAAAAGTCGGAATTCCGGGTTTGAACCGGTTTGCAGCCCTGATAAAATGTACGGGGACTGCTTCTACGGGGACTTGAACTTTGTGTCGACTATCGAGCACCAAGTATCTAAGCCAGTCAATCTAAATCTTGGATTTTAGTAAATAGTATCGATAATTAGGTATCAACTACTGAGTACAGAGAAGTGAGTATCTAAAAGTGAGTTATGAGTATCAAGTTCTTACAAGCACCATAACTATTATAATTTTCGAACAAGTTGGTGTTGAGTTGTTCCCGAATATCGTGATTTTCTTTCTTTCAAGAACTAGCAAGTTGACAGCACTACCTATATATATGTACCACAGCCAGTTGGCAGCTGTATCAATGTGATTTGTATTGTTAAGCTGCATATCATTCATATGAATTATTCAAACAACTTTATTATTGATCTTATTTAAAGCAAGTGGACAGTACCTGACTGTCGCCCGCTTAAATATAGAGTTGACAATTTCAGGTGTTATATTTTAGATAAAATTTGAAGCATTTTTAAATATCTTAATTTCATTTTTGAAATTTTATCGAGTTGTTATTGCTTAATACTCTTAGATTAAGTTGGCAACCCCATTCTTTGTATTAACATGAATTGTTTTGAGTTAACTTAAATTTAACCCAGGCATAATAAAAAAGTTGGCAGTTTTGAGTTAAAGGTTAATATGTTAAAGATTGAGTAGTTCTCTAATCTATGCATTTTCTATGTAGAAAAACTCCTAAATTAAGTTGGCAGCTCCTTTAAATAAACCGGGATCAGGCTTATTAACCAATTTCGGCTGAGAGTATTTAAAAACAAATCTTAATTTTGAATGAGCTCTAAAGTGTTGACCTAGCTAACCCAGAAGCAGGTCTTTAAACAAGTTGGCAGCGCCACAAAACAAAACTTAAGACCATTAAATTCACCAAAATACTCCTAGCTGTAGTTGGCAGCTCCGATTAATGCTTTCTCAGCCCTTAAAGTTACATCTTTTTCAGCTGTTTCCATATTTCGAGTACCAACTGTTTAGTATTGAATATCACATAACTTTTCACTCTTCTTCGTGAAATCAGAGCACGCATAAACTAGCCAACAAACGCCCAACAAATAGCACTTGCTTCGCACTCTAGACTAGGAAAGTGGTTAGATAGCTGTAAGATAAGCTGCGCAGAAAAAAAAGGTGTCTTGTGGCTTACGGCCCACTATCAGATACCAGATACACTCAGCCAACTCTTAACCGCTTTTATAGCCCACTTAGCTGCATAAAATATGAGCCAAAAGTCTCTTCATCTTCATTCAATTGATTTGCCAAAGGATTTCGCTTTGGTCAGCCAATACGCACACACCGATCAATGAAATGGGGTTATTGACGCATGATTTGGCCTCCTCCTCCTCCTGCAGACATATTTGGCCACCATTCTCAGTTGTTTTCGTTTTCTGGCTATAAATAACAATCGCGCAAAAAATCGCCGCTATGCGCAAACAAAACTACTTCAAATGTGGAATTTTACGCTATTTTTTTCGGTTTTCGGTTTTAATTTTTTTTTTTTTTGCCTGTGATTAATGCCTGTCCGTGCTGCTGCTGTTTTATGGGGTGCAACAATAATTTTCCAAAGAAAATATTAATAGAAATGAAAACAATTGAAGTTGTGTAAGTTCGTGTGCGGTTATTTTGTTAGGCGGGCCAAGTCAATAAACACCAATGGACCCAAGCATAATAAGCAAATCTCAAATAGAAAGAAGAAATGGCATTCCGGCTGGAAAATGAGGTGTCGAGCCACCATTTGCATAAATCACAATTACCTGCCAATCGATAACTGCAATCTCGCGCCTCCAACGTGTGAACACGGTCGCCAAAAAAATAACACCAAGACAACAGCAGCACAACAGCACAACAGCAAATGCTGACAAATCTTTAGCTGGACACAGTCGGACGGGGGGAGCTGGCAAAGCGCCAGACACAAGACATTGTTAAACGTTTTCCAAAAGCATGTTGGAGCGAGGGGGAGGGAATTGAAAGGCCTCCATTCAAGCAAGTAGGCGGAATGAAGTCGCGTGCTATGAAATTTCTGTTGCAGGTGGTCCGAGCTGACAAAGCAATTTGCCCGTAATGGTTATTGGTGGGGAGAGCTGGTTGGGTAACTTCAATGGCAGATCTGAGATCTTGATTGTCTCGTCGGATGCAAGATAGTAGAAGCTATTTCGAAGGGAAAGTGAGGGGGGACAATGCAATAAAATTGCATTTAATGTGCTCTATAAAAATCAGACAAAATACTCTGATGTTGCAAATTCCTACTAGGGATACATTACAAATTAATTTGTCTGATTGGTGTTTACTTTTTTACGAATATATTTCGGTGTCTTCACACATGTTTAATTAGTTTGTTTGAAAGTTTGCATTGAATTTGTTTGAGTTTTCACACATGCAAATTTAGTTTGCGGCAAATTTGTGTTTCACACAACCTAAGAAGGGTAGGAGGCTCTTCGATTATCACTTCAAAAACTTCACAAATTTTACATTTTTTTTCCGTCCTTCTTTTTTTTTATAATTTGTTATTTCTTCTTACATTTTCCTGCTTCCTTCCTTTTTCCTTTTTTCTGACTTTTCTTAGTTCTTGCTTAATTTCTTCTTCGATTCCTCTTTATTATGTCTCTTCTGTTTTTTTCTTCTTTTTTACATCATTACTTTATCGGTATCCTTTTGTTCTTCGTTTACTGCTATTTTTTTTCACCATCCTCTAATATTTTCTTCTTCTTACGCTTTTCCTCGTTCTTCCTTCGTTTATCCTTGGTTCTTCTTAGGTTTTCTTACCTTATTATTTACATTTTTTCTTATTTTTTTCTTTGTTTATGCCTCATTTTCTTTCTTCTTTCCTTGTCTGCTTCTTTTTCCTTCCCTTTATCATCCCCCTTCTCTTCCTCTTCATTCCATCTTAATTATTCGTTTTTTCATTGCTCCTTCTTCGTTCTTTCTCGATTCTTTTTTCGTTCTTCCTTTGTTCTTACTTTATTCTTTACTTTTTCCTTATTTTATTCTAACACTCTTTCCTCGTATTATCTTTTCATTCTTCTCTCCTTCTTTTTCCTTCCTTTTTTTATTACTTTATTCTATCATTCATTTCGTCCTAGTCTCCTTCTTTGCTTCTTTTTCCTTCTTTTTTGTTCTTATTTTATTCTGTCATTCTTTCCTCGTTTCCTTCTTTTGTTTCGTCATTTTTTCTTTTGCACTTCTTCCTTTCGTTTTCATCACTCTTCTCTCCTTCCTCATTGCATCTTACCTCTTCAGTCCTTCTTTCTTTCGTCTTCGTATCTACTTCCTTCTTTTCTATTTCTTTCTTTCTAATTTTTTTCCTTCCTCCTTTCTTACTTCGTTCTTTTCTTCTTCCTTTTCTTTCTTCCTTCGTCATTCCTCCTTCTCCCTTGTTCAATTTAAAGTCCAATTGCCACAAGTGAGCAACTGAACATTTTGATTGAACCGTTTCCAGAAAGAAGTTCTTTCTATTCAAAGTCGCAGTTCAAAACCATTTGCCTAAGCTGAACTTGCTGAAAAACCAGGGGATATACGCTCTAATGGTAAACCATTTATTAATAGTCCAAGCAGAAGAACTGTCAATAGTTTACTTTTAAAAGAAAGAAACGAAACGAATCTAATTTGTCTTGTGGGAATTTGTCTTGGGTCTTCAAATAAAACAAAGCGATTCGCTTGTCTTGGACACTTCCCCACAGACTGCGATCTGGTTGGGTGCCACTGTTCTTATCTCTTGACAATTTAATTACAGCATTAATGTGTCACATAAGTGCAGTGACGAGATAGTGACACATGAAGAGATCAACTTAATGACATATGCAAATATTTGGCACAGAGGTCAGAGATCTAAGAGAGTGGCAGATAGAATAGGCAGTTGCTGACAGTGAGGTTGAGGTGTAACAAGTGATAATGAATGAATAGAACCACCGCATAAACCAAACCGAAAAGCATGACCATATAAATTAAGTCACAGTCAAAGTTCAAAAGAGTTCCCCTTCGACTCATGCCACATTTGCATTAGAATTGACATGATTTGGGCTTCCCCAGCATGAATGAATGGAGCACTGATGCTGACTTCAAAAATGCGAGAAAACTTCTAAATGTGGAGCGAAACAAATTTTATGTGTGTATTTTTGTTTTTTTTTTTTTTTGGTATATATGTCGCCTGTCAGCAAACCGTCTGGGAATATGCATATTTTTAGACACACATTTCAATTAGTTGCTCCATTTGGCCAGAGTTCCTGCGTTGAAGTTATTGTCAGCTAATGCCTGCTCAAATGTTGATACACTCGGTTACGGTACCAGTCCGTACAGCGTTTACGTTTCGCGCCCTCTTCGTAATCCCACAACAAGTCCGCGAATGCCCGTATCTGGTGTCTGTCTGGTCGTCCATGTGAGGCCTAAATAGCGCAAAGCGTGCTTAGTTGCATTCGCAATTAATTCACAGTAAACAGCAAAAGTTGCAAATAAATTAGCAGCCGCGAACAAAAAATTGTAACGTAAAGAAAACGAGGCATAAAATGCAATTGAAGCCGCGCAAAAATTAAAAAAGTGCAACTACGACAACGCTTATCGCTGCCGCCCCTTGAGACTGACGTCGATTGTAGACTTCGGCTTTGGGACTGACTGCTACGTCAACGTGTTTTCACATTTCGTTACGGTTGCAATACTCTGACCAGTAAATATGGGGGCTTTAACTAAGCAATGAAGCAGGCAGGTTAGTTTTTAGACATTTTTCAAACAAATTGAGTGGAAATTTAAGACGGGTTAAACTTTCTGTCGCATTTTGAAGTGGCATTTATCAGCCAACTGAAATAGAGTTTTACATTTTCGTTGTTTTGTGATTAAAGATTTTGGTTTAGGTGTTCTGAATTCGAAAAATCGTTTCGAAAGTGAATTCCGCAACTGGTCTGTAAGTTATTTCAAAGTCAAACTTGATGGTAAAAAGTCGAATGACTATTTGCTATTGTCTTTTTTTTTAAAACATTATATTTTTGAAACATTTACTCAACTTTTAAAGTACCTTTTGAGAGTGCAATTCGATTGGAAAAAGTTTTTTAGCTCAGATATGGTGATTCTTCAAATATGGTGACCCCGACGTAATTGATAGAAATGACAACTGGTTAAACATCATAAATCATATTCGTAAATCAGAAAACAATGAATTATTCTTGACTAGAGATCAAACTCAGCACCTCAAGAAATGCTTTTCTAAAATCTAGAAAATGTTTTCTACACAGAGAAAAAAAAGGAAAAGATAAAAAATCCATTGGATGATTTCCCGTATCCATTTGGGTGGGATATGTCTTGAATCTCCTTTTAATCATCCAACTGAGCTGAACATCATTTAAAGGATATGAAAAAGGATCATCTTTGGGACGATTTTGAAGCTCGGTTATATGATTAAATGGATACTTCAGACATATTCTGCCCAAACGGTTCTTATTTGGATCTTTCTGTGTACATTTTTATACCCTTGCAAAGGGTATTATAATTTTGCCCAGAAGTTTGCAACGCATAGAAATATTCATTTCCGACCCCATAAACTGTATATATTCTTGATCAGGGTGACGAGCTGAGTCGATTGAGCTTTGTCCGTCCGTCTGTCCGCCTGTCTGTCTGTTTCTACGCGAACTAGTCTCTCAGTTTTAAAGCTATCGAGCTGAAAATTTGCACAGAGTCTTCTTTTTGCTGCAGACTACTAATATGTCGGAACCGACCGGATTGGATGACTTTATCTCATAGCTCCCATAGGAACAATCGGTCGGAAAACTAGTTTCTGTATGAAAAACTTTTTTCTTTTCAATGGAAACTTTGTAATCTGGGGTTTTCTATGTTTTTTTATAATTCTACCAAGTTTTATTCAAATCGGAAAACTATATGGTATAGCTGCCATACAAAAGATAGTTCTGAAAAACAGTCTTAGTTCAAAAAACTTTTTTGTTTTTAATGGTAGCATCCTGCAATCCTGTATTTGTTTGTTTCTCGAGCTTTTACATAATTCTACAAGCTTTTGTCCAAATCGGATGACTATATCATATAGCTCCCATACGAACGATCGGTCGGAAAATGGTAAAAAGTATTTTTTGAAAATATTTAAGAGAGCACTTGCAAGGGTATAAAAACTTCGGCACAGACGAAGTTAGCTTAGCTTTCTCGTTTTAATCTTAGACCGTCTGTCTTATTATAAGAAATTATTTTTCTAGAAGATATGGTAAATTGCTTTTCAACCTTTTTAAGGCAAATATCAAAATTTGTGGGCGATTTTGCATTATTTGCTTGAGTGGACCACCTTTTGAGATGGATGCATTATCAAGTGGATGCAGCATCTAGGCTTGAATTCACTGCCCTACTTGAGAGCCAACTGTTTCTACATCTAAACTCTGCCATCTTTAGCCTAGCATAAGGGTATTCAACCTTCGTAGATGTGTTACTAATTGTTTTCCATGTTCGTTTTACATTCGTAGCCTCCACGAAAACATCGCAAAATTGCAAAAAAAAAAACAAAAAAACCAACAAAAAACGTCATAATTATCGGCGCAAATGAATGCCGGCCAGGCACAAGTGAGATACACAGGCACCCGGCACAGAGCACAGGCCACAGATACAGCTACAGTTTTTCACACACACTCGGACATATGTTTGCCAAGCACAAGCCACAATGCAAAATATATTGACTTAGGTCAGTGGCTCATTGAACGCAAATGCAAATTGTTGTTGGTAATTCGCACTTCACATACACTAAGTGTGTGTACGAGTGTAGTCTGTATGCATCCGAAAGATACAAAACTGCAAGTAGCTGTGCAAAATGTGATAAACAAACTTGACGCCAGACGCCAGAGGCAGTTAAAAATTCAAGCAAATAGCAATATGTTACCTCATCGATGGATGAGTTTATAGAGTGGAAGATACCAGCGACTCGAAAATTTATGCACAATTTTATGCGCCTTGTCAAGAATCTTCTTGAATTTCAAGAATTTCCATGTAATGCCTATTTAATTGCTCATTAATTAGCCTAATCATAAACTAAAAGACTCTGTATAATTAAGTTATTTATACACAAAACTACGCCATAAAAAATGTAAGAATTTAGATATCTGTCTGTACGTTTGACAACGCACAGGCCCAGATAATAAATATCTTCAGCTGGATAGAGAGAGAGAGAGTGAAAGTTTCGCTCCAAAAAAAAATGAATACAACAATCAACATAAAAATTGTTAACTAAATGGTTATCCAAAAATAAACAAAATCTTTAGATAAACCATATAGAGAGAGGGAAGCATGTTTCGCTTTATTGTCGCCGCCATGCATCATCTGTTGAGGAAATTTAGCTTTCAGCGCTGCCATCTGCAACGCTTTTGGTGTGGAAAATTCATAAAGATTTTCCATTTTATTTTTACCATTTTTTTTTGTGTGTTGAATATTATGATGTTATTACGCTGAGAAAATCTTTATGATGTGTTAAACTATTAAAACATAATTTTCTAGGTCTATTTTTGCCTTTGAAATGTTTTTGCCTTAATTTGACCTCATAAATCTGAAAATTGTATTACACTTGAAATGATGAAGTTGAAATAGCTTGTGGTCACGCATGAATGGCTAAATGATTCAATGAGTGCACTCCAAGTTAGGGGGGAGAAGTAGTCTCTGGCAAGCGAAAAGTGCAGTCAAATGTTGTTGATCTTGAACCAATAAAGGGAGCTTTGCTAGTTAAGTGAACCATATAATGTTTCTTGGAGTGGTTAGAAAGAGAATTAACTAGTCTAATTATACTTAGTTAAATGAAAGTTATTTTATGCGGTGCTTGCCTATATTGTTTCAAGAAGTCTTGCGGTCTTATCATCATTATTATTTTACTCTTTGAAATTGATACCTTCAGAAGGTTAAGAACTTAGGCCACAATTCGTTAGTCAAAGGCTCTACGACTATTTCTAAGCAGTTGCCGAAGCTCTGCCCTTTTGATTGTTACTGATTGATTAAGAATTAGTCACTGTCCGCGCTACAGAGCAAACATATCGACGTCTGCCTGCCACCAACAGTAAAATATTTTGTGTCAAATATCAATAAACCCTTAAAATGGAAATCTTTACCTCAACTCAGAGTAAAATGGTTTTAGTCTTGCTCTTCAAATCACAATTTTAAGTAATATAATTCACAATTTTGAGATTGTTGCCTTGGAATAGTAAATTAAATAGACATCTGTAGCCTGTGGCCTAACAGTTTTCATAGTCATTCTTCGTGTTTTTCGTTGCATTAGAAATAAACTTAAGTCCAAACCATAAATCTTTTCATGGCCTGTTCGACCTGTGGTATAAAAACACGCTCTTAATAGACAAATTAACACAAATCAATTAGCCACATTCATAAATTTTGTTTGCCACTTTATGATTTATGCAATTCCACATAAAAATACATATTTTTTTTAATTATTTGACATAGAGACAGCGTCGAAAAAAAAGAAATAATAAACTGTTATTTGCACGCTCGGCTGTCAAAGCCCGAGTTGTCAAATTGTTAACCGTTGGACTCGCGGCAGTTGCTCTGCCTGTCAGCGGCAGCGTTCCAATGTCTGGTTAGACGACATTTTTATGCCACAGAAAAGTAGGGGCAAAAAAAAAAAGAAAAAAAAACTAAATAAAAACAGAAGTCCATAAAACATTTTTAGCATTTGCAGACTTGTGGCTTTTAAAATTGTTTGATGTTGTTGTTGTTTTTTTTTCTTTTTTTTTTTTGCTAGAATTTCTTGCTGCAAATGCGGGCTGGTCACTTGTACTGATTGAAGTTTTTAGTTTTATGGTTCCAGCACAGATGATCAATAAAGTGTTGTGGTGGCCGGAAGAAAGGCAACATTGCGAAATGCAATGCCAGTTAATCTTCTCATGGAAGACTTGCGAGAGACAAAGAAGCGGAATTTCAGTTAATTCTTAAGGCCGGTTCTCGGTTGCCATTTATTTCCTATTTATTATCCTAAGAACAGGAACGGCCACACTGGTGGTCAGCTGGTGATCCACTCAACATTTGGAAGACAATTTGAATAAATATTTGATGATTATTTTTTGATGATTAAAATGAGATTACTATTATGTACAAAAAAGCTGCAAAAATGTCTCCTTCATAAGCTCAGAATGTGATTAATTGAAATGCAATTCGAAATAGACTCTTAAAAAAAAGTCGAAACTGATCTAAAGAACGTTTTTAAAGCAACTCCTCAAGAAGTGTAGCCCCTATCCCTACCATTTTCTGCTGACCTGTTACCTGTTTTTGATTTAAGATCACAAAACGATTGCATTTATAATTATTTTTATCCCACCAACTTATCCAAAAGCATTCAAAAGTGATCAAAAATGTCTTAAAATGTTTGTTTGGCATGTTCTTTTAATAGTTAGGTGGTTATGTGTGTGTATGCGTTTTGCCTTACTGTATGGATGAGAGAGACTTTTCGCTCTTTCGCTTTGACAGTGAAATTACGTACTTGCTTCAATTTCGGGTCTGCTTAAAATTCAAGTTTTTGAAGTAAAATTCAGGTTTGTTACAATCGAAAACAACTCCACGTTTCAACTGGGGGTATTGAATACCCTAAATATTTTCTAAAATTTGTTTGCTTGAGTCGCCACATGTCAACGTTATGGAAACGAGTATTTTTAGACCCTGAGAAACTCTTAACAATAAGCTGCGCATCACACACTTTATTCCACATACTTAGACTGTATTTACAAGGTGAAGTAAGCTTCATAAGGTTCTTGAAAAAGCTTTCGTTGGTATGCAAAGGAGTGCTTAATTCGCCATGAGAGTATCATGTTACTAGCTTGCTCATTACTTTACATTCACTCTGCTAGCTATATTAGTTTACAACAACAAACATGCTCAGCTAGGGACAATAAGGCTCTAAGCATACGTAGCATTATACAGCAGCTAAGATACGGCGCTCGTAGTGTGCGCCCTCAGCAAAGTACTTACCACGTTCAGTGCTTCGCATACTCTTGAAGCGTGAGGTTCTTTGCGGATGTCGTTTTTTTTGTTCACACACATACACGCATACATAATTTGCGTCTACGTGAGCCGTTCGCTCTAGCACTCACTCTCGCTCTCCCACTCTCTCTCGCGCTCTTGGTACTTAAAAAAGATGAGTGCCTTGCCTGAGTTGTTGTATCATAATTCGAAGCAACTTGCTGACGAAGCTATGAATCAGCTCAAGCTTATACATAAATCAATCGTGTCAACTACCATGATTGAGTTCGTGCCGAATCAAATCCACTCCAATCAAATCTCTGGCTAGATTGTTGACCTTTAAAGTTCTACAACTTTGTTGCTTATCATTTCCCAATCAATGAAAGCTTCCCTTTTAAAAATAACATAATCTTAAATTAGTTCAACCATTAAATGTGCCTTTATTTTTCCATCTAGCATTCAAATTGGAAATAGGTGTGAAATAAATGCAATATTGATAATTAAATGTTCTTTTATTGAACAATAAAATCGGCCTGGCAGTTCGTTGAACCATTCCGCTGGATGGCCGAGGGGCAGGAACTTCTCTCACATTCCTGGCACGCATTTGAGCTGCTTTAAATTACCCACAAATTAAGCACGTACCGATCATAATTAAAATGTCCAAAATATATATGCCTGTCAAAGGGTCTCAGAGTGTCTGTTCGATCAGTGTTAAATTGTGAATGCAAATGAGACCTCAAAAATTTTCTCAAAACTGTCAACTTTTGGTAATGACAATATTTATGGCCGATGGCATGCAATCGAAATATTATTTAAATTTAAATTATTTTTTATATTTTTAATTATGCTAACAGGCGTGACATTTTATAGAAAATTTATGAACACTTTTGTGGTTATTTAACAACATAAAAAAGGGGCAACAAAAAGATGTCTTTGTTGAAAACTTTTACTACTGTGTGTGTGTGTGTGTGCGTGTGTGTAATAATTTATGACTGTGGGCCGAGTATTTTGACAATTTGATTTTATATACAGAACACATAAAAATGGAAGGGAAGGGCCTATCCATCAGAGTTTTCCAAGTTAAGACTATTAAAAGCCAATTAGCGGCGGATTATTGAGTTGTCTTCTTCAACATAAATCAAACTGATACAACAGGTAAAGTAAAATTTATAGCTTTTCTTTCTACATATGAAAGTGAAAACTGCGGCCTGGGAATCTTTCAAATTGGACTCACCCTTATCTAAGGGATTTCAGTTTTCAGATTTCATGCTTCAATTCGCACCCCACTTACACCTAAAGTGTTTATTAGAATTGATATTTTGGTTGTTGGTCCTGGGGGTTGGCCCAGCGGATTTCCTGCAACCCAAAACCTTATTGGCCAATTTCCTGATAAAACGTAAATGCGCAAAAATATAAATTACAAATTCTTCTCTGACAGCTGAGATTATTCCCTCACGAGGAGGGGTTGCAACGCCCACCGCAACAAAAAAAAAAAGAAACGAAGTATAATAATATTTGTATGCATTTGGGTGAAAATAGATAATATGAAATTGGACAATAATCTATGGACTGAAATCTATTCAAGGGATTTGTCATGGCCACTTTTCGAGATTGGAATTTGTGGCTTTCACTGTTCTCGAACCTTAATTTAGAAATCTCTTAATGGCTACTGTTTAGGAGACGAAAAGAATCCCAATTCATTAATGAAAAATGATTGTACATTTTGATTAAATTAGTCTAAAATGGTGTAAAGTATGGGCAGTTCGCTTATCGCGTGGCCCACCAAAGGAGAAGTAGGCTGCCCTAAGCCGCTTAGGTGAAAGTTTCTGTTTCTGTTTTTTTTTTAACATTTAAACGAAACTATTTAACCCATAAAAAAATGTAAAGTTTTTTTTTGAACATGTCAAAAGGAAAATATGTTTACAAATTTGGAATATGGTTTGTTAAAAAAGTTGTTAAAAAAGAACTGCAGGCCACGCCTTTTGCGTGCGGCGGCAAGTTTCAGTGACAGGCCAATTTCTAAAGCACCCGCAGAGCAAGTTTTTGTTTTTCCGCATTTTCTTGTGTTTTTTCAACCAGTTGGAGTGGAAATGAAATATGTAGATGAGTCTTTAATTAATTTGAGACACGACAAGACAAGTGGCGTCGTCTGTGGTTGCGTCTACGACAGCTTCGTCTGCCTCCTGCCGTTTTAGCTTTTTTGCCTTGTTTCTAGGCCTAGAATGAATCGAAGCTATGTGGATCTGTTGGGCAGGTGTTGACTCATTTGGTTGACTGGGCCATTAGACTTGTCATTGATCAAGTTGAGGAAGCATGAAGTTGCGTGTTTCAGTTCGAAAGATGTCTTACTTTGAGATATTCAGTAGAATTTTGATGGTCCAAAAAGGATTAAGATAAATACAATGCTAAGTTAAACGGTGTCGGTATTAATTGCTAATTTTTCCATATTTATGTAAATATTTTTAGTATGCTCCTTTTCAAATTGTGGCCTATAATCCATGCTGCTTAATAACATATGCTATGTGGTCCTGAAATCTCATCATTTGTCCAAAACTCTAGAACTCTTACTTTATAAAAGCTAGAAAACTACCCTTTTGATGCAATTTTCTATAAGAAAACAAAAATGTTTTTGAGCTATATGGGTTTTTAATTGAAACTCTGCAATGGGGCCAAAACTTGATATGTAGAAAAAATTTATGTTCTACTATATAGGTATAAAACTTGATAATGAGCCATTAACCGAAGTAAGTCCACCATGTCGAGGAGGTTCAGACAATAAGACTACCATATATGAAAAAACAAGAAAGAAAGTCGGTCAAGCCCGACTATGTCCAACGAAATTATACACTCAGCATAAATTTTGATGCTGCAGTAGCAGCAGAAAGCAGCGCATCTACTGCGCTACAGCAGCGAACAGTCTTTTGTTCATAACTCGACAACCGTTTATCCGATCTTTATCATTCCTTTGTCGGATCGATAAGTTATCCTGATTAATAAATATGTCTAAAGGGAACAAACCATCTGTCTTTAAAACTGTGGGAGATAGGACGCTTTTTTCCAAATTGCGGGGGCGGGAGGGGGCGTGGCCAAAAGTGAAAATAAACTTGATCTGCCGCAGATATAAGAAGTTTTTGTCCCAACCACGTCAAACATAAATCTCTTGCCATCTGTGTGAGATCACAAGGACAGGCGGATATGGCTATATCGACTCGGCTGTTGATCAAGAATATATACTTTATGGGGTCGAAGATGCTTCCTTCTGGCTGTTATATACTTTTGCACAAACTTATAATACTCTTTGGTACAGAGTATAAAAATGTAAAATTATTTCCAAAAATCAAAAATAAATAAATTTTTCCACAATTTCTGCTAGAGTTTTTGTAAGTATGCTACACATTTTCAAAACAAATTTGAAACCCTTAGAACTTATTATAAGAAGGAAACAGCAATCATTCATGCGTGTTCTCTATTCTTTACAAAGTCTTGCAAAAATGCCTGGTCTTTGAATTTTGCAAGGTATATAAAAGTACGAGATTTGGTTTTACTTTACAAACAAAAAGATGTTTTCATTCCTTCTCGAATTTGCAAAATGCTGAATTTCTTGAGTAATCAATTAAGGCTGTTCTATGGTAAACTTTATAAATTATATATCGGTCATAATATTGTAAAATTTATATATGTTTTTAAGAAATTGAACTGGGTAAATGTTTAAGCCAAATCTATTTTTGTTATAGACAGTTTCAGACTAAGTTCAGGAGCTTAAATCATGGTCCGGTTCGAGGGACACAAAAATCTAGGAGAACGAACTGGTTCTTTGGGGTTCAGTTCCTTGCATATGAAACAGCAAAATGGTGCAACATGCATACCTTCAAGCAGTTTAAAAATCTCAGTATTAACTACCAAATGTGATAGAGTTAGCCAGAAGCTGACATATGGATTAGTTCACTCCAAAACCAAATAACAGCGAACCAAAGCTAAATTTAGGAACTGCTACACTGCGCTAAGATTAGGAGTCATATACAGTGAAATTGTGAAATGTGAAGCCAAGCGGAAAGTTGCCATACTTAAGCATACCTATATACAAGCTAGGCAATACCTCCATAATGGTTGAACCATTATTCATTTCCCTGTTGTTCAATTGCTTAAAAATAAAACTGTGTCAATGATAAGCAGATGCGAGTATCATAAAACCGCTGTCAATATGCCCGAAATTTATGGGGCCCTTCAGCCAATGCAGTTTCATCTGCTGCCCGGCTAAACAAACAATAAAAGCGAAACGTGTTTGAAATGCATTGGCCTTTTATTTACCGGGTCTTCCCCCAAAGCCCCAACGCAACACGGAAATTGTAAAGTTGCAATGAAAGTGCAATGTTCCGTTCCCAATTTTAGATTTATAATTTCCCACTCACCCCACCCCAACCAACGCCAGTCACACTCATACACACACACACACACACAAAATATGCATTGCCATGAATAATTATTTCAATTTGTGGAGTGTTTCTCCTTGGGCTCTTAAAAACTAACTAAATAAATGACATGCTTAGCGCTAGAGTTCATTTGTTATGATCGTGCAGGGGCCTTTCACTTGGATATAGCATTTCACTTGTGTTTGTGGTGTGACTTTTTGCTTCGTTTTAGTTTCGTGGCTCATTTAAAAAACGATTTGTTTTGCTCGAGTTAACAAAAAGTCATTATTCTTATTTGGTTTTTATCTTATTCGATACACTTTTTGGTTGAATGATGCACACTTGGCGTGTTAAATGGTTTTTGAAAATATGGGAATGGGTGGGTAAATTAATTGGTTAATTAATAAGTTGAGTTTGATCTTCCTCGGAATAGTTTGGTTGGAATAATCACAAATAAAATATCTTAAAAAAGATGTAAATATTTTGGCAAAATCATTTGGCTTTTTAGTTCATAGCAAACAACTTTCTTTAATATTTAAATTTTTAATTAAAATATTTTTTAGTATTTTGAAAACTGCAAAACTTTGGCAGAAATTTAAAGAATTTGTACAAAAATCGTACATTTCAATTTCATAAAATTTTAGCCACTTTGCGCACAAATTTCTCCCCAAACGTGAGCCACAAATTCATCCCTATCTTTTCTAACTGCCTTCCATAGAACAAAATTGAGCTCAGTCATAAACATAAATTCTATTTTTGACTGTGCTTATCAAATTTTTGCATTATCCATTTAAATTTATGAGCTATAGATAAATTCAAATGGACAAAGTTTGGCCTGCAGCATGTGTAGTAGCACTTTCACTCTTCTCACTCAAACATTTCTGTAAACAAAACACTTATTTTGGCGTTCGAAAACAAAAATCAATTGTTCCATCACTCAAGTGGCCACTCAATGAAAATCAAAAAAGTTTTTTGTGTATTCCGGCCTAATCTCTATTAATAATTTTTTTTATGAACCAAAAATTTGTTCTTTGGTTGCCGCCGCTGAAGCAGCAGCAGCAGCAGCAGGAGCCACAGCTGCTAGGAATTTCAAATTTTTCAATTGCTCCCGTAACAAGCCGATGTTTATGATGGGCAAAGTGCATAAAGTTCATTGAACGAATTGCAGGCAGCCAGCTACCAAGTGCTGACACACTTTGGCCAGGCCACCACCACCATCACCACACACCATCCAAGCAGCGGCAGTTCCCCACTGACAACTGACAAAGTGTCTGGCGGGACCACACAAGTGGTTTGACCTTAAACTTGAATTTCAAGTGCAATTCAGCCAGCAATTTCAATTAACCTCAAATCATTTAAGAAATATGTTTTATCATGGCCCGGCTTCAGGTGTTAGTACAGGTTGACAAATGGCCGCAATGATTTAATGGGTCCTTAAGTTCGTCTGCCCAGCAGGGACCAAAAACGCGATTAACTTGGTGTCAGGGTGTCAGTTACTTTTACGTAGGTATGCAATTAACAACTTTTTTGACATCTCAAAACTTGCTCAGATTTTTTTGGGTCAGCTTATAATTCAAGTTCCTTTTGTCAAAATGATGGATAATTAATTAATTTACTTTCTCTTATTTTTCTTGTCATATTTTTTTAGCCATTCTACAGCGTTCTACCGTGGATGTGGGACGCATCAAAATACAAAGTGTGGCCACTTGTTTGTTTCTGTGTATGGATGCCTGTGGCGCTGTCTATGGCTCGGTAAGTAAACGGTGCTGGTAACAAGTACTTATAAGTCTTAATTTACTCGGCAAACAATGCTAAATGTTTGATATATTTGCCATATTGAAGAAAGCTGATTTCCCGTAAGCACTTAATAGAAACAGAAGAGTAAACACTTTCAGTTCTGTTTCTATTTCGGTCAAATCTATCACATTTTTGCACTCATGCTTTCATGTTCAACATATTTGATCAATTCTATTCTAAAATTGGTTACTTATTTTTGATTTACATAAAATTATTATTAAATTTTACCCAAGACTATAAAATTATAAAGAAAAGCATTTGCCATCTTCATTTTTTAAAGGGAGTGCTCTGAAAAGAAAACCATGATATCCATGACAATCTAAGAAATAATCAAGACGGAAAATCAAAATATCAAAAGGTTTTGATGTTAAAAATTCAGTAAGCTACATTTTTTTTGGATTCAAGAAGAAAATGGGATTCTAAGTGGGCCCTGACCACTTTTCCTTTACTACAGTGAACATTAACAGAGCATTAACATTAATGTTAACACCTTAACATTATGTTGGCAGACAGCGGAAGCTGACTCCAAAAATTCAGGAATATATGTTAGCATTAAACAGTCTTATTTTCTCTCCGCTTAGGCGCTTAATAACTCTCATTATACCCTTGCAAAAGGTATTTAATTTTGCCCAGAAGTTTGCAACGCATAGAAATATTCATTTCCGACCCCCATAAACTATATATATTCTTGATCAGGGTGACGAGCTGAGTCGATTGAGCTTTGTCCGTCCGTCTGTCCGTCCGTCCATCTGTCTGCCTGTTTCTACGCGAACTAGTCTATCAGTTTTAGAGCTATCGAGCTGAAATTTTGCACAGAGTCTTCTTTTAGCTGCACACTACTAATATGTCGAAACCGACCGGATCGGATGACTATATCTCATAGCTCCTATAGGAACAATCGGTCGGAAAACTAGTTTTAGTGAGAAAAACTTTTTTCTTTTCAATGGAAACGTCTCCAAACTTTGCAATTGTAGGTTTTCTATGTTTTTTTATAGTTCTACTAAGTTTAATTAAAATCGGACAACTATATGTCATAGCTGCCACACAAAAGATAGGTCTGAAAAACAGTCTTTAATAGAAAAACTTTTTTGTTTTTAATGGTAGCATCCTGCAAATTTGTATTTGTTTGTTTCACATGCTTTCACATAATTTTACAAATTTTTGGCCAAATCGGATGACTATATCATAAAGCTCCCAAACGAACGATCGGTCGGAAAATGAGAAAAAGAGTATTTATTTGAAAATATATAAACGAGTACTTGCAAGGATATTAAAACTTCGGCACAGACGAAGTTAGCTTAGCTTTCTCGTTTTTATATTAATTAACAGAGCATTAACATTAATGTTAACACCTTAACATTATGTTAGCAGTCAGCGGAAGCTGACCCCAAGCATTCAGGAATATATGTAAGCATTAAGCAGTCTTATTTGCTCTCCGCTTAGGCGCTTAATAATTCTTTTTTTATTTTCTTTACCTTGTCTGGGACTTGATCTCAGGACCTCGGGGAAAGTTCAATATGTTCAGCACGCGCGTGAGTCACAGAAAAGAAGGCAGTCAAGTGCTAAGCACTGTTTTATATATTCCGAGTACAAGGAATTTGAACTTGAGAATAACAAGAGGAGTCTTTTAAAATTTTTGTAAATTCTAGGGGTATTTTTCTTTTTGCGTTTCGTCAGCTGGAATGATCAATGAGAAAATCCTTCTCCTGTCCAACTGCTCTAACACCCTTGTTGTAAACTACTCATCACCTAGACGAAAATGAATTCTCACAACTACCAACCTACATCGGTATGCCTCATAATGTAAGTAATTTCCATTCAAACAAAACGATCAGGGACTACCTACCTACCGTCTTCTCATGCAGCCTTTGACTAGGTCGGCGTCTGGCCCTTTGTATTTCCTTTTTTCCCGCTGGCTCTTACAAAGAAAGTCAAATCTGTTAGATAAATGTGCTCATTATCACAGGATGTGCACTCTATCAGTGTTGGCCATCGATAGCTGACCCCGCCCTTGGCCTTGCTCGCTTAGCCATAAAGTAGCCTACTTTATGAACACCTCTGGACAGGTCGCACAAAAGGACAATAAACCGAGGGAATCAGCCTCCAAAAATGTAAATCAACACAAACGAAAAACAAAAGGATTGCGTCTGGCCTTTAGATTCGCCGACTTCACAGACCGCAGATCAAATTCAATTAGCGGCATTGAATTAATTCGCTTGTCAGGCAATTAAAATTGTTGGAAATGTCGCCAGACTTAAATTTAGAAATTAATCAGCCAAATGAAGCGACGTTCGCTGCGGCGGCGCTACACCAATTTGATATGAAATGAGCCATCAAATGGAACAGGAGTAGCTGCCCTAGGCATCTGGGAACAATGTTGACGCCATTTTTTGACATATGTGACAACAACTCCAGACTGCTTTTATGATTTTCCTGGAGATTTTCATTTATTTTTAGCTCTCAGTGTGTAGCAAGTGAAAATTGCAGTTCGGCGAAGGAAATGAAGTTGTAGTTGAGTTGAGAGCCACCAAAGACCAGAACCATTAGAGGCAGAGCTTATCAAATGGCGCCAGGTGTAGGAGAAAAGGGTCAACCGGTTCCAGAGATTAGAAAAACGGAACCACTTAGAACACTGCGTGACGCGTTCCACAAAACAAAATTCTTTCTCTCCACTTATCGTCACTAAACAGGACAATAACAATGATAATGATGCCAACAAATTCATTGGCCTTAGACCCGACCAGAGAAAGAGAGACACCATTAAGACTCAGCGGGCGGTCTCCGGAGTACAAATTATGCAAATTAATAAGCAAATCAACATTATGAACAAACATTTATGGCTACAACTTTTTAATTGGCGGGGGCCCAACACGCCAGACTCTGTTTGCGACGATAATGTGACTCAGCTGAGAATTTATGAATTGGCAACAGGTATTTGGCTTTTCTCAATTAAGTAAGTCAGCTGCCACAGCGGTCACAAGACTTAAACAC
This sequence comes from Lordiphosa fenestrarum, assembly GCA_035044985.1. Classification (NCBI taxonomy): domain Eukaryota; kingdom Metazoa; phylum Arthropoda; class Insecta; order Diptera; family Drosophilidae; genus Lordiphosa; species Lordiphosa fenestrarum. Next base: position 706,833 of record JAWNNO010003097.1, read on the forward strand.
TTATAAGAATGTGTAAAGTCATAAGCCAAAAATGTCACAAGATGTGATGTGACTAAAACTATTTTCGGAATGTTTGGCTAAAACAAATTTTTCAATAAATGTCACGAAATTTGCTAAAATTTATTGTTAACACTAACGAGATGAGGGGCCCACAGAAAACGGCACGAGATTTATGAATATTTTCCGAAAGAAGAAACAAATAAGCAGCACAAAGGGAAAACGATCATAAATTTGTACAAATTACTTAAATAAAGAATGTTGCACTTGTTTCGAGCAGCAAGACTTAGTTGGTATGTCAAAAAAGGCAATCCTCTTAAATTACTCCGAGGAATTGTTAGTTAACAGTCAATTCCGTAAGGTCTAATCAAACTGACTTAAGTCCTTTCCAATCAGATGTGTTCCGGCATAAAATTGATAGGCGATAAGTTAACTAAGTTCATTGTAAGGGTTGATGGACTCAAAGTACCCATACCGATTTGGTTGGAAACCATTGGTTGGTTTCCCTTGGTACCATACTTAAGATATTGAAACTCGCCTCCTCCCTAAAGATTAAAAGTAGACGATCTCAGCAGTCCTTATTATACTATTGTTAGGATGTTCATGAGTGTAAGAACTAAAGTGAGCTGCTTAATAAAGAAAGCAACTTAACATTTGCATATTCATTTTTGGTTCAGTGACACTTGTTTATTCACTCTTGTTCAGAGGCTCTTGTTTATTTTTTTCCTCTTCACTGACTCTGTTTTATTTACTTTTGCTCAATGCCTTTTGTTCAGTGACTCTTGTGTAGTGACTCTTGTTCAGTGACACTTGTTTATTCAGTCTTATTCAGTGACTTGTAAAATATTCGCTCTAATTCAGTTCAGCTACTATTTTTCATTGGTACTTGCTTAGTGACTTTTGATCAGTGGCTCTTGTTCATTTCACTCTTGTTAAGGGGCTCTCCTTCAGTGGCCCTTGCATATTCACTCCTGTTGAGTGACTCTTGTTCAAGTAATATTGTTCAGAGACTCTTGTTCAGTGTCTTTTGCTTAGGAACTCTTTTCAGTGATCATATTTCAGTGACTCTTGACAATTTACACTTGTTCAGAGAGACTTCTTCAGTGGGTCTTATTCAGTGAACCTTGTTCTGTGGCTCTCGCTCAGTGAATTTTGTTAAGGAACTGTACAGTTACTCTTACCTAATGACTCTTCTTCGGTAACTTTTATTCAGTGGCTCTTCTCTTTGTTCTTCTTTCTTCTTTCTTGCTCAGTAACTTCTTTGCAATGGGTCTTGCTTATTTCACTTTAGTTCAGTGACTCTTGGTAATTCACACTTGTGCAGTGACTTTAGTACCTGTACTCTTGATCAGTGATTCTTGTAAACTCAATGGGTCTTCTTCTGTGCGTTTTAGTTATTCATTATTTATTGTTCAGTGAATTTTGGTCTTTAGTGACTGTTATTCAGTGACTCATATTTGGTACGTCTTTTTCAGTGACTCTTGCTAGCTCACTCTTGTTCAGTGGGTCTTATTCATTGACTCGTAGTTAAACAATGTTTATTGTTCAGAGACTCTTGTTGAGTGAATAGTATTCATTGACTCTTGTTTAGTAACTTTTGTTCTTTCACTTTTATGTCAGTGACTCTTTGTTGATGACTTTTGTTGTGGAAGTTTATATTGGCTTTTGTTCAGAACAAAAATATGGATTTTTAAATGGGTATATATGGTTCAATGTGTTTTTTTTTAGAATTAAATCCAAAGCTTTCATGAGAACGGGTATTTTTCTGAAAGACCCTCAAAAAAAATGAAGTGTTTTCTATTAATGTTGTTGATACAGAAATCTCTTCTAAGTATAAGGCCATTCTGTAAAAAATCCAACATATTTCAAACTGGTTTTATACTGCCTGACAGTGGGCAACTATGTTTACTTAATACATATTCTCTCTTTTCTCTCCGTGTAATATTTGTAACCAAATCAAATAGTTCCCATACGTGAATACTCTAAAATTCTTAACGAAAACAATAAGAACAACTTTTACTGTGCGGACAAACATTTTGCTTTGTACAATATTTTCTTTCGATCGCTTCACGGGGGCCCGCCTTGGGTCGCCAAAATAAACAAGACACCCCACATAACCGCCCACTTGACCAACTTTTTAGGAGCGAGAGACCCCACTGTTGTCGGCGCCTTCAAAGGGCCATCGATGTGGCATTCGCCTCCGCCCACAAAAGTTGCCGCTGCTCAAGCGCATCAATCAGCGCTAGTCGCTCTGTGTAAAAATCTGTAGTAAGTATCTGCGAACAACAACACGCCTCGTCTGACAGAATTGGCACAAAATGCTGCTATTTCGGCGGCGCAAAAGGTCAAAGTGCTGCTGTGGCCAGAAAACCAGCCTGCCTGTCGATGCCAATGAAGCGGAGCAGCGGAACAGCCGCATGGCGCCAGTCGAAAATGAAGAGGATCACGCAGCACAGCAGGGGGAAAAAAGTGTCACATTAATTTTCCAAACCAGGCACAGGACATGCGACCGACATCACTTGGCACTTGAGGTCCCTGGACAGAAAAAAAGGGATTCGTTTTTGAAGATTTTGCTTTGTTATTGTGCATACTGCATTTTTTTATTTATTGCTCTCGACTTTTATGTGAGAGAGTCCTTTTGTGTTTTGAGGTTTACCGCAATCTTTTAACAGGCATTTGTTTGTTTGGCAATTACAATTTTACGCTCTATTAAATTTAAAGGTATCAATTGAAATTAAATAAAAGAATACAAAAATTTGTGTTTTTAACCGATCATTCCCATCACAGTTATTAGATATAAGCGTTATGTATACTATTCGTATAGTTCGTAAACTTAGTTGTGCTATTCAAAAGTAAACAATTAAGATTGTTCATCATTCGGAAATAAAGATTAGCTTTGTTATTTGGAAAGAGAGAAGCATAGCACCGTAACCGCCATTAATGTATGCGCCGCTTGGCTATGCTTTTTGTGGCTTTTGCTTCTGGTCATTCAAGTCAATATAAAATGCACGTGAAAAGCTCTGCATAAATAAATAAACCTAACTGGGAAGACATTAACTAGCTAATTTGAATACTATAAAGGTCATTAAGACAGTAATATTGTTGCATAAATTGTTTAAATGAAAACCTTTTCAATTTACCAAACGAACAATAACTTTCAAAATAATGGATAAGTATTTGAGGAAGAAGTGAGTAAGTTGCATCTTATCTCCTAGTCTTCCTCAACATACCCCCGAAACCTTAGTAGGGGCGTTACTTATAATTTTTGCATCGATTTCGAAATTACAACTTACCTTAGACATAACTAAAGATGAACAGATGAAGAAAAGTTGGTTTGCGAGTCAAGACATTTCAAAATTTGTTTAAGCTATGTTTATGAGCGTTGGCTGTCAAAAAGCACTTTTGACAACTCATGCAGCTTCTTTGATATTCTATATCCATATATGTATACTCATATAAGAAATCAGACAAGTGAAAATGCAGCTTGAGCAAGTTTGTGCAACAGACTTAATAAGCCATCATATTCCATATAATAATTATTAAACAAGGATGCAAACCACTCGAAATTGTGTACTGGTTCGGTTCAGTGGTTCACACAGTTTCTAAACCGCCGGTTCGGTTCATTACATGGTTTTTGAAGCTAACTGAACCGCTGTAACGGTGCAGTTCAGTGGTTCATAAAGGTACACTATGAAATATTATGATTTCTGTCGTAATATGACTTTCTCACACTTTGGAAATTGAATTACTATAAAGAATTTCTTCCAAATCCTTAGAAGAGCGCAGGATTCGTCTATAAGTTTCTAGAGGAAAGCGCTTCGAAATCAGAGAATGTCGGCTAGAAAAGAGTACGTTCCATACCATGCATGTCATGCATCTTGCACACCCTATTTATCATATTAAATGGCTACTCCTGGCTAAGATTGAGTTAAAGTAGAGAAGAAATACAGAGAATTAAAAATAGAGCACGACAAACCAACTTTCAAACAACTTGTATATGAAAAGATTGGCAGGCAATTGAAGAAGATTTACAAAATTATCTAACTTATATAACCTTATAAGTGTCCTTGGCTAGAGTAAAACGATTCACGTCTTGAAACTCGTCAAAGCACCAAACAGAACCGTTTTTCTTAGTGTCACTGGCCACTGGCAACTGAGAATATGACATGAATGGGCACAGGTAGAGATCTGAATGCTTTTAAGCTAGTTTTTTTTAATTCGTTGAAACAATCAAACTTCTATATTAGGGGTCGGCCATGTAAGCAGAGAAGTTGCCACTGACAACTGAGAATATGACATGAATGGGCACAGGTAGAGATCTGAATGCTTTTAAGCTAGTTTTTTTTAATTCGTTGAAACAATCAAACTTCTATATCGGGGGTCGGCCATGTAAGCAGAGAAGTTGTCACTGTCAACTGAGAATATGACCTGAATGGGTACAGGTAGAGATCTGAATGCTTTTAAGCTAGTTTTTTTTAAGTTCGATGAAACAAACAAGCAATTTTTCTCTGCCCACTCACAGATATGTACTATTTATATTTCGCCGACGTCTCGCTTTTATCCAACCAGATTTTAATGTTAAACAAAGTCCGTATATTGAGATATTAAATTCATATTTGGCACAGATCTAATCTTATCTAGTTCGAACTTCCAACCGACCTTCCCACATTTCTATTCATCAATAAATGAAGACCATTTTCTTGGCAAATAATTTTAATAATAGCTTTCCCCCCTCTGTTACAGAAAGACTTCACCGACGACTGTGTGTTCAACGAGAACATGGGATTGCAGCACTACAACACCTACTCCTCCACCTACAATTCGAATGCGAGGCGGGTCTTCTATTTGGCGCTAAATCGTCATGGCGAGCCGCGTCGTACGCAAATTCCGGCCACCAGATCGTTGGGTAAATTGGCCACCTACACCAATGCCATTACCGAAACGGTGCCGCAGGAGCGTGTAGAGCAGCTGATAGCCAAGAATTTTGGGGCGAATCGTGTGAAGCATGGCGTGCGCCAACTCTGTGATACGGGCAAGCCGCTGATCGAGCTGATCGATACGGCGCACTTCAAGGGGCGGCCACAGTGCAGCAGTAGTGGCAGTGGCAGTAGCAGTAATATTAGTAGCAGTAGCAGTAGCAGTAGCAGTAGCAGTAGTAGTAATAGTAGCAGTAACGTTCCTGTGCCTGCGGCCAGTGCCAGCAGCCTGATTAGTATTAGTAACAGTAGTCAAAGCGAGAGCGGCCATATTAGCAATAGTCCTAGCCCTAGCCCTAGCAGTAGCCCCCATAAGAAGCGCAAAAAGCAGCGCAAATGCAAACCGCACGAGAGCGAGGAGCAGCACAATTGTCAGAAACGTCCAACGGCTGCGGGAGCCTTACGCAAGCGCGGACCCAAGGCGCAGCGCTGCAAAGAACTAAGGGAGAAGGCGGCCGCCGAGGGAGCGCCGCCACCCAATTGCGGTAAGAAGGCTGGCAAGCGGCCAGGTGGAGGTGGCATGGGAGCGCTGCAGCGCACCAATCTCAATGTGGCGGGCAAAAAGAAGCCTACCAAAACGGGCAAACAGCGTGCTCAGTCGGGCCCCAAAAAACAGCGAAATAATGCTGCGGGTCCTGCTCCTGCGGCTGGAGGTAAGCAACGCAAACAGCGCAAAATGGAGGTTGTCTCCACCAGCACCGCCATGCCCACCAGTCTGGCCACACCTGCGCACAGCAACAACAACTGGGAGAGTAGTTCGCCTCTGCCCGCACTGGCACTCAGCGAGACGAGCGATCGTGTTGAGCGTAATGTACGCATGAGCCTGAGCGAGGAGGACCACCATCTCGAAGAGGATAACGATGATGTCGAGGAGTCATCGGAGGATGCCAGCTATGAGGATGGAACCCTGGAGGCACATGCACGCAGTGGAGCTGGCGATGATTCGCTGTACTACGATTTGTGAGTTTTACCTTTCAAAACCAAACCGAACAAAACAAAACCAAAATTATTCTAACTCTCTCCTTCAAACTGAATTCTCTTAACTTCTATTCGAATGTAATTTTCGTTTGGAATTTTTTCAAAATTTTTCTTGATTCCTTAATGAACATTTTTTTTTCTTCTAATTGGCATTAACTTTTTTTTTTAATGGGTGCATTTGTTGGTACATTTTGATGGCTGATCAGTGATGCAGTTGAACTAAAGTCAGAAGGATCTTTTTAGGATTATTCGATTAGATGCCCGAAAGCATCTAATGCTCGCGTAGTCACTAACACAAGTAAAACAGTGTGTGTGCTTGTGGCTGTCTGCCGCACACGGCAATTTGAACCCTTTGCCTCTTTAGGTTCCCTTAAACTGTTTCATTTACCTCAACCAGAACTGGAGGTTTAGACTTTGCCAAGACTACAACTCCGGGTAGAAAGAAGCTCTACACAGGAACGTTTCAAAAAATCTGGTATTGAACGACTTTTGATAGCGATTGGGATGGATTAAAGTCCAGATATAGGGGACTTTATTTGATTTCTGTAGCAAAAATTAGCTAAAAATTTTGAGTTAGATGGAAGATCTCCTAACATCTCCTAACACAAGCTATAGGTGGTACGTTCCATGTATCTTTTTAGTGGGAAATTGTACGAAAACACCTGTCCTTCTATTTCTTTGGGTTGGTTTTAGTTCTTTTACTCGAATAAATATTGCCGGAAATAAAATCTATTAAAAGATTTCCGATTCCAGAGCCAGCTTAGGTTTAGTTTAACAATATCATTGATATCTGATCAAACTGTTCTGCTGAATGCACCCCATTTTTTTCTCACATTTTGTACTGTTGCAAAATTGAAGTTTTATTTACTTTTTGGTTGTTGTGTTTTTTGTTTTTTACTTTTTTTTTTAGAAATTAATATCGAAATTCGCAACTTTTTAATTTATTTATTTGGTATTGAAGAAACGTACAAAATGTGGCAGAGATGACAAACAAAAAAAAACAGCATTTAATTAAAATTTCTGTATAAAGTTTGGCCTGACAGTGCATTAATGTAATCTGCAAGTCCCTCACACACACACTCGACACATAATATTTACCTAATAGCACTTCGCTTCACATCACCTACAACTGTGGTTCAAAGAAGTATTTTTGAAGCAGCTCAAAACAAGAATATCAACCAAAACCAACAAATTGTATTAACCGAATCATTTAAAAAAAAACGGAGTCTCGAGTATTTTATAAGACTTTCTCTTCTGCTGGCGCAACAAAATCGGCACTGAATTATCACCTTCCCACACACACACACACTCACAGAAAATGTATAATAAATGGCACACTCATCAATTTATGTTATTTTAGTCAAATATTTTTTTAGTTATTTATGCAAATTTTCTATACAGGCTAATTGAAATACTTGAGTCTCTGAAACACACACAAAAATACTCAAAAATACGACCACTTGAACGAAAGCAAAGCAAACAAGAAACTTGCAAATCAAAAAAACATAATATGAAATTCTTATGATTGTACAACAAATCGAATAGTTTGTAAATATTGTCGGTATTGTCGAACCTCGCTGCCTCTCAGTGCGTACTTTAAGTGTAACAGAAACAAAATAAAGTTATGTCTAGCATTCAAATCAAAGCCATAAACGAGAAACAATGAAGCCAACGACAGAGAATATACGAAAAACAAAATATATCACAAATCGAGAAAAAATGTATTTTTATTGACAAAAAAACTAACCTGTAATTTTATTTATCTCATAACATACTTTAGTTCAAACAAAAAACTGTATAATTTTAGTTATTTATTTATTTTAAACACAAATATTTATTTATACAACTTTAGTGATTAGACTAACAAATTTCTAAGATCTAAGTACGTGACAAGCTACAATGGAAACAGCATGAAAAAGTATAATAAAAATGAGAAAATATTAAAATATATAACAATTAATATGAAGAGTGAGTTTTTTTGTTGTTTAAATTTCAAAAACTGATTTATTAAGTTGGTAAGAGCCTGGTTGTAGTTGTAGCTCCTATTATTTGCATGCTGACTTTGAGATTGGAAATTATGATTTTTTTTTAATTTGGCATTTTGCACGTTTGCTCAACCAAAATTTGGGAATAAATTAAAATTGGCATGGTTTTTGTTTAGTTTCTAGCATACTCTTGACTAATTTCACAATCCAATTTTACAGCCTATATCTAGAGCCTGTTCTACTGATCTGGCTACACAGTAGACTCTGGCAGCTGTGAAGGACATACCCTAATGCGAGTGAAGTCGCTGGAGAGAACTAAAAGAAGACCCAAACCAGCGACACCCACCGAAAGTTATAGTTCCTGATCTTCTTTAGTTCTAAGATTTTGTAATAGTTGTACATAAACCAAAATAATCGATTCTTAATTTAAGACTGAACAAAAGCAACTACAAATTGGAAATAAATTTAAACACGGAAAACATTCTAAAAACAGATATCTGTATGGTTTTTATTCTGCCTTTGGTTTAAAATATCTGGGACTAGGAATACTAAAAGAAAAGTATGCAGTTGCAGGCACTGAATTTTGTACCAAACTGGTAACACTTATTGGGATGCATATAAGGTAAGTTTGGTAAAAGAGACCAACCAAGGGACCTTCTAATCTTAATTACTTGAAGTTTGAGCAGGCCATATTGGTCAAAATATATTTCTGGTTAAGATAATGCTAAAAGTATGTTAAACTTTTAAAAGAAAGTGGTCAATCTGATATGGTCACACTAAAATCGAAGGCTCTTTGATTATATGCAGCAAATTAGTTCAATATAAATCCGTATGTAGTCGGTCGGATAAAAAATCGAGAAAGCTAAGCTTAGCTTTCGTCTGTGCCGAAGTTTTTACATGGTAGAATTTTTCCCCACAACAAACCATTTCGCGACCGATCGTTCGTAGATATAGTCAGCCGATTTGGACAAAAAATGTAGAATTATGTGAAAGCATATGAAACGAACAAATACAATAATTTCAGGATGCTACTATTAAACTAAGTTTGTTTTTCAGACCTATCTTTTGAATGGCAGCTATACCATATAGTTGTCCGATTTTCATTAAACTTGCAGAATTATAAAAAAAACAGAGAAAACCTATGAATACAAAGTTTGGAGACGTTTCCATGGAAAAGAAAAAAGTTTTTCTTACTAAATACTAGTTTTCAGATCGATTGTTCCTATGGGAGCTATGAGATATAGTCATCCGATCCTATCGTTTGCATGCCTGAAAAGTACACTAAATAAGAGGGGAGATCTGAATCATATCGGGATGATTTTTTTCCATCAACAAGTTCTACATGACTTAATATTAACAAGAAAGAAAGTCGGTCAAGCCCGACTATAACATACTCTGTACCAAGAAAATTTGTCTTTTGATCATAACTCGAAAACCGTTCATCCGATCTTCTTCATTCCTTTGGCGGATCGATAAGTTATTCTAATAACTAAATATGTCCAGAAGAAACAAGCCATTTTTTCTAAATTGCATGGGCGGGAGGGGGCGTGGCCAAAATTGAAAATAAACTTGATCTGCCTGCAGACATAAGAAGCTATATGTCCCATACATGCCAAACCTCTATCTCTTACCATCTCTGAGATCTGTGCGTTCATACGGACAGACAGACGGATGGACGGACGAACGGACGGACGGACGGACGGACAGACGGACATGGCTATATCGACTCGGCTGTTGATGCTGATCAAGAATATATATACTTTATGGGGTCGGAGATGCTTCCTTCTGGATGTTACATACTTTTGCACAAACTTATAATACTCTATGTACCTTCGGTACAGAGTTTAAAAACAAAACAAAATTTGCAAGTGCTTGACTAGTTTTACCGATATTACTTTATTTTTAAAAGGAACGTGTGGGATAGAAACGTTTTACTTCACGAACTTAGAGGCCGATTAGCGGTTTCTATGAAAGATGAGCAAATGAGAGCTTGTGAAATATCAAAATAACACTATTAAAAAGAAATATTGCCAACAACACGCGGTGTTCCCAAGCGGTCCCCCATCTAAGTACTAACCGCGCCCGACGCTGCTTAATTTCGGTGATCGGACGAGAACCGATGTATTCAGCGTGGTATGGTCGTTGGCAAAGTTCTCTTAGTAAAACATCATTTTAAAGTAAGAGCAGAGTAGCTGAAAGGGTGAGAAAACTTGTTGACGACAGCCGACGAACTTTTATTGCAATCGTCAGGCAAGCAAATCTCTAAGCACGTGCTTACCAGCCTCTCGATCATGCGGTAGCTGGTCGACCCACATTGTTTATAACACATTAAACTGAGTATAAATATTAAACAACAGAATTGAGCTTTTTCAGTGTTTGCTCAAATTACGACAAGCAATTTTGCTCGCTCTGCTGCTTGTGCTCTGCTCTGATCGAAGTCCCCTCTGAGTTCCATTTCCATATGTGTGAGACAAGTCACGTAGGCCTTGAAATGGCGAAATTGCTCCGTTTCGGTTCCCGTTCCACACAAACATATTCCATATTCATTCATACGTTGTGTGGTGTTTTTCGCATGAATAGGCGAAACACGAGGCAGACAAACAAACACACAACACAGATCAGAACTCTCCTTGGCAACATACAAAAAACCGGCGCAGACAGACGTCAGTTCGGTGACGTCGCGTCGTCACTTTTGCTTGGCACTCGCATTTCCGGGCCGAAATTGTGTTGCCACTGTTTGATCATACATTTTCCCCCGTAACGTATCAGCTGGTAGTTTTTATCGCACCCCAATCTCATCAGTTCATTAGAGGAAAGCTCCGGCTGGCGCTAGAGCAATAGCACTGATATAGCGAATTGTTGTTTTTGTTTACCTTTCACTTTTGCCGCTAATCGCTGTCAGCTGATCGTATAATTTCTAATTGAAATACAACAGCGAGCGATACAGTTATCGGGGGGGAATGCCAGCTAGGTGATGAGGTTTGCCCGTTGGCAGTGGGTGTTGTTGTGGTCGTCAATTGAATGTAATTGAATGATTGTTTTCAATGTTTAAGTAATTATATAACTTTAATTAAGAGTTAATGCAAACTGATCACTGATCATCTACAAAATATCATTTGATCTTGTATGTTGAAAGAACTTTATGTTCATGTTGTGCTGCTTTTACCCGCTCGCAGGGATGCAGACTGCTCATCATATTGCTGCCGTCGATTGCTCGCCTGCTTTGACGTTTCTGCTGATCTCCTCGTGGCACGTCGCTCCACTGGTTTATCACTAAGCAATCGGCTTTCAGGGAAGCAGATTCGTTTCGATTGCTAGCCTGCTTCGTCGTATCTGCAGATATCAACATGACCAGTTGCTTAGCTAGCTTTTCCCCGTCGCGCTAGGGATTTCCTTCCAGAGTCGTTTCGTTTTCCAGTCATGTTTTAGAACATCACCAAATTCAAATTTTAGAATGTTTGAAGTTTCTTGGGAACCTTTTAAAACCTTTTTGAAAAATTAAAAATTTTGCAACATGGCAATTTGGGAACCGATTGCTTACATAGCCAAATTGCATATAGAGGTGCATTGTCCACCTTGGGCATTTAAAGAATCAATGTCACATAGCTCCTGTTTCTGCAGAGCTCAAGTTTCTCCAAGTAAGTTTAGTTAAAACAAGGCTTCGAAATAAAATTTAATATTCAATATTATTGATTGTTAATAAAAAAAAATTATTTGATTTGGAACCTTATATATTTTGTTGTTTTGTTAAAAAAAAAATAATTTTGTTAAATTAAAAATTAGAATTAAAAATTTCTTAGGGTAACTGCACTTCGTCTTTGACAAACACCCAACAAATTTTCCCCACCACAAGCGATTTGCCTATGTATGCAATCGGTTCCCATTTTGCTATGTTTCCATTTGTTTGTTTTTGTTTTTTTAACGATTTTTTTTACACATTTTTATGACCATATGACATTCAGTTTTAGGTTTCCAGTTTATTTTTACGATTCTGGGGGGTGACTACGTGACGTATGGAGAATATACCGCAGTGCAGCGATTTGCCACACACGCGACCAATTGAAGTGGGTAGTCCCGACCAGCCCCCACCAGACAGGTTGCGTTGCGGACAGATGCGTTCCAGTGTCAATTGACAGAGATAATCAAGTCTGGTTCAAGATTGCCACAATCAATTCAAAAGCTGGGAGATGTTGCAAAAGAGTGCTACCTAATGAGATTGCTAGTCATTTTGGGAAATAATATATAAAAAAATAAGAAAGTCCATATCAAATCCATTTGGAAAAAAATATAATAATGAAGAAAATCCATACAGCTTTTCTGACCTTGTTTCTAAAAGCATTAAAGGCAATTTGTATAACCAAATGACATTCTGTTTTAGGTTTCCAGATAATTTTTGGGATTCTGGGATGGAGGAGGGACAATGCCAAAGCTTGGAGATGTCGCAAAAGAGTGCTACCTAATGAAATTGCTAGTCAGTTGGAAAAAACAAGAATTAAGAAAGTGCATTTTAAATCCATTTGGAAAAAAAATATAATAAAAAAAATCCATACTGCATTTCTGGCAGTATAAACCTAAGAAAAAAGAAGTCTCCAAGACCTTAATGCATGTGGTGAGCTACTAAAGCGATTGCATATCTTTTAAATAAATGTTTAAACAAAATTAAGAACATAATAAGCATAAGAAACTAAGCTTCGAGTAAATAAAGGTAGAACCAAGTGTCAGCTTACCGAGTGTTTTGCACGCATACAAACTAACAGTTGTCCGAGGAAAAGTCGCTTTCGGTAGATTCTGCCCAGCAAACAAAAGTAATTGACAAAAAAAAAACACTTTTTTCGATTCAGAGGCGAAATTTCATTGCAGTTTGCCATTTTCGTGGTGTCCTTGCTTTAAATAAACTTGGCAAATTGATATAGATATGTATCCATTTTTTATCTTTCGGCTTTCAAAAAAATGCTGTATGGATGCCTTTATCAACGGGCTTAGAACTATGGGCACTTGATGGCCAAAAAGGATTTTAATCGATACAATATAAAGAAGAGATACGGCTCCTTAATGCATGTGGTGAGCTACTAAAGCAATTGCATTTGCTTTAATTAAAAGTATAAAAGAAATAAGAAAATGGCGGATTTTTGTCAAGGATATAACAAGAGAAGAACTGCTCACTGCCAGTTTAGAAAACAGAATGTAACTGTTTTGTATAAAAATTTCAGAAAGTTTTGGTAAATTTAAAACAAAATTGAATTGAAGAATATTAATGCCCCTTTGGCGGGTTTTTGTCAAGGTGAGGATAAGTCAGCAAAAAAAAATATAATAATAAAAGAAGGAGAACTGCTCACTGCCAGTTCTGAAACTCTGCCCTCTTGGCGGGTTTTTGTCAAGGTGAGGATAAGTCAGAAAAAAATAATAATAATAAAAGAAGGAGAACTGCTCCCTGCCAGTTCTGAAACACTGCCGTCTTGGCGGGTTTTTGTCAAGGTGAGGATAAGTCAGCAAAAAAAAAAATAATAATATTAAAAGAAGGACACCTGCCGTCTTGGCGGGTTTTTGTCAAGGTGAGGACAAGTTAGCAAAAAAAATAATAATAATAAAAGAAAGAGAACTGCTCACTGCCAGTTCTGAAAACCGAATGAAACATTTGTGTTAGATTTTTCAGAAGGTACAATACAAAAGCCTGCTACGATTTGAAATTGTTTCAGATTCCCATTTGGCGTATTTACCCGCTTACTCTGATATTTGAAATGGTTTGCATTCCCAAGTTAAATGCATTTAAATAGTTTTCAATCATTTGCCGCACATGACGGAAATGTCAGCAATTAGTTTTGCACCCCTTTTGGGTTTTTGGTTTGGGTTTCTGTTTCTGGTTTGGTTGCATTTCTAGTTCATGGCCTGCATCTGCTGCATTGCGGGAATATGATGAATATGCTTAATTGGATTAGCAGCCGGGAAATGGACACAAGTGTCTGTCGTAGAGCCAATGTTCAAACTCGATTGCATAACCAGCCGGTTCCATGGGAAGTGAAGTTGAGCCTGTATGCCTCGCCATGATGTTCTATTTGCTAAATAATTGGACATTGGCGACTGCACAAATGTCACAAATGATGGCCGAGCGTGTCAATCATCTAAGGCAAAAGCAGAGATGTGCTAAGTTGTTGAAATACATGAAAAAAAAAGATTTTTTAGTTCTCTCTTGGTATTGAATGCAGTACCTTTGGTTTGCCAGGCAAGCACTCTACCAGTTGAGCCACTTCCATTGAACCAGCACCGCAGTTAAGAGGGCAAAGAAAAGCTGTCTGGCCCTTGGCCAAAACTGTAGCCTCAAGCTTTTGTTGGAGCAAAAGAGCTTTTGAATCAACTGAGCTTTGTAGAGAATATATACTTTTTAAAATAAGCTTATTCCGTTGGTTAAATAGTTTAAATATTGGTTATAAAAAGTACTAAATTCGCGTTTAAAATGGTTAATTTAAAAACCATAACTAGAGAAATCGTTGGGAACACCCTAATGAGCGGATTGTAATACTTGTACTTCACAACATATTCTCATACCAACCAAATATTGGGAAAGCCAACCAAAACCGAACCGATAATTTCAACAGATAACCGCACCGCAAACCCAAACGGCGTCCTGTCGCAACAATAAAAACGGTTCAATGAGGAGTCTTAAGACGTGAAGCGCCTACTTTTTCTTTTAGACAATGAAACCTGTAATTATGTAATATTTTATCGAGTCCCTTAGCTACGATTGATCTGACTTTCGGTGTAAGAGTTTTATTTTTTCACTCACCTTGATCTTGGGGCTCAAATTCACAACTCACCTAACTTGTCTCTAAAATTTAAGCATAAAATGCCGACATCTCAGCCCATACGACTATCAAGCACTCGCGCGGCTTTACCGCGAATCACTCATAAAGGGAATTGACAATCGACGATGAGCGAATCTTTCAACGATGCGTTTCGTGTAGATTTTCTATATCTAGCATTCATTATTTGAAGTCCTGAAGAACAACATGTGAAGAACAACTTTCTAAATGAATAACTTAGCTATTCTGAATTTGATCTACAATTTTTGTTTAGATTTTCCATTCCAATTAAATTTAGAACATTTTGTATACTTCTTTTTACTAAAGGAGTTCCATGTAGTTCCATGACGTGAAGAGTATCATTCGTTTTTGTTGAGGGGTGAAACCCTCATAGACTGCTTCTTTGGCATAGGTTTCTATGGTTGCTATCAACGCTCTCTCTTGAGTCATGCCACAAAACTCAAGATATTCGGATATTTCAAAACTGAAACCGCCGAGAACCAAATTGAAATCGTGCTCTAAAAACCATTTTATGAACCGAATGGATGGACACTGGATTTCAAACGGTGTGAGCCACCAAGCCAAAAATGCCGTGACCCGAGATGCTGAATAACTTGAACAATTTTCAAGATATCAAGCTGATGTTTTGCAAAGTAGTGTGTGATCTCAATATCTACAATCTTTATTGCATACTTTTCTGCGCCGCATGAGCTGTTTGCTGACAGAATGTTGAAATGTTAACATTAATGTTAGTGCTCTGTTAATTAACATACGGAGAGGCTATTAAGTATTAGTTTCGAACCAGTTCACAGAATTGAGATATTGCCTACGACTCCTTTCAGATCGCCATTTATTATTCGATCCTTTTAACAATTTGTGAGATTGTAGATATTGGCCACATAGACTACATTGCAAAATCTGAGCTCGATATCTTAAAAATTGTGGGAGTTATTCAACATTTTTTATTGCGGCGGCGGGAGGGGGCGTGGCCAAAATTTGAAACAAACTTGATCTGCCTACAGACAATACTTAGCTTACATCTAAAATTTGGTTGCTCAAGTTCTTCTAGTCTCTGAGATCTAGGTGTTCATACAGACGGACGGACGGACAGACGGACATGGCTATATCGACTCGGCTGTTGATGCTGATGAAGAATATATATACTTTATGATATCAGAGATGCTTCCTTCTCCCTGTTACACGACTTTAGTATACCCTTTTTACTCTACGAGTAACGGGTATAAAAAGTGAAGCTGCATTCAAAGTCAATCATTTTCAATCATTCTTACGTGAAATATTCTAGGTGGTCGAATATTCAAAGCCTAACTGAATTGACATATCGCTTCATTTTCATTGGCCGATGCAGCTCCAATATTCTTCTCGGTACGCACCCTCCACTCACCCGATTTTGGATAGATGTTCAGTAAAATGCGACTAGTGCTCAATTGCTTGTACAGCCTCATCGCTGGATCGACTATGAGGTCCATAAAATGAACATAATTGGCGAAACGAATTTCTCACAAGCGCTGTTCCTTTGTCAGTCAATTCATGGTGAAATGGCAAACCTTACTGAGCAATTTTGCTACTTAAGCTTGTATACAGAATTTTGTTCGAACTTATAAATATATCAAAAATTCCAACTGCCCTGAAGCTGAAGTTACACTGGCCCTCTAGTTCCTTGCCTGCACTGATAAGTATACCCTTTCACGTCATCGATATCCGCCCCAATACCAATTCGCGGGGCCAACAACATTTTACTCATAGCCATCGACATTGCAGCGAGCTGCGTAAAATGGAGTTGAATGGAGAATTTATGGCGCTTAAATTGCAGTCATGCGCATGAGCGGCTGCGGACTAACAAGATTAACGTCAGGCCTCCTCACCAGCCCGGGCAACCTTAACCCCTTGGTGGCAGCGGCATTGGGCGGATGTTTGGTGTCAAAACATGCGCAGCATTTTCCTAGGAATTCCACACATTGAACTCCTTGAGAGCGGAGTATAATTTATGTAAGCGACGTGTCGGCCAGTGAAAACAACTTCGGCTGTGGATCGGCCATAAAAATCTATCATGCTGCTGCTGTTGTTGTTGTTGTTGTTGTAGTTGTTGCTGTCTGCTTTTATCAATTTGTGTTAATTTCTAAGCATAGATCATAAAATGGCATCCCCCGGCACAGGGATACAGAAACTAAAATTTACATAATTACCGCTGGCGGTGCTCCGTTTTGTGAGAGGCCGCCCGAACGTGTCAAAATGAAAAGTGTTGCATGATTAGCGAGTAAATTACACGGCTGAGGCATAAATCTGCGGCACAACAGCAGCCTCCTCGCCAGATAATCAAATAAATGTGGCGATTAATAACCAGATGAAGATGCAAGAAGCGAACAAGATCAATGTAGCTGCTGATGGCCCGCAACTGGGTTGAAGTTGGGGTCTGGATCGAGGTCCATGTTCTGTTCTGGCTCAACTGGCGCCTCAAGCGTGCGAATTTCTGGCCGCCCGTTGTGGGAGGTGTGAAGTATGGTCCCAGCCATATTTTCCAGCGAAACAAAATATATTAATAAAAAAAAAGAGAAAGAAAAGGAGGGAAGGCAAAACTGGCAGCATGTTGCTAGTTGGCTGGCGGGGATACATGACACATTGTTGTAGCAGAACTTGGTCAACAAGCGATGTATAAAAGAGGAGATGATGCCAGTTGATGCCAGGTTGATGATGATGCCACCAGACCAAAACCGGCCGGCTGAAACACTCAGCAAAAATATAGAAATTGGATTCAACTTAGTTATTTCTTTAGGAGATGAAGAGCAAATAATTGTTAAGGTCACTCATAAAATACATTTTCTAGTTTTTAGAAATTCACCTCAAAAAATTAGTATTTTTATTAATTTACTGAACATTTGTGGATGTTAATCCGTTTTTTAAGCTTACAAAGCATAACCCGAAAATTTAAATTTTTTTAAAGAAATTTTTTAAATTCAGAATTCAGCTTAATTTTTCTAAAATTTAGGATGGTTTCCTAAAAGCTTTCTTAAATTAAGGGAGAATTCATCCTAGAATTAGGAAAAAATTAATATTTCTTAAATTTAGAAAACTTCTTTAGAGATTCGTCCTAAAATTCTTA
The DNA here is from genome assembly GCA_035044985.1 of Lordiphosa fenestrarum. Lineage (NCBI taxonomy): Eukaryota > Metazoa > Arthropoda > Insecta > Diptera > Drosophilidae > Lordiphosa > Lordiphosa fenestrarum. Next base: position 724,684 of record JAWNNO010003097.1, read on the forward strand.
AAAATTTCTGTAGAAAATAGACCCAAAAATTAGCAAAATATTAATAGACACCGCTTGTAATTCTCAAGTTCAATTTCCCTGCTTTTGACATATAAAAGAGGCAGCTGGCAAAAATTTTGTATCGAATATCAACCTAAAATTTGAAAATATATAACAAGACATCGCTTGTAAGTCTTTAGATACATATACGCTGCACATATGTCGGATTACTATATCATATAGCTGTCATGGAAACGATCGATCGAAAAACTAGTTTTAGAGAGAAAAACTTTTTGTTTTCAATGGAAACGTTTCTAAACTCCACATTTATTAGTTTGCTATGATTTTCCATGATTCCACAAAGTTTGGTAGAAACCGGTTGACCATAGCATATAGCTGCCGCAGGAAAGATCGGTCGAAGAACTAGCTTTAGTGCGAAGAATGGGTTAGTTTTAAGTTTTTGACGTCTTTAAACTCTTCAGCTATTAATATTATCTGCATCAGAACAATTTTGACATTGGGTATATCATATAACTGCCATACAATAAACTGGCTAGAAAAATTACCGTAGTAGAGGCGCCATCTATTGGTCAGTTTGGGAAACTGCTCATCTGATACCTATTTAAAACCTTTACTAAGATTAGGCAAGGGTACCTCTTTTTTTTCTAAAATCTAGAAAATGTTTTTCTGCAATAATTATACTCTGTACCGTAGGTACATAGAGTATTATAAGTTTGTGCAAAAGTATGTAACATCCAGAAGGAAGCATCTCCGACCCCATAAAGTATATATATTCTTGATCAGCATCAACAGCCGAGTCGATATAGCCATGTCCGTCTGTCCGTCTGTCCGTCCGTCCGTCTGTCCGTCCGTCTGTCTGTCCGTATGAACGCACAGATCTCAGAGATGGTAAGAGATAGGGGTTTGACATGTATGGGACATATGCTTCTTATGTCTGCAGGCAGATCAAGTTTATTTTCAATTTTGGCCACGCCCCCTCCCGCCCCCGCAATTTAGAAAAAACGTCATATCTCCCACAGTTTTGAAGATAGATGGCTTGTTCCTTCTGGACATATTTAGTTATTAGGATAACTTATCGATCCGCCAAAGGAATGAAGAAGATCGGATGAACGGTTTTCGAGTTATGATCAAAAGACAAATTTTCTTGGTACAGAGTATGTTATAGTCGGGCTTGACCGACTTTCTTTCTTGGTTTTTCCAGTGTTTTCTTCAAAGACCTCTCAGAACCTCCCCACCTGAACCATAACCCGAACCCTGGCATTTCTTTCAAACAGATTAATATTTTTCTCAGTGTTGCTCCAATGGCTGATCGTCACCGATAGACACAATTCCTTAACACGTCTTTCAGATTGTAGAGCCAGGGGGGCCGAAAGAAGAAAGAAAAAAAACCAAAACCTGGCCTCTTACCGATGTGTTGTTAAGAGCAAAGTGTTGTTAGCGCTGCATCCCAGCTTCAGTTATATTTCTTTAGCGGTGGTTTCGCATTACCGTTGGCCCCAGCCGCCACCCGGTCAAGGTCTCTCCCAACTGGCTGTGTACCTACTTTTTTTTTTTGTCGCCAATCCGCTTTGGCATTCCGATTCGACGAGATCGAGTCGCTTTTGCATTTCCTGTCGCATGCGCCACATAAATTAGTTTTCCATGTTCAGTTGTCACTTGTATCTGTGGCGCGGCGGCCATTCGGACCCAGCTGAACCCGTTTGCGGGTGTCCCTAGCACTTAGAAGCCAAATTCAATTGATTGCCCTTATCAGCTGGGCTTTTGGCCAAGAAGAAAAACTAATTGGCTTTTTAATTTAGTTTATTGTATGAATACAGACAGGATGCAAGGTCTCGCGCCGCTTAGTGGCCTTGAGTTTGGGGTGGGCTGACACAACCCAAAACACTTTTACTCGCTTATCTCAGTTGCAGTTTTCTAGCCAAATCTGCAAATCAAAGACTGATTAATTGCGGATCAAAAGGGGAAGCGAATTAAAGATTTAACAGCTCTTGCAGGCCATTTGAAATCAGCTGTTTCAGCAGTTTCCGTAGTGTAGCGGTTATCACGTGTGCTTCACACGCACAAGGTCCCCGGTTCGAACCCGGGCGGGAACAAGTTCTTTATTTTTATTTTATTTTTCAATTAATTGAATCGTTTTCAGTAGCCAGCTTCAAGTGGAGGCACTCCTGTGCCGGTGGTGGGCTTGGTTGCATTTATTTTTAATATCTTTTTAATGTGCCTGGTTTTATGATCAATTTATAAACATTTAACCCTCCACACTGTTTAATGATCAGCCACCAATGTCAGCTCCTTGGCTTGACTGCAATTTGCTCTGACATTTTAATGGCTTTTGCCACCCAAAGCGCAAGGAGAAAGTGTTATGTTATGTGGTTACCTGTTGATGGAGCTTGCATTGAACTTGAAATATGTACCTAGAAATAGGGTCAAACATAAATGAAATTGAACTATAAAAGTCTTATTTAAGTAGATAGAGGTGAAACTTATTGCTTCGTTTTTTGTTACTCAAAGAATACTAATGAGTGAACTTAACGAGAAAGCTAAGCTAACTTCGTCTGTGCCGAAGTTTTTATACCCTTGCAAGTGCTCGCTTAAATATTATCAAAAAATACTCTTTTTCCCATTTTCCGACCGATTGTTCGTATGGGAGCTATATGATATAGTCATCCGATTTGGACAAAAACTTGTAGAATTATGTAAAAGCATGAGAAGCAAACAAATACAAAATTGCAGGATGCTACCATTAAAAACAAAAAAGTTTTTCTAACTAAGACTGTTTTTCAGACCTATCTTTTGTATGGCAGCTACACCATTTAGTTGTCCGATTTTAATCAAACTTGGTAGAATTATAAAAAAAACATAGAAAACCTACGATTACAAAGATTGGCGACGTTTCTATTGAAATGAAAAAATTTTTTCATACTAAAACTAGTTTTCCGAGCGATTGTTCCTATGGGAGCTATGAGATATAGTCATCCGATCCGGTCGGTTTCGACATATAAGTAGTGTGCGGCAAAAAGAAGACTCTGTGCAAAATTTCAGCTCAATAGCTTTAAAACTGAGAGACTAGTTCGCGTAGAAACAGACAGACAGACGGACGGACAAAGCTCAGTCGACTCAGCTCGTCACCCTGATCAAGAATATATATAGTTTATGGGGTCGGAAATGAATATTTCTATGTGTTGCAAACTTCTGGGCAAAATTATAATACCCTTTGCTAGGGTATAAACAGATGACTCATTTATCGGTATGTGAACTCTTTTTCTGGTCACCTTCAGCCATATGCCATATGCCATATACATCTTGCACCTGATGCATTAGTGCTTAATCAATTTGGGCAGTATTTCCATTGCTATAACTTTTTAACCTTTTAAAGAAAATGCATAATACAGTTATTGAACATATGCTTAAATCTTTATCAGTGATGCAAACCGATGGGTAATAAGGATTGATTCGGTTCAGTGGCTCATACAGTTTAAGAACCATCGTTTTGGTTTATTACATGGTTTTCGAGGCGGTTCGGTTCAGTGTTTCACTTTCAATTTATTATTTATTCAATGTTTCCGTTTTCGTGGCCAATACCCAGCCACACTTAAATCTGAGCGAAAAGGAACTTTTTCCGATTTTCGTAGAAAGAAAGTCGGTCGAGCCCGACTATTATATACTCTGCACCAACGCACCAACACCAGCATAAATTTTGATGAATGAACCATCTATCCTTAGATAGCCGAATTTGCCAAGTTAACGTCTCCCAAATAAAGGGGGATGAATCATTCGAGTTCTCTCATCAAGTAAGGAGCTTTGTCTTAGTACACAAAAATCATTATTCAGATACATTTGATAATCGTCCCGGAGTTGTGTTTCATCAAACAACAATTCATAAATACTTAATAGTTCACATTCCAGTTGAGCAAACCCTTTGTGTGTGTGTGTGTGTTGTGCGCGCCCCTTGGTAACATTATTAACATGATTGACAGCACATCCAAAGTTTCACTTTGTACGTGATCTTGTCAGCGTTTGCAATTGGATACTCTTGCCGCCCTCACTCCTCTCCTGCCGCAGCAACAATTGAGTGACATGCCTCCCCGGCCGAGGCAGAGGGATCACCACGCTTGGGTGCATTCCCAAAATAAAACTCTACGCATTCAATTAAGAGCCACTTAGGACTCACAATTTCTCCAGCATTTCCTGGGATGAATGATAATGATCGCAGCGCTGGGTTAAGCCGATTGGCGTTTTCAATGTCAAGTTCATGAAATGCGATCGCAGTTTTTCGGTATTTAGCATGAAGTGCATGCCTGGGGCTGATGGACAAGCTCTTAAACCTGCTGCTCGCGAAATGCAAATGTGCAGGAAGTGCCAGGCGTAGCCAATTGCATTAGTCTCGCACATAATGCGGCGGGGCAACATTTCTCAGCCGCATGGCGCCTCGTGTGAGCGACATGGCAGCAGCTCTGATCACCGATCGGGCGATTCTAATTGTCATGCAAATACCAATTATCATTTGTCAGTAAGCGTAATTAAATGCCCACACTTCTTTTTCTTAACCCTAATGCGATTTGCCTGACTGATTTCCGATCACCGATCACAGATCGCTGCCGATTAATTCATTAGCCACTGTCGACCAGTTTGTCACTTAACAAGCTGACCGAATGCAGCCGTTATTAATCGTGTAGAAAATGTTGTTTATGACCATTTGAGATGCTAAAAAGTTATTTATGTCTGGAAACGTTGGAAGGATTGTTTATTTAGTCACGGCCGATTTGCATATGTCACAGCAAAATGGTAAAAAAAACATATATAAACCCAATGCCCAACCGAAGTCGCATTAAGTCAATCCCATGTCGTCTCAATGTTGAACGAAATATTGCTAGGGAGAAAGCATTCTCAATTTAGACATTTATCGCACTGTATTGCGCGAAGTCGATGGTCACCTGCGTTAAGATGTCGACAGAAAAGAAAGTGCTAAGTGATAGGAGAAAATGCCATTGATGTAGGCCAGTGAGTAATAATAATCAGAGTGTTCTTAAAAAAGTGCATAACCTGTACTTGGAGGTCTGCATCTTAGTGCACACGACCATTAAGCATTCGCGAGACCAATATCCCGACACTTATCTTTAAATAATTCCTAACTCTCTTTAAAAATGACTACAAATGACCTTAAACTTTTTGTTTTTAACGTACCTTGGTATACATTGAGTTCAATTCCCTGCCACCATAAACTTGAATTATCGCACCCAGCCGCCCCCAATCATCCATCCATAGATAAGCCAAGCGATAAAATGGCAACACATAAAATTTAGTCTGTTTCGGGTTTTAATTTGTATTGGTTTTTGTGTGTATTCCGTCAGCATACCTGACTGCATGAATCATCTATTAACTAATTACCTATAACTATCAGAAATTCACATCGAATGCCCATTGCTGTAATCAGACCATTTTTTACCCAATGCCTGATCGCGTGCCTGCTGACGCAAAACCTTTCCACTTCCCGTTTTGGGTAGCTCGGTGAGAAAAAACACTCCGCAGTGCAGCTGCTTGTGGGTGACCACCAGCCGTTTTGCTACATACTCCACAATGTCCATTTCACTCAAACGACTACCGGGCACCTTTACAACAGCAGCGGCTGCCGGATCGCCGTCCACCTCGTTCCATAGGCCAAAGACACAGGCCTCTATCACATCGGGCAATTCAGCTATAACCTGCTCCAGTTCATGGGGACAATACTGGGCGCCATGGAATCGCAACATATCCTTTTTACGTTCCACTATATGCAAATAGTCCTCGTTGTCAAAGTAACCCATGTCGCCGGTGTGAAACCAGCCTTGATAGTCCTGCAGACGCTTGGATTCATTGGGATTGCCATAGTAGCCATTCCACACTTTGCCATTGTGCACTAGGATTTCACCCGTCTCGCCATGACCCAGACTACGGCCGGCGTCGTCTAGAATTTTCACCTTCACACCGGGCACAATTTTGCCCACCGATGAGGGTTTGCCTACGCCCATATTGGCCGAAACGCCCCCACACTCAGTCAAGGCATATCCGTAGCTGATTTGTCCATTGAGCAGAAATGTCTGCATTTTCAGCAGATTGGCCACATAGCAATTCCCGCCTCCCACGCTGATGAACCGTATGGTGGCCAAACGTTGTTTACTCAAAGTGGGCGTCTTCACCAGAGAGCTGACCTGCTGGGGCACCACTGTCAACAGGGTCACCTTGTATTTCTCAACCAACTGAAGCAAGTACTCGGGCGTGTAGGGACGATCGGTAATGATTCTGGTGGAACCATGACAGCAACTGAAGAGCATATTAAACATGCCCGCTGACCAATCAATCGTGCTGAACGAGAGCAAAACATCCTGACCGGTGACAAAGCTAGAAAATTGACAGTGAGTTGATGCGGAGAGTGTGGACTGTGAAGAGGATTGAGCTTACCCGAAATCAAATAGACAAGCCGAATTGGTAATACAAACTGCTTTGGGTAATCCAGTCGTGCCAGATGTGCTAAGTATGGCCACAGTTTGATCGCCGCCTAGCAATAGGGGTTCGGGTCTGAAAAAAAAGAATGGAAAGTTTTAAAAAGTTAGTAATTAAACAGGGAAAGTTTCCTTTATAGGTTCACAAATTGATCAATCTGTTCTTCAATCTACTGCCCAAAGTATAAAGTACTAGAACTAGGTCTCAACTGTTTCACTTCTCAGCAGGTCTCAGACAGGATTCAAATATAGTTATCCTTATTTTTAAAATACAATTTCATATTAATTCAGGGCGAGTTTTTAAATGAGCCTAGCAACCCACAAGTATGTCTGAATTTCTCCCTACCTCAGTTTACACCATCCAAATTACAAGCTGAGCTTCTCTGCACTCTTTTCGTTGAGTAATAGTTGAGAAAGCATTGCAAGTCAGTAGAATTATCGATATGTATCTATCTTTCCTTCTTTCGTGAAACTCCCGGTAAGAGCGAGTTTACAAAGGATAATCTGATTTGATTTGCAAATGAATATAAAGTAGTTTCGTTTTTGGATTTATACATTTTAAATGTAACTTTCAAATTGAATTGTAAAAGTAAGAGCATACGAGAAAAACTTCATTTTATTAATCCACCAATAACGCTCATTTGTGGTTTGTACCTATTTTTATATCCGTTACTCGTAGAGTAAAAAGAGTATACTAAAGTCGCGCAAATGTATGTAACAGGCAGAAGAAAGCATCTCCGATATCATAAAGTATATATATTCTTGATCAGCATCAACAGCCGAGTCGATATAGCCATGTCCGTCTGTCCGTCTAGACTAGAAGAGCTAGAGCAACCAAATTTTAGATGTAAGGTAGTATTGTCTGTAGGCAGATCAAGTTTGTTTCAAATTTTGGCCACGCCCCGTTCGGCCCCCGCAATAAAAAATGTTGAATAACTCCCACAATTTTCAAGATATCGAGCTCAGCGTAGTCTATGTGGCCAATATCTACAATCTCACAAATTTTCAAAAGGATCGGATAATAAATGGCCGAGTTAAAAAAATGTTGCATACTTATCCGAGCCGCATGAGGTTATTAAACACTAATTGAACTGAGTAAGGGGTATTTCGAAGTCGGGCAGGGCCGACTTTAACTTACGCTCTCGTTGTTTCTAGTTTGTTCACTTTTTGGTCACTGTTTTGGTCACTGTTGTGGTCACTGTATTACTCACTGCTGGGGTCACTGTTTCGGTCACTCTTTTGGTCACTGTTTCGGTGACTGTTTCGGTGACTGTTTTGGTCACTGTTGTGGTCACTGTATTACTCACTGCTGGGGGTCAATGTTTCGGTCACTCTTTTGGTCACTGGTTTGGTGACTGTTTCGGTGACTGTTTCGGTCACTGTTTCGGTGACTGTTTTGGTCACTGTTTTGGTCAATGCTTTAGTCAATGTATTACTCACTGCTGGGGTCACTGTTTCGGTAATTCTTTTGGTCACTGTTGCGGTGACTGTTTTGGTCAATGCTTTAGTCACTGTATTGGCGACAGTTATATTTATTATTTTGGTCACTGTTTTATTCCTTTATTTGGTAACTGTTTCGGTCACTGCTTTAGTTACTGCTTTAGTCACTGTTTTGGTCACTGTTTCGCTCACTGGTTCGGTCACTCTTTTGTCAGCTCTTCGGTCACTGATTCGGTCACTGTTTTGTTACCGTTTTAGTCACTGTTTTCGTCATTTTACCGGTCACTGTTATATTCAATGTTTTGGTCACTGTTTTGTTCTTTTATTTGGTCACTGTTTCTGTCACAGTTTGGTTACGGCTTTGGTCACTATTTAGAGTATATGAGAGGTATGTGTGCGCATCAACAGTAGGCTGTCTCTCTCTGACACTCACTAATGATTGAAGTTGAGAGCAGCACAAAACCTGTCTGTGTCTGTCTGTGTGAAGCAGCGCTGCCTTTGAGAGTTCGCCCATACACGCGAGATAGCAATCTGCCTTTCCCTGACTTATAGCCTCGTTCAAAAAATCTTAGGGCACAACAACCCAAAGGTGTAAGCCCAAACTCTCAGCTTAATAATTACAATCTAAGTTTAAGAAAAAGCTGTCTAAAAACAAGAGATTTTTTTTTTAATAAAGGAAACAAAACAAAGAATGCTCTACTTACGTATAAAACATTTCCATTTTGGTGGGTGCCAACAAATCCTCCACACGCGGCATACCCAATCGATGATCCTTCAGCGTATAGACTGGCGATTTCAAAATTCTAGCGATGACACTGAGTCGTGTATAAACCAAGCCATCACAAAAGATAACACGCGGTCGGGTAATACAAAACAAATGTTTCAGTGTAGCCTCATCGTGCCACGGGCTAACCTAAGTAAGACATTTGAATTAAGCATTTCGTTTTCAGAATCTATCCTCAAACGACTTACCGCATGAAAGGGCGTTCCATTTAAGAGACAACCCAACACCACAGGCATCAAATATGTGGTATTAGATCCGGCTATGCCTACCACATCGGAGGACTTTAGACCCAAGGCCTTTAGCTGTTGGGCTATGCGTATGGCAAAGGTAATGGCTTCTCCATTGGTCAGTGCTGTGCCCTCCGTATCCGAAATCTAGTAAAGATGTTTAAGAGTCTGGAGCAAGTCTTCACTTTTCGTTGATCAAACCCACCTGGCTAATGCTGTTTGGATGGTTTCTCATGAAAGCAAACAGTATTTTACCTATTGAACAATCAACATCAAAAAAGTTCGCCGGCCTTGGTCCACTCCAAATTTTAGTGTATTTATCGAATTGGGTGCTGGCGCGTTCCATGTTGGCAACTGAGATAAGAGAGCGACCAATTGGTTGGGGTCCAAGCGGAGAGCACGTTCTTCAGCAACTGGCGAATGGTGGCAATGCGTGGCCCACCGACAGTCCAGAGCGAATGCGAATCTTATCGGCGTTTACCCGTTTGCCTGCCAAACGGTTGAGGACGACGTCACAAAGGTGCCTAAACCAAAAGCTCAGAAGAGATAGGAGTAATGTAGTTTGTGATAAGCTAAGCGAAAAACTGTTGTCAGATTATTTCTAGATACTTAAAGAAGGGGTGAGGTCTAAATTTAGTGAAAGGGGGGGGGGGGGGGGGGGACTTACGCCCCACTAACGCAGAGAGAGTTTTCTCGCTGGACTACTTGTATACTCTGTAAGTGCTTGTCATTGCCATCATTCCGATAATTCCTAACCGGGTCGGTAGGCGTAAGCTTCGTCATGACTAAATGCGAAGCTCTTCTGAATAGATCGAATTAAATGTAAAAAATATAACTAAAACAAGTAAGAAATTTGGCCAAGCCCTACTATAAAATACTCTGTACTACAGACCTGTACTCAAGGTATATACCTGTCTCCATCTTGTGCTTAATTTAAACAAAATATGATTTTCAATAGTTTGTGTTATTTGGATGACTATTATTTTCTGGGTGTTAAATATATTTCTATATTTTTGTATATATTTGTTTTAAATATAAAAGTTTCACTTAGTTGTTTTTTGTAATCTGCAAGAAATGTGCCTTGTTGGCCACTCGATTCGTTTTTCCATTGGCACTTCGCTTCAAATCCTCCACAATCAAGGCTCCTCCGTTGAGTTGTTTATACTTGGCCTCCACATGTTTCTCCACATAATCCACCACATCCTCAGCCTGCAGCAGAATACCTAATTTTGGCACCACAGTGGCAGCCGCCTCATCACCACTCATTGGACTCCACACACCAAACACACAGACTTCGGCTACCTCAGGCATTTGCGAGATGACTTCCTCAATTTCATTTGGATAATACATAATATTCTGATACTTTAACATATCCTTCTTGCGATCCACTATATACAGGAAACCATCGTCATCCGCATAGCCCAAGTCACCGCTATGAAACCACAACTTAGAGTCGCGTATTAGGCGCGATTCGTTAGGATTGCCATAATAGCCTGGCCAATACTGATCACTATGTATACATATTTCGCCCACCTCATTTGGTCCTAAGGACAGGCCCTGCTCATTGAGTATCTTGAGCTGAAAGCCACTGGTCAGACGACCCACTGAATTGGGTTTCTTGTCAAAATGAAAGTTCGTGGTGGCCATAATGCCCAATTCGGTAAAGCCATAGATGAAGTGTAGGCAATCCCGACTCAGTCGACTGCGTATGCGGTGTTGTACCTCAAGAGAGCAGCTGCCGCCTCCATACAGATAATAACGTAGGCTGGACAAGTCAGTCTGTTCGAATGCCGAGGAATTGGCCATCAGCGCCATTTGAGAGGGCGGTTGAAGCAGCCAGGTGATTTTGTATTTCTCTAAGAGAGGTAGGAACAGCACAGGATCGAAAGGATTGTCGGCTATGATGCGAGTAGTGCTAAAAACTCCAGATGTAACGGTGGTTAGAAGACCGGTTACCCAGTCCAAGGTGCTGTGGGTGTACTGTACATCGGATGTGGTCAGGTGTCTGAAAACTTTACGCTTAAAAGTTTGCTCTGAAGACTAGATTCTAATCTATACTTACTCGTTACTGTTAAGCATCTTTCGACTGTTGGTTATGGTAACAGCCTTTGGAATGCCCGTTGTACCCGAAGAGCCGAGGATGGCCAAAGTCTGATTGTTACCGTGCTCCAGACGCACGGGTTGGAAGCCTTGCTCTATGTCAGTTGCCAGTACTTGCTGTATACTTATGGAATCTTTGGCATGCTGGCGCATTGTTATAATCTTCACATTCAAGTCTTTGGTAGCTGCACGTACTTTCTCATACTCATCACCATCACAGAAAATCAGACGTGGCTGGGTGATATTGAACAGCTTCTCGATGGTCTCCTGTTCGTAGGTGATATTCAGGGAATGAAAGGCAATGCCATTGAAGAAACAGGCATAGGTAACTGCAAATATGTGAGTGGTATTCCTGGCTATAATGCCCACTATGTCAGTTTGCAGCAAACCCAGTTGACGCATATAGCTGGCTATGCGCATGGAATTCAAATGAAGCTCCTCGCGACTCAGCACAGTATTCTCAGTGGTGGAAATCTGCAGTTGAAAGCAAGATTAGCCAACTGATTGTTCCTGGTCTGCAAGTAAAACTTACCTGTGCCACCAACTGTGGATGTCTTCGCATCTCATGAAAAATAATTTCACCGATTGATAAGTCCGAGGCAAAAAAGTCCCGCTCACTAGGACCCATCCAAACTTTGCGATCCGCATTATAGTTGCACTCTGGCTGGTAAGGCATGCTTCTAGCTGTGTTTGATAAGTTAAAATGCTGGAAATTTTGTGTCAGCACCTGCATTTTATAGACCCCATGCTTTGGGAATGTGTGTGAGTTCAGTTGCGATAAGCGCGAAGTACATAGATTAAGATGAAACTCATAAAGATGTGAAAAATGTTGGCTCATTGTTGATGCTGAAACGTGAATGGCGTGAAGAAAAAGATTTTAGGCTCGTAAAGAATCACTAATCAAATAAAACAAGTAAGAGCGCTGTAGTCGAGTTTCCCGACCACAAAATACCCTGTTCATTTGTTTTCATTTATTTCTTTGTGACAAAATGTCATCCTAAATGTAGGCAACACTTTTGGTATTCCTGGCCAACAGCTGGGGGGGGGGTGCTCTTATCAGCTCAACTGTTTCGCTTATAGCTCCGGTCTTTTTTGTCCGATCTGATTGTACTTTTCAGAATAGATCGATATTGGGCCTAGCTTGATGCATACTAAACCACGAGGCTCTAACTTGAAAATTGTGGATCTGACGGTTGTTTAGGTCTAGAATTTCTAGAGGAGGTCTTGGTTTTTTGGGGATAAAAGGGGGACGGGTGGGAATTTTCCAAATCTGAAACAAACTTGATCTGCGTACAACATAAATCTACCTTCGTGCAAAAATTTGTGGCTCTATCTCTTATAGTCTCTGAGATCGACGCGTTCATACAGACAGACAGACGGACGGACGGACGGACGGACGGACGGACGGACGGACGGACAGACGGACAGACGGACATGGCTATATCGACTCGGCTGTTCATGCTGATCAAGAATATATATACTTTATGGGGTCGGAAAATTTTCCTTCTCCCTGTTACATACATTCGCACAACTTCATGATCCCCCTTTTCCCATTTTCAATGGGAACAGGGTATAAAAACTACCACAAAATAGATAAGTAGAAACTCCGTTGGGTGCGTTTTCTCTGCTGTAATTTTTCCCATTTCACTTATGGGACATTCCATATCAACTCAGGCAGCCAATTTTTATACTCTGTACCGTAGGTACACAGAGTATTATAAGTTTGTGCAAAAGTATGTAACATCGAGAAGGAATCATCTCCGACCCTATAAAGTATATATATTCTTGATCAGCATCAACAGCCGAGTTGATATAGCCATGTCCGTCTGTCCGTCCGTCTGTCTGTCCGTATGAACGCACAGATCTCAGAGATGGTAAGAGATAGAGGTTTGACATGTAAGGGACATATGCTTCTTATGTCTGCAGGCAGATCAAGTTTATTTTCAATTTTGGCCACGCCCCCTCCCGCCCCCGCAATTTAGAAAAAACGTCATATCTCCCACAGTTTTGAAGATAGATGGCTTGTTTCTTCTGGACATATTTAGTGATTAGGATAACTTATCGATCCGCCAAAGAAATGAAGAAGATCGAAAGAACGGTTTTCGAGTTATGATCAAAAGACATATTTTCTTGGTACAGAGTATGTTATAGTCGGGCTTGACCGACTTTCTTTCTTGTGTTTTCTTCAAAAATTGTTTAGTTCTTTTATATTGAAGTAGTTAAGAGTTAAGCAAAAGAATTTTCGCTGCTGCAGCGCTGCTTATACTGATCATTCCCTCAGGATCCCTCACAATACATTCAATTTTCGAACATTATTGAGCTATTTTTGGGAACATTCTGGTTATAGTTTAAACTAGCAAGTTTCAGGTCACATTATGTCTCACATCCCTTTGAACAGGCACTCACAACAGCACAAAACAGAATAGTCAAAGGTGCAGGTTTTGTAAGAACCTCCCGGTTCTATCATCCGAGCAGAAGCAGAGGTCTACTCATGCCAGCATTGCTATAACTGCTTGGGAATTTCAAAGCCAGAACACAAAATGTTCATGATTTCCCAACAACTGTTCGTTTTTGGTGCACTTTTAGAACGAGAGCTTATGTTTGTTGAAGATTAAATCATATCTTATCTTAACGAACAAGGAAATCAGGCATAATTAACGGATGTTTTCTTATATTTAAGCGACTTATGTTTTGCCGTGAACGTCGGGAATGAATTGTGAACAAAAAATCACGAACGAAATCGTTCAAGAAGGGACTCAGTTTCGCTGGTAGAGAGTACATCACATTCGGTTTTGACCGACCTTCTCACTTGCTTATCTGCGTCTAATTTAACACTACCTCAACATGATTCTTTAGCTTTGATTGTTATCTTTACCCAAGTGGGAAATTTCTCAATTCCTTATCAGGAGGGTTTATCACTAAAGTACTTTTTTTTCAGCAACATTGTTTTTTAACTGTCAGAAAAGCGACAAGTTTGGTTAGACGAGGCATCTGCTACTCTTACTGAGAGCAATAAATTAAACCAAATCGTTTTTCATTAATGGTTCCTGTTTTCGGACCTGAAGAAACCTTTGTTTCAGTAAGAATTTTAGTTTTGATTCCAAATATTAATAGTTTCAGTAAAAGACCACATAGTAGTTAATTCAATACAAAACTTTATTACTTTGTTACTTACAATATTTAATGTTTTACTTGTTTGTTTTTTCTGTAACCTCTAGGAAATGTGCCTTGTTGGCCAATCGATTCGTCTTACCATTGGCACTTCGTTTCAAATCTTCCACAACCAAGGCACCTCCATTCAACTGTCTGTACTTGGCTTCTACACGATTCTTAACATAGTCCACCACATCCTGAGCCTGCAGCTGGCTACCCAATCTCTTGACCACCGCTGCAACTGCCTCATCACCATTGATTGGACTCCAAACACCAAAAACGCAGACCTCCGCTACCTCTGGCATTTGAGAGATAACCGCCTCAATTTCATTTGGATAATACATAATATTCTGATACTTTAACATATCCTTCTTGCGATCCACTATATACAGGAAACCGTCGTCATCCACATAGCCCAAGTCACCGCTATGAAACCACAACTTAGAGTCGCGTATTTTATGTGTTTCGATGGGATTGCCATAGTATCCTGCCCAATATTGACCACTATATACACATACTTCACCCACTTCATTTGGTCCCAGGGCCACGCCCTGATCGTCTAGTATCTTGAGCCGGAAGCCACTAGTCGGACGACCCACTGAATTGGGTTTCTCGTCGAAATGGTAATTTATGCTGGCAACGGTGCCCAATTCGGTGAAACCATAGCCAAAGGTGAGACAATCCGGACGCAGACGACTGCGTATGCGGTGCTGTACTTCCAGAGAACAGCGACCACCTCCATAGAGATAAAAGCGGATGCTGGAAAAGTCAGTCCGTTCGAATTCCGCGGAATTGACTATCAATGCCATTTGCGAGGGCACTTGCAGCAACCAGCTGATCTTGTATTTCTCTATGAGAGGTAGAAACAGCACAGGATCGAAAGGATTGTCGGCTATGATGCGAGTGGTGATAAATATTCCAGAGGTGAGGGTGGTCAATAGACCCGTTATCCAGTCCAAGGTGCTGTGGGTGTATTGGACATCCGAGGTAGTCAGTTGTCTAAATGAGCGTAAAGAAATTTTTGTAATGTTATAAACAAATTCATGCTAGGCTAACTTACGTGCTGCAGCTAAGAATCTTTCGAGCATTTGTAATGGTAACAGCTTTTGGAATGCCCGTTGTACCCGATGAGCAAAGTATGGCCAAAGTCTGATCATTACCGTGCTGCAGCCGCACGGGTTGGAAGCCTTCCTCTATGTCAGTAGCGAGTACTTGCTGTATACTTATGGAATCTTTGGCATGCTGGCGCATTGTTATAATCTTCACATTCAATTCTTTGGTAGCCGCACAAACCTTCTCATAGTCATCACCATCACAGAAGATCAGACGTGGTTTGGTAATATTGAACAGCTTCTCGATGGTCTCCTGTTCGTAGGTGATATTCAGGGAATGAAAGGCAATGCCATTGAAGAAACAGGCATAGGTAACTGCAAATATGTGAGTGGTATTCCTGGCTATAATGCCCACTATGTCAGTTTGCAGCAATCCCAGTTGACGCATATAGCTGGCTATGCGCATGGAATTCAAATGAAGCTCCTCGCGACTCAGCACAGTATTCTCAGTGGCGGAAATCTGCAGTTGAAAGCAAGATTAGCCAACTGATTGTTCCTGGTCTGCAAGTAAAACTTACCTGTGCTACCAACTGTGGATGTCTTCGCATCTCATGGAATATTATTTCTCCCATCGACAAATCCCTGGCAAATAAGTCCCGCTCATTGGAACCGATCCAAATCTTACGATCCGCATCATAGCTAGTCTCCGGCTGGTAAGGCATGTTGCCAGCTGTCGTTGATCATTCACAGTAATGGCAGTGCGTGACTGGACTGCACATTTTATAGACAACAGCTTCCATTTGACATACAAAACATACTTATTTGTGCCATCAGTAGATAAGAAGACACTGTTACTGCGCTGCTGATATATAAACGTTGCCACCAGAATGCAACGATTAATAATGACTCGGGAGTTTTGCAGTCTCAATTTTAATTTGATAAAAAAAATGTTCAATTTAACCCATGGTAAACAGGCAGTACAATTCAAATGAATCGAATTTAAATTAATATTTTCGTACGAATCGTGAAACATAAACATATTTCCAGAAAGGATATATACCGAAAGGGAATATTGAAATTTCCGTTTTAATGGAAAATATTATAAAAACTCAGTGAAAATGATCTGATACTTAAGTATTATCACTTCGATTCTAATATTTACACCATGGGCGTTAACTACAAATTTAGGAAATATTACCTAAAAAAGGCGCATTTTGGTACTGGTACTTTGGTAGTCGACATCTCAGCTCACCCGACTATCCATGTCACGAGTGACAGTACGACAAAACACAGTAACGAATTGAGCCAGGCGAGAAATCCCAGTACCTAGTTCACCTAAACATGGTAATATTTTGGAGTATAAGACGAATCAATTTGTTCGGTTCACAAAAAAACTCGGTAAGCGTCCACCAGAATTGGAATCTACGACTAATTCTAAGAAAATTTCATTATGAAATTGTGTGACTAAAATCAATTTCTAGCTTCCGCTGGGAAGCATAAAGATTTCAGATATCAGTTCTAAATGAAATGAAATTTGCGATCTTCTTGGCCCATATCGAAATGGCAAGAGTCAACTGACATCGCTGATTTTTTTGGGGGGGTAAACCCAAAACACCATTTGCCACCCGCGGGTTAATCAAGCGCCTCGGCTTCCAATTTAGAATCAATTGATATTTAACAAAAAATTATCATTGATTAGACCGATGCACTCTAGGGGCCAAGTTTGCTAGTTTGTAGTTACTTCATCTGTTTGCTGGCGTTTTGTTTATTGAGAGGCTACGTAACAATCGCGTGTAAAATGCAAACGCTGTTCGCAGCGAATTGTGTGCATAATGCATTTTACAGGTCTCAAAACTATAAAAGGCCAAGTGCATTCACAAATTGCCTGCATTTTGTGTAATCATCTACAGTGGAAAGCATGCCCTACCAGCCAGAGACTAGCTATGATGCGGATCGGAAAGTTTGGATCGGTCCTCGAGCAACGGATTACTTTGCCTCGGACTTATCGCTGGGAGAAATTATATTCCATGAGATGCGGCGACATCCAAAGTTAATAGCTCAGGTAAGTGGTATATGCAGAACAGGAATTATAAGTTGGCTAAACAAATTTGCCTTCAACTGCAGATTTCCGACACAGAGAATACCGTGTTAAGCCGCGAGGAGCTGCACTTGAATTCTATGCGCATAGCCAGCTATATGCGTCAGCTGGGACTGCTGCAAACTGACATAGTGGGCATTATAGCCAGAAGTACCACTCATATGTCTGCTGTGGCTTATGCCTGTTTCTTCAATGGCATTGCCTTTCATTCCCTGAATTTTGTATACGACCAGGAGACCATAGATAAGCTGTTCAATATCACCAAGCCACGTCTGATCTTCTGTGATGGTGATGAGTATGAGAAAGTACGTGCAGCTACCAAAGACTTGAATGTGAAGATTATAACAATGCGCCAGCATGCCAAAGATTCCATAAGTATACAACAAGTACTGGCAACTGACATTGAGGAAGGATTCCAACCATTGCGGCTGCAACACGGTAATGATCAGACTTTGGCCATCCTCGGCTCTTCGGGTACAACGGGAACTCCCAAGGCTGTTACCATAACCAACAGTCGAAAGATGCTTAACAGTAACGAGTAGGTATAGATTAGAATTTAATCTTCAGAGCAAACTTTTAAGCGTAAAGTTTTCAGACACCTGACCACATCTGATGTACAGTACACCCACAGCACCTTGGACTGGGTAACCGGTCTTCTAACCACCGTTACCTCTGGAGTTTTTAGCACTACTCGCATCATAGCCGACAATCCCTTCGATCCCGTACGCTTTATGCGTCTCATTGGGAAATACAAAATCACCTGGCTGCTTCAGCCGCCCTCGCATCTGGCTCTAATGGTCAATTCTCCGGATTTCGAACAGACTGACTTCTCCAGCCTACGTGATTATCTCTTTGGAGGCGGTAGCTGCTCTCTTGAGGTACAACAACGCATACGCAGTCGACTGAGTCGGGATTGTCTACGTTTTCTCTATGGTTTCACTGAATTGGGTACTTTGGCCACCTCGAACTTGCATTTTGACAAGAAACCCAACTCAGTGGGTCGTCTGACCAGTGGCTTCCAGCTGAAGATAGTCAACGAGCAGGGTGTGCCCTTAGGGACAACTGAGGTGGGCGAAGTATGCATACATAGTGCTCAATATTGGGCAGGCTATTATGGCAATCCCCACGAATCGAGTCTAATACGCGACTCTAAGCTGTGGTTCTATACCGGTGACTTGGGCTATGTGGATATCGATGGCTTCCTGTATATAGTGGAGCGCAAAAAGGATATGTTAAAGTACCACAGCATTATGTATTATCCAAATGAAATTGAGGTGGTGATCTCGCAAATGCCCGAGGTAGCCGAAGTCTGTGTCTTTGGTGTGTGGAATACAATCACTGGTGATGAGGCAGCCGCCACAGTGGTGCCGAAATTGGGTAGCCAGTTGCAGGCTCAGGATGTGGTGGACTATGTGGAGAAACATATTGAGGGCAAGTACAAACAGTTGAATGGAGGTGCCTTGATTGTGAAGGATTTGATGCGAAGTGCCAATGGCAAAACGAACCGAAGGGCTAACAAGGAATACTTCTTGAGAGCAAAGAAAAGCAACTAACCAGATTAGGTTGAGGAAAAGAGGCTACACCAAAGATTATAAATTTATTAAATGTAATTAAAATACATTTTCTTCTTAACATATTTTGTAGTGAATATCTTACTATTTAAAGAAAGTCCAATGTATTGTGCTTAGGGGGGATGGGATCTATAACAGAAACCAGATTGAAGAGCTGTTATTTTCACATTTGAAAGTAATTAGTGTCTTGCCCACACGAGAACATGCCACGTGTAGAAAACATTGTGTGCCTTAAGCCTCTAACAGACATAGTCCGGCCTTAACTTTCTGTTTAGCAGGGCGAACTACGTTTTGTTTAGGATGTTTAGTTTTCTCTGTGTATTCTGATATTCTTCTTATGAAGTGGAGTGGGCGAAAATTAGAAATTCCTGATGAAATTCCCAAATCTGCTCATCATGTTAAAAGTACAATGGAAAAGTGTTTGGTTAAATCTCACATGATATGACACGGTTCTTGTTGTCTTTGAACTTACATACATAGCCGCTGCATCAACACGATTCAACGTTGTTCTTATCATGCATCCATTGTAAAATGTGTTATCACTCTCTGATTTTTAGCTGCATCATTGCTTACACTTTAAGAGTTTGTCCAGATAAGCTGATTTGACTGCCTGACGGATGACTTTGCCATTGGCACTTTTGGCCAGCTGCTGAACAATCTGAACACCTCGATTGAGATGCTTAAAGTGTACGGTGATATTTCTACACACATACTCCACCACCTGTGAGGCTTCAAGCTGAGTGCCTTGCTTAGGCACCACACTGGCGGCGGCAGCATCACCCTCCGTCTCCCTCCAAATGCCAAAGACACACACCTCGGCCACTTGGGGCATTTCAGCTATGACCTCTTCGATTTCATGAGGATAATACATCATGCCCAAAAACTTAAGCATATCCTTCTTGCGTTCGATTATGTGCAAATTGTTTTGCTCATCAAAGTAGCCCACATCGCCGGTGTGTAACCAGCCCTCAGGGTCCTGTATCTCTAAGGTAGCCTGAGCATTGTCATAGTAGCCCCGCCAGGGTTGTCCATTGTGACAGTAAAGCTCTCCGGACTGTTGGGGTCCCAGATTTTTACCCTCTGCATCTACAATACGCATGCGTATATTTGGCATCAGATGACCTACAGAAGTGGGCTTGTCTTTTACGTTATAGTTGACAGAGGCGAGAGCTCCCAGTTCCGTGAGACCATAGACATTACGTAAAACACCTTTCTCAACTGGGAGGAATGTAAGCATTTTCTTTAGCGTGGCCACCAAACAGTGACCACCACCGAAGAGAAAATGTCGCAGACTATGCAACTGTTTGGCCTGAAGATTTGGACAATTTGCCAGCATGGCCACATGAGAGTTGGCCAAAATAGTCCAGCTTATGTGATAGTTTTCACAGAGCTCCAAAAAGTGTGCAGTACTAAACAGTTCACTCGAAATGAGTCGAACTGTACCATAAACGCCAGCGGCGACCAGGCCTGATTAAACCCGTGACCCAATCCAGAGTGCTTGGTGCATATTGTACATCAGTGTGGTTGAGGTAGCTGAATGGAGAACGGAAAAGGAAATATCAATATCAATTTGATCTGCAAGTTGTTTTGGATGTTTTATCTATCGTTTTCAATTTGTTTTTAGTTTTTTTGTGACAAAATTACATTATAAACGAGAAAGCTAAGCTAACTTCGTCTGTGCCGAAGTTTTTATACCCTTGCAAGTGCTCGCTTAAATATTTTCAAAAAATACTTTTTCCCATTTTCCGACCGATCGTTCGTATGGGAGCTATATGATATAGTCATCCAATTTGGACAAAAACTTGTAGAATTATGTAAAAGCACGAGACAAACAAACAAATACAAAATTGCGGGATGCTACCATTAAAAACAATAAAGTTTTTCTAGCTAAGACTGTTTTTCAGACCTATCTTTTGTATGGCAGGTATACCATATAGTTGTCCGATTTTAATAAAAATTGGTAGAACTACAAAAAACATAGAAAACCTACGATTACAAAGTTTGGAGAAGACGTTTCCGTTGAAAAGAAAAAAGTTTTTCATACTAAAACTAGTTTTCCGACCGATTGTTCCTATGGGAGCTATAAGATATAGTCATCCGATCCGGTCGGTTCCGACATATTAGTAGTGTGCAGCAAAAAGAAGACTCTGTGCAAAATTTCAGCTCGATAGCTTTAAAACTGAGAGACTAGTTCGCGTAGAAACAGACAGACAGACGGACGGACGGACAGACGGACGGACAAAGCTCAATCGACTCAGCTCGTCACCCTGATCAAGAATATATATAGTTTATGGGGTCGGAAATGAATATTTCTATGCGTTGCAAACTTCTGGGCAAAATTATAATACCCTTTGCAAGGGTATAAATATCAATTCAAGCTTAAAATATTGATTTTATATGCTGAAAAATACCAAACTGATATTTTCGGGCATATAAAATCATTATTTTAGGATCAAATTGATGAAGCGAACAATAAAGAGCAACTGAGCATCCATCTCTTCACCTACCTATGCCCCTCGAATAAGCGTCGTCCATTCGAAATAGTCCACCGCTTTGGGTCTACCTGTTGTGCCCGAGGAACACAATATGGCCAAGGTGCGTTCAATCCCACGCTCACATTTGGTGGGTTCAAAGTTTTCAGGCAAAATGGTTTGTAATAGCTCCAGCACACTCGTCACACCCATTACCTTTCCTTGCATGACTATCACTGTTGCTTCCAGCTGTTTGGCTATGCCCTTAACCTTCTCATAGTCCTGTGCATCGCAGCAGATGATTTGTGGTTTGGTAATCTTAAACAGATTTTCAATAGTCTTGACTTCCACATTTGGATTCACAGCATGAAATGGTGTGGCATTGAAAAAGCAGCCATAGGCCACTGCAGCCAGATGTGTTGAGTTCCTAGCCATAATTCCCACCACATCGGTTTCAGCCCTAAAATTCTTGACACGCAGATAGCAAGTGATCTTGGCTGCATTTCTTAACATTTGGCCACGAGTGAGTCGCGTTTTTTCCGTATGTGAAATTTGAAAAACTCTTTCCGCTTCGCGTTGCATTTGCTTAAAGATGACTTGACCTATGGTCAGGTCAGCATTATAAAGGCTCTGCTCACAGGCACCGCTCCAGATTTTAAGCTCTGAATTGAAGCTGGTAATGGGATTGCCTTTAAGATCGAACATTGTACTGAAATATGTAGGAATAGAACTGCAACTGAGCTGGCTTAGCTAAAGTCGAGCTCTATTTAAGTAAAAGCTAACGTGGCTACAGACACGCCATATCGTTTGTGCAAATCGCACACGATCGGCTTTCATAAATTGGTCTGCCAATTTAGCAGGTTTGCCCATCTAAGCTATGCGTTTGACACGAAAGATTTTCGAACCGATAGGTGGTCGGGGGTTAAGGTAAGGAAATAAGGTTAAGCAGTTTATATTGATTAAGCGTTTAGAACATTTAAGTGTTTCATTTAGACGGTCCACTATCAATAGCTTAAAAGGGTCTATTGGTGTTACAAAAAACTTTACGCAGTTTGTCAGATCTTAGAATATCTAATAGTTTTCGAATAATGTGGTTGCTCGAACTTCGTATTAAAAATTTGAAGTACAAGTCAAACTTGTTACAAGCTCGAATGGATTAGAACAGACCTGAAAGTCGAGTATGAAACCGAAATGTCAAATCATCCTTACTCGAGATTGCCAAGCGAAAGAGAGCCGGAAAATCTCTCTCCCCAATACTCTGAGACTAAATGGCTTCTATCATATTGGCGTCTAGTTTTTATGTCGATTTTTGCACTTATCATGCCTTGAAATTCCCAAACACTTATAGCAATGCTGGCATTTGGCGAAAACTGAAGTTTTTTCAATATATAACGGGGGGTATGATAACAACCAATGACTCAAGCCGGCAAAAAGTTATAAGCATATCATATAATACGTAGCAGCTGTGCTATCGGCAGAATTTTGCCTCATATGTTACGTTTTTTAACAAGCTACGTTAACATTTCATTGCGGTTGAAATTTGATTTGAAAATCCTTTGAATAATCTGATATCGACCAGTTCCGATTTCTCATAAATTGTAAATTCAAAATATCGTAACGGCTATCTAGGCAGCTTTAAGCTCTTGTGCTTTCAGACAGCTTTGGTGCAACCGCAAATTTGCTTACCAAACGGGCCGAAAGAGGGCAGCAAAAACTATAGTGGCGCCATCTACACGGCTATGTTGTACACAATTAACCCTTATATGAGCTCGAGCACAAAATAACACACAAATTTAACCAATTTACCCACTTTACTTACTTTATTATACAAAGCACTTTTTGATACATAGAGAAGTATGGAAACATAGAGAGAAAGTGGTTTCAGGTTAGAATAGTCATAGTCTTAAATTAGGAAGTTTTTTCGTCTGCTTATACATTGGAACGATTAGAGCAGGTATAATTAAGACACAATTTGTTCCTGCACTGCAAAGTTGAGTTATTTCCGACAATCAAGCATTTTGGTCCAAAGTGTGAGTAAATTGTTCTGAAATAATTCAAGTTCTTTATTAGATAAGCATGGACAGGAAAGCCTATTTAATGTTGGTATTAAATCAATCTTCAATGGCTTCAATGGGTTTTAGGAACGAGTAAATATAACAGTGCACGACCCAAGTTCGTTATTGTTACTTTCTTCCTTTACATGCATGCTTTATTCTATTTGTGCATCATGTATTGCATTCTTTTTTAACACAGGGTACATCCATTTAAATCTTCGGATTCGGCTGTGAAGTCATAGATATTTTCTTAAGATTTCTGGTTGACTTATGGTAGCAGGCGTTTAAAGCTTCCGTCCAAATAAACTAGTGCCATGTAACAGTAGAAATCGGTATTCTATCATGCACAAATGTTAACAACACATGTTAAGTTGTTAGATTCTTGGAAATGGTTTAGAAATGTTCACAGTCGACAGCATAAACTATATATTCTCTTGATAAGGCAACGAGCCGAGTCGATTGAGCTTTGTGCGTCTGTTTCTACGAAAAATGAGGATGAGACTTTACAGAGTAGCAAGATCATTTGGGAAATGGTTAAATTGACAAAGCTGCTTAGTGAGCGAGCGAACATATAGGAAAGCAGAAATTAAGGACTATCAAAGAGTGTCAACTTTACTTTCTTTCACCTAAGTTTGCATGAAACAATGTCCGAGAATTTTTTGTTTTTAGAGCGAAGCTCTTTTACGGATGGTCGACTGGGGGGTAAATCCAGAAAACGATTGTCTTTGCGACAGGCTACGCTTTTGACTTTGCAAAGTCTGCAGCGTTTGTGTGTGAGCTCATTCAGTGAGTGCGTGTATATGTATGTATGCAACCATGATGCCTATATATATGGTGAGGCCAAGCCAGTGTGAGTTCTCTGCAAAGTACCTTCACGTTCAGTGCTGCGCGTACTTTTGAAGCGTAAGCTTTTGGCAAAAGTACGCATCACACTGGCTTGGCCTCACCTTTTATAGTTGCATCATGTATGCAACTTTCATGTATGCAGCGAATTATATGCGCTCTCTCATTTTCTCCCGCACTGGCAGTACTCTCTCTTGTTGTTGTTGTTATTGTTGGCTTTGTTAACGGACTACTTTTTGCCGACGAGACCACCTCATATTATTGCATCATGTCATTGCACTGGAGTCTGCTAACCAGTATTGCCAATTTACCTATTTTCGCACCAGATCTAGGTATTTTGTAAGGTCGAAGGGCAGAAAGTCTGTGCAAGAAAGCGATAGCAGCATGTGGGTTGTGAGCAGAGTTCGGCAGCAACCTTCAAATGCGCTCTCTTCTTGTGTTCGGCTAGGAGAGGAGAGAAACACATTTGCTTTTGTGTTTTCTGTCTCGGTCTTTTGCCAACCGTTTTGCAGAGACCGCTTGCTCAAATGATCTTGAATTAAAATACTACACAGAGGGAAAAATAATAATATGAATAAGATTATTTCATCTCAAAACAAGAACAGAATGTGCTCTCAAATACAAGTATCCATTCAGACGTGCGGCTGGGCAACAGCCTAACTAGCTAACGCGTCCGCCATCGCGTCGTTGCGCGCTGTGCGTCTTTTAATTTAATTTACTAAGGCCCAATTTCTCAAAGTTCGGTTACTCAACTTGACAGGCAGTTTAACCGAATTTGAGTGTCTCATGATGCAGGCGGCGTAACCGGAGGAACAGACTTAAACGCTGCTCACCCACCGGTCAACTTTAACCGCGAGCTCAGCCCCGATGAAATTATCGATATTTTTATTGATATACAAACAGCTGGCCGCACACTTGCTTTGTAATATTTGCTGGAACACAAAATGTTTATGAATAAACGAATTTTTCAACTCCACGCAATGTAAATGCAATTCAAAGAGGCAGAACATCGGATTTTAGTCAACAAACAAACTAAACCAAGTCAGCTGTGTACTCGTTCGTTTAGTCAAACAGTATGGTCACACTGAAGCAGCGATAGGCATTTATCGATATCAGGCGGAACTGCTGCTGAGAAAAGCAAATGACTTAACCGCTCGTCATCTTGACGAACAAATCTGATCGGTGGTTGGCTAACCGGAACCTTTGAGAAATCGGCCCTTAGGCAGGTGGGGTGTTGTACAAGGCGGATGTCTCTGCGGATTCGAGCTGATATCGGACCTGGACTTGGAATTGGTTCTGGTCCTGGACTGGACCCTGGACCCTGGACCTCAAATTTTTGTTATACCGTTGCAAAGGGTATTATTATTTTGCCCAGAAGTTTGCAACGCATAGAAATATTCATTTCCGACAACATAAACTATATTGATTCTTGATCAGGGTGACGAGCTGAGTCGATTGTGCATTGTCCGTCCGTCTGTCTGTCTGTGTCTGTTTATACGCGAACTAGTCTCTCAGTTTTAAAGCTATCGAGCTGAAAGAGCCTTCAAAGAGCCTTCTTTTTGCTGCACACTTCTAATATGTCGGAATCGACCGGATCGGATGACTATATCTCATAGCTCCCATAAAAACAATCGGTCGGAAAACAAGTTTTAGTGAGAAAAAAATTTTTATTTTCAATGGAAACGTCTCCAAACTTTGTAATTGTAGGATTTCTATGTTTTTTTTTATAATTCTACCAAATTTTATTAAAATCGGACAACAACATGGTATAGCTGCCATTCAAAAGATAGGTTTGAAAAACCTTCTTGGTTTTTAATGGTAGCATCCTGCAATTTGGCATTGGTTTGTTTTACATGCCTTCATATAATTTTAAAAATTTTTGTCCAAATTGGATGACTATATCATATAGCTCACATACGAACAATAGGTCGGAAAATGGGAAAATCAGTATTTTTTGAAAATATTAAAGCGAGCACTTGCAAGGGTATAAAAACTTCGGCACAGACGAAATTAGCTTAGTTTTCTCGTTTTAGTTTAAAATGTTCTCAAAAACAGAAAATCCGTTCATGATTAGTTTTTGACAACGAATGTGCTCATATTGACACCAATGTACTCGGCTTTCACTCTGTGTATGCTCAAAAAAATCGACAATCGAAAATTGATTTTTGAAATGCAAAATTCGCGAGTCTGCTAGTTTCACGATAGCGATACGGTATTTCGAACTGCCGCTATGAAGCAGGTTTTACATTTACGAATCGTCATTCGATGCTCCGGAGCCGTTTGGCCATCACGGTCTAATCAGTCGGTCCAGTTTTGAACGATTTCTTCTTTAGCGCCTTTAGCCTTGATAATTGTCAGGTTCGACTTTTACTGTTAACGATTTTCAAGACTATCAATTATGCTCACTATCGATAATTTTCAAACACCACTGTGTGGGTCTTGGTTTATGCTCTCACGTTGCTCTTACATTTACAATAAAAAACAATATTACTTTATATTGTTTTGCCAGTATTGCATTTTTAAATCAGATTATGATTATCCCTCGTAAAGAGCTTCGCTCGTACCGGGTGTTCCACGACGCCCACTCCTTTTTTGACACTCAAAAAGGAGAGCTAAACGTACCGATGCAAATGCCGATGTGCTGCTGCTGCCTCGCTTAGCTAGCTCACTATGCTGACTAAACTAACCAAAAACATTGAGCCCACTTTTTCTTGTTCCATTCGAGTACGCAATTTTCCTTTTCAATTTGATATCATTTTTGTTTTTGTTTCATTTTATTTATAAACATTTCACAAACATTTTGTATTCATTTTCTGGGGAGTTTTACACATTTATTTGTTAGTTTTTTTTTTTTGGTTTTGGGGATACGTTCGGGTGACAACAACTTTTTCGGTTCATGGCGGATTTACCTCTCTGCCGGGATTTCTCATTTAGCAATGGGCTTTCCATATTAGTTTTGGCACTGATTGTTCTGTTTGATGAGAGAAGTATGGAAACATAGAGAGAAAGTGGTTTCAGGTTAGAATAGTCATAGTCTTAAATTGGGAAGTTTTTTCGTCTGCTTATACATTGGAACGATTAGAGCAGTTATAATTAAGAAACAATTTCTTCCTGCACTGCAAAGTTGAGATATTTCCGACAATCAAGCATTATGGTCCAAAGTGTGCGTAAATTGTTCTGAAATAATTCAAGTTCTTTATTAGAAAAGCATGGACAGGAGCGCCTGTATAATGTTGGTGTTAAATCAATCTTCAATGGCAAGCTGACCAAATCATACGGTTTGGTTAGTTTTAGGAACGAGTTAATTTAACAGTGCACGACCCAAGTTCGTTATTGTTACTTAACGGGCGATTTGTCGATTTATCGCTTTCTTCCTTTACATTCATGCATTATTCTATTTGTGCATCATGTATTGCATTCTTTTTTAACACAGGGTAGATCCATTTAAATCTTCGGATTCAGCAGTGAAGTCATAGCCATTTTCTTTAGATTTCTGGTTGGCTTATGGTAGCACGCGTTTAAAGCGTTCGTCCAAATAAACTAGTGCCATGTAACAGTAGAAATCGGTATTCTATCATGCACAAATGTTAACAATACATGTTAAGTTGTTAGATTCTTGGAAATGGTTTAGAAATGTTCACAGTCGATCTCATAAACTATATATTCTCTTGATCAGGGCAACGAGCCGAGTCGATTGAGCTTTGTGCGTCTGTTTCTACAAAAAATGTATCTCTCAGAGTCTTAATTTTCAAGTTTCTGAATATTATGAGGACTTCCACTTTACAGAGTAGCAAGATCATTTGGGAAATGGTTAAATTGACAAAGCTGCTTAGTGAGCGAGCGAACATATAGGAAAGCAGAAATTAAGGACTATCAAAGAGTGTCAACCTCACTTTCTTTCACCTAAGTTTGCATGAAACAATGTCCCAGAATTTTGGAAAAGGACAGCTAAACGTACTGATGTGAATGCCGCTGTGTTGCTGCTGCCTCGCTTAGCTAGCTCACTAAACTAACCAAAAACATTGAGCCCACTTCTTCTTGTTCCATTCGAGTACGCAATTTTCCGTTTCAATTTGATATCATTTTTGTTTTTGTTTCATTTTATTTATAAACATTTCACAAACATTTTGTATTCATTTTCTGGGGGGTTTTACACATTTATTTGTTAGTTTTTTTTTGGTTTTGGGGATACGTTCGGGTGACAACAATTTTTTCAACTATTTTGTATAACTACGCTACGAATTTATGTTTCGGTTCATGGCGGATTTACCTCTCTGCCGGGATTTCTCATTTAGCAATGGGCTTTCCATATTAGTTTTGGCATTGTTTGTTCTGTTTGATGGTTAGGGAAGATGGGGGGAGATGGGAGTTTCAAAATGCATGACCCTAGTTTTAGACTAATTTGTTTGTCATATTATTTGGGATGTGTGTGTTCACTTAGCCGCTATAAAGTAAGGTGATTTACGGTCGCTTATTGAATCCTCTTAATGATCTTCCCCGTCTTCGTCTTTAATTTTTTTGTTTTGTATTTACACTAGAAATTAAAGTTATATTTTCTTGGAGTTTTGATTGTTAGAATTGTTGGGCTATCGTTGGGAGCCCCCAATTTGTGGTGTGGAAAGATATGTGTTTATGACTTATCAAAAATGTATTTTCAATTTGTGCAAGATAATTTCTTTTCTGTATTGAAATGCTAGCAGTGAGCAAGTGAGTGAGTGAGTGAGTGAGTGGATTGGAGTGATTGAAATTTAGTATTGTGTATACTTTAATATTCTATTTGCAGGCGTTTTGCAACACTGTTTTCTTAGCCTAACTTACGTGCTAGTCCAGGGCTTTCGCTTTTGCCTCTTTAAATGTTAATTTTCTATATTCAAAACTTGTAAGTCTTTTTGGAACGCATCTATGAAGTGGTGCACTTTGTTGTTGTTGTTCTTGCTTAAACATTTCTGACATTTACATCAACTATTTACATGTGAAATGTGTGTGTGTGTTTGTCTGCCGCTGCTTAAAAAGTTAATTGACTAAAGCGAATGAAAATGGCAACTGAATGCAGCGCACAACCTAAGTAAATGCCCTTCTCCAACACTGTTTTCGTGTGTTGCTCTTGCAACACTACTTCGTCTACTGCTTTCATTCATCGTCAACTAGTATTTTGCTCACATTTAAAAACCCTGTATGTTCAATAGCTTTTCATATACATAAGTACAATACAACTAGTTAGAATATTCACTTGTTTGCTTGGCACAACTTTTACAACATTGATTTAATTTCATTAATTATTTTTCTGGATGATGACAACAATTAGTTATGCAAGGGTGCCTTCTATAGTTCTTTATAGTTATGGGACTTTAATTTTTGTTTTGATTTTGGTTTTAGTTTTTCTTACCTTTTAGTTTTTGGAAAAGTAAAAGCAAACAATATTATGATAACAAACAAATAGGCAGACGAAACAAGCTAAATTGAAGTAAAGAAAATAATGTTAGTAGACTACAAATTGGTTTATTTGGTTTTTAGTTTTTGAATGCTATGTAGAATTCAGTGGTTCTTTTTAGGGGCTTTTTGTTTGGGTCTTTTGCAAAAGTAAGTGTAAAAGATAGAGAGAGTGAGAGAGGGATAAAGAGAGACTTATACAAACTTCTTCGCATACAAAAAGGCACTTAAATAATGAAAAAATTGTTTATGTATTTTTTTTTTGGTTGAGATGTAAAAAATCTTGATCTAATTTATTTCTTATTTTTAGGTGATTTGTGATCTTTTTGTTTGTTTAATTTTGCTTGCACTACTTCATAAACTATTTGTTGGTATTGTCTTTCAACACTAGGCAACAAATTTGACAACGAAAATGGAAAAGCTTTGGGAGATTATTTTTGAAAATTTGAAACGATTCTAAAATGTTAAGCGAAGGTACACAAAATATTCTGAGCTGTTTGTAGTTTATTTGGAATTTCTGGTGAACTTCTTTTTTAAGCAGAATGGGGGGGTGGATTGGAGAAAGTCACCCAGTTTCCGTTTGCTAAGTCAGCAATGTGGAAAGCACTCAATGCTCCAGTTAATTGCGAAAAAACCCCCATTTATCTTAAAATAAGTGGAAGCACACTAAGTCTGCTTTAACTGGAATAAAATGATACTGAAATCGTCATATCTATCATAAGACGTTCAAATAACAAAAACCCAATAATAGTAGTTTTTTGCACAAAGACCGCGCTTCAGGCAAGCCATGGGCTTTGACTGAACTGATCCTAAAAAAAGATGAAGTGCTAGCTCCGAACCTAATTTGATCACATTCTATGAATCTATGAATCACAGAACCGATTCGGTTCGAGGTTTTTGGGTGCCTCGAACCGAACGAATCTTTTTAATCTAGTCGGATATTATTAATCTATACAGAAATATTATGACCAAGGCTGCTAGCTGGTCTTGAACCGAATTCCTAAGATCCGGTTCGGTTCGAGGTTTTTGGGTTCCTCGAACCGGACCATGAATCGAATTTTATTAACGTATGACGTCCCCATCCTGAGTCTGAGCCCGACCTCATAAGTTTGAACAAGGGTTCAACTGATTACTACGATTACTTTTGTGAGAATTTGCATTAGTGCATTATTTAGTCAAGCTTGAAAGATAAATTTGGGAAAAGCCAGATATAAATACGGATGTCGCATATTAGGGTAGAGAAAGTAGAGGCTTCTTACCATTATCGAAGACATGGAAGGTGTCGTTTATAAGGATGACACAACCATAGATTGAAAATCAAGCCAAGCATTTAAACCAATACGTTGGAATTCACCGAAAATAAGGGGACCTTTTTGTCAACGTTCTTAAAAGTTGTTAGCCGAGGTTCGAACAAAACCAGAGGTTCAACAACCTTAGAGACCGGATCATAAGCCGATCCTTAGACAAGCCCCATGTTGATATTTTAGAGGTTTGCCGCCCTAGCTACGACTGCATTGAGATTCGACTTGATACTAGGGTAAAATTTGAATAGCCTTATCATTAACAGAAAAAAAAAGATCCATTTGAAGTGGATATGTCTTTAATATCCTTTTAATCATCCAGCGGAGCTGCAAAATCATCCTAATGATCATCAGTTTTCATATCCTTTGGATGATTTTAAGCTTCGTTGGATGATTATAAGGATATTTTAGACATATCCTGTCCAAATGGATACCGGAAATCATCCAATCGATATTTTTTAATATCCTTTTTTTTCTCTGTGTAACTTTTAGTTTATAAGATCTGGCTTTATCGATAAACCATATAGCTGATAATTATTTAAGCACACATTCTTATCGACAAGTATCGATGGCGATGACCAAAACACTCCAGGCGACTCAGACCTAATCGAGCATTGAAAGATATTGAAGAACTGCTTAAAATACATTTGTATCCCACAATTGTTTTATTAAAAGATATATATAATGGTTTATCGACGGCGCCCATCACTGATATATATATATCGACAACATAACTAGCTTTTCAGCTCTTAAATCCTCTTTATATTTGAATCAATCCACACACATTCCACATTGACAAAAGCCACCTGAATAGTTTATTTTGAATAAAAGGCGCCGCTTGTAAAACCTTTTTTCACTCATTTCTATAAATTTCCACAAATTATGTGTCGCTTTTTAAATGACAATTTAGATTTCAAATAAGACTGACAAGGAATTATCATACACTCTTTGCCCCACATACAGTACATATTCAATCGGTTTTACAACTCGCCATAAGATATAAGCTCTGAGCAATTTTAGTTGCTGTTGGAACAACTGTTAATTAATATATGTTTCTCCACCATTAGTCTCTCAGCTTTAGAGTTATCGACCTAAAATTATGCACGAACTTTTAGAATATGGCAAAATGCTGCCTAAATTTTAGAAGTTTTGTTCCCAAATGTGAGATAAAATATTCCGCACAATTCATATCCACAAAGGGAAGCTAACCAAGAAAGTGAATGGCTTGTTTGGTGGTTTTATTAATGTTAACTAAATTCTTCTTTTCAAAAAAAAATATACAAATTTGTATTGTTATCTTTATCCAGCTGGAAATTGAGCTTCGAAAATAAGTTTAAGGAAAAGTGACCTTATATTTAGGTGACTCTTTCCTTGCTGCTAGCTGCTTCAGCTCTAATCAAGGTTTCTTTTATCTTAAGTGAATTGGTATCATCCCTGCGATCAAAGATACTTTAAAAAATGTCATTCACAAATTGTTCCATTTACTTGAAACTCACAAAAGATTTAAAAACGATCCGAAAGCTATTCAATTTGTGGTTGCACAGCATTTGCTGAAGAAAGTTAACAAACAACTCAATTGAATTGTACACAAAGAAAAAAGAAGAGTCTTAAATATTTTACATCAGATGATCCATTATCAAGTATCCATTTGGAATGAATATTTTGTAATGTCCCATTTTGGATATTAAAACATCCATTTTATGTTAAATGGATCTTGAATTTTCATCCAATTGAGCTGCAAATCATTCAAAGGATATGCAAAATATTTAAATATAAAAAAAAGATATAAAAGCTATCCATTTCATTTGGATCTTCTTTTTTTCACAGTACTTCAGGTCGATGTTTGCAATACTGTTATATCAAGAAATGTCTAAATGTCCTGTTATGATTCTTAGTCCCCGATTTGCAAATTGTAATTAAAAAAAACATCAAACTTAATTATCGTACTCCAGGGTTTTAAAGAAATTTGAATGAGAAAGAGTATCCCCGATTTGCAATTGTAATTAAAAAAAAACCTCAAACTTAATTATCGTACTCCAGGGCTTTAAAGAAATTTGAATGAGAAAGAGTATCATTGTCTTAGTCTCGATTTTTTGGATTTTTGGACAGCGTTGGGCAAAGCATAGTGCCTCAGCGTATCAAGAACAAAGTACAAGCAACGTTAGTTTGCGATGCAAATACATTTGTATTCCCCAACAACAACTGTTCATTTGCATATCCATTTGCGGATGGCGAAAGGAGAAATAAAATCAATTACTTTGGTGCCCACCGCTGGTTTAATATTTAACTTTTTGACTACAAATCTTTAAGTAGATATAAACAAGCCAAGTTTCTCTCAAGTTCTTCCAGTTGTGGAACTCTAGTTTTCACATTTTTATGCAGGGAATAAAAGTATGAGAAGTTTCTCATGACTTTTTAGTCCAGAGTTGCCGTTTATAAACGGTGAAGGTGACCGGTTGTGTAAAAATTTTGAAAAAACTTTTAAAAATCTGTGCACTTCCTAGCTCTTGTTCCATTACCGGCTGTCATGAAAATTCCTGACATCTAAAGCAGTGGTCGGCAACGTGAGCAGAGAAATTGGCAATGGCAGCTAAGAAAACAATCAAATACATGGAAATGCAAGGCAGAGAAGGTGTAGCGGAGTGCTTTCAAAATCTGCTCTTTGCTGCAAAGACTTTTCCGCTAAGTGTGAACTGGTCAAGTGAAGATGCTCAATACATTAACACCCTTTCCATGCTAAATCACAAAAATTATAGCAAGGACCCAGGAACGCTGCAGCTATTATGCAAGCGCTTAGATGGCTACAGGACTTTGCAAAATGAATTTCGATTTTAATGAGCACCCCTTTCAATAGTGCCCAATTGAGAGTCTGCGAGTTTGCTTGCACACTCCGCACATGAGTAAGCAAAACAAATACTCTGGACTCAAAGCGCGCAAGCATTTGCAAAATACACACGAGAAGACTACAAACAACCGCTGTGTGTTAGTGAAGTAAATAAGAACCCACCACCGATTTGGTATTACAAATAACATTTCAAAACCGTTCCGCCGTTAGTTAATGTTATGTTTGGGTTGGAACAAATGCGGATAGAAATAAAAATGTTGTAAGATAAGCATATTGATTTGTTGTCTAGTGTAATTGGTCTATGATTTGGTTAATTGGTTGTAATTATTATCATTATCATTATTATTGTTTTATTTGATAACTCTACTTAAGGAAAAGAACTAACTAACTAATTGAATAAAATTTGTTGTTAACATTCCCCTTAGGCTACGAATAATTGAGGGAAAAAATGGATTGTAAAGGCAAGCTAAGTAGTAGAAACAAAATCAGAAATCATAATTAAGAGGAGCATTTCTAAGAGAGTAAATTGTGAAATGAATATAACTTGCAATACCCACCAGTTGCAGTCGAACTTGCGTACATGCATACATACACATTCGTTTGTACGTATGAATGCCGAAAGAATTCTCTGTTCTTTAGTGTGTTTCAAATTTGTTTACCATATTTATTCGTTATTTCGATTCGTTTAAACATAATTGAATTTGCCTAGAGTGGTTGGGGGACCTCATGCCTTTCGTTTTCCTCGTCTTTAGAAACTAAACTTAAGAATATCTACACCGTTTTAAATGTACAATTAGAATCGCTCGTTAAACTAGTTTGGCTTAAAACTTATTGTATGACATATTTACAACTGTCGGAGTAGCTACGACTTTCCCTTCTTATCTAAACTTAAAGCAACAATTTAAGTACAAATTAATTTCGTTAACAAAATGTGATGGAAATTAACAAATTGAACCGCAAGCGTTCCGAATTAGTGTTTAAATTTAATTTTAACTACTATGCAGTCACTCTGGAGCCATTTAACTTACAGTCAACGTTAATATATAATTCGTTTACATTAATAATAGAACTGATTGGTTTAGTATCAATTTGCTTTTCTTTGTTAGTTGGAAGTGCCGTGAAGCCTGGGCCTTTGCCTTGATTTGTTCTGATAGGTAATTTATGTCTTCCTTGGATTCTACATAGCCGCTTTAGAAGGTCCTTATGGGTTCGAATCAACCAAAGTGGAAATCATAGTGAGAAATGAAGCCAAACACAATTGCAAAAATCATGTAACGCAAAACAGCAAGAAACGAAACGGAAAGGAAATAGGTTAGTACATTCTTTTTGGCTGGTTCGCATTCGAGTCTAAGCATAAAGTAATTCGGAAACGGCATTTACTCATCCTCCTCCTCCCTGAAGAGATATGTACTCCAGTAGACCAGATTGAAGAGTGCAAAGACCAGCGGGAAGGTGATGCGGGATATGACATCGATTCTCTTCGATCTAGAACATTGTCTTTGGATAAATATTCAACAAGTACGAAACACATTAATTGATCATCTAGAGATTGGCTTTTTGATTTGTGATTGTTTTTTTTTTTAAATTTAGATTTTTTGGTGTAGCTTTGTTTTGTCTTGAAACGTTTATGTGACTCAAAAAAATTTGTTTGTTTTAAAAAAAGGAAGAAATCGAAAAGAAGAGAGAGAGAGAGAGAGAGAGAGAGCAACGTGCGGAAAACTGAAAAGTGTGCTGGCTGACTGGAGGGGGGACTTAAGTGCTACAAAGTGGGAATCAACTAGCAGGATTTACTAGATCAGGAGTGGTTTTATGCTACAACCGAAAGAAAGATTTTAAAACAAACAAATCAAAGAAAAAATTATGGCATACACATAATGTGAAAAGCATTTGAAAATTATTTCAAGTTTAACAAATAGATTTGGACTTTT
Source organism: Lordiphosa fenestrarum (assembly GCA_035044985.1). NCBI lineage: Eukaryota > Metazoa > Arthropoda > Insecta > Diptera > Drosophilidae > Lordiphosa > Lordiphosa fenestrarum. The sequence continues at coordinate 760,457 of JAWNNO010003097.1, forward strand.
TATATAGAAAAAAATGCTAGTGAAACGAAGGAAACGAACACACGAACATGTCGAGCACGCACCAAACACACGCGGTTAAATATAGGTAGTAAAATATATGAGTAGAGACGACCACAAGATACCCTGTTCACTTGATAACCAAGCATAACTTGTGTTTGTATCGGGGATCTTATTGGAATTTTCTACTTTAAGTTTAAATCAAAAATGTGGGTAATAGTATAGTCGCCCGTTTCTAACACAGAGTTTTTGTGCACTCAAAACATCGATTTATAGACGTAATTTTCCACCCAAAAACTTCTGTTGATACCCTTGCCCAGAGCTGTAGACTACAATTACCATTTACAATTTGTCAGATAATTAAAAACAATTCCTGATTACGATTTTAGAGTAATCGTAATTGTATCTTGGAATTACGAGTATAAGTGATTATTCTTTTACAATTACTTGAATAATTGTACCTGTAAACGAAGAGTATTTGTGCTTGAAATTATTGAATTCATTCTCCCAAAAAACAGCACACGTAATGAACGGAACTGTAACCGGAACCCGAAAACAGAAAAATGCATTGTGATTGTGAAAGTTAATCAAAACGAACAAATAGCTGTTCGCAGTTGATCAAGCAGGCTATCGATAACACTTAAAATCTATGATTATTTCATACTTATTCTATCGGTTTTACCTTTTTTTACATCTCATCATTAAAAAAGTCCACATCTATTCAATAGATTAAACAAATGTTAAATTATTTTGTACATTTATACTTGACTCTTGCCTCTGGCAAGCAGATTGGTAACTCAAAAAAGATAGCGAGCAAATTAGAAAACGGCAAGCAAGCAGCAATATCGGGTTGGTTTTTTCGTTGGTCACAGGAATTGTGGTAGCAAAAAGTCAACAAAGTTGTTTATTGAGAGTTTTTGTTTTAATTTAATTAATATTCACAACATCAAAAAGGAAATCCATCAACTACGAGAACGAAACACATAGAGCTAAGCTATACGGAAAAAACTCGTTGGGTGTTACCTTGTGGGGAACTTGGAGAGCCAAGTCTTGCAGCAGTTTGGACGTTTCGGTGCCTGCATGTGCACCTCGCACTGCAGACGCTTCTCCAGGGCCAGTGGATCGCCGGGATGACGTACCAACGGTTTCTGTAGGCCGCCACCGCGAGCAAATTGCGATGCCGTTTGAGATGAAAGTTTCGATTTGAAGTTGATGCAAATGAAGGGTGGTGGGTTGGGGAGGGGGTTGCGGTGGTGGATGCAATGGCATGTGCGTAATTTGATTTAAGTTCGTTGCAAACATTTCATTCAATTCCGGTTGAGTGGTTGCCCAGTGGGTGGGTTTGTTGGTTGCCCGCGATGTATCATGATGGTTGATTTGATTTGGATTTTGGGAATGGTATAGATATTTTTTTTGTTGCAGTTGTTTTTGTGGTTTGTTTTTGGTTAGTTGATGTTGTTGTTGTTATTGTTGTTGGGATGAGCACGTTTGAAAAAAGTTGTTGAATTTTTTTTGATAATAAAAAGGAGGCAAATATAAAAGGAAAAAGTTGTTTTAATAGTTTTATCATAACAATTTTGCATTTGCCAATGGAAAGTTTGTTGATATTTTCCCAAATTAAAATCGTACACAAAAATGGAAACCAAAAAGAAAGCAGATAAATTTTAATTAATTTCTGGTTGTTTCAACTGTAAGTGGGTGAAATCAGAAAGTTTCTAAAATCCTGTCAAATTCTAAACTAATTAACTAATTTTGGTAATTTTGATTTGCTCTGGAAACGTATTAATCTGATCTCGACGTTTCTATTAAATACCCAATTAATTTGAAGGTAGGTTACTAAGAACTTAGAGCATGAGTATTTTTTTAGAGTATTTCAATATTATTATATAATCCCGTAGGTTCGCACGACCCAGTCGCTGTATTCATCAACTCAAGAGATCTATTTGATCTATCTATTTAAAATAAGTGAAATAAGTAAAAGGATTTGAGTGGCACCCACCAAAACCAGGTTAATATTTGTTTAAAGTAACTTCTTTTGAATTTCGCCCAGGCAAAAACTTTTGCACACGCAACGATTTGTGAGCAGTGGCGTTATCATGGCTACTAAGTTTAGCATAGTAAAATGTATAACGATTTCCAAACCAAGGAAATACGGCAAGGCAACAAATCAGGGCTTGCAAATATCATTACCAGCCCAAAGAGATTGCAGGGATTGTCAGATCTGCCCGATTGGAATCCATTGCTTAAATTTTGATCCCAATTAAATTTTTCTTGATGTGAAACCTCTTTAATTTCGGCTCGGATGATTCAAGCAGAAATTAGTTTCAAATATCGAGTAGTGAGTAACGAGTACTTAGAAGGGAGTACTGAATATTGAATACTGTGGTTCGAGTATTCAGTGTAGACTACTTAAAATCGAGTACTTTGTATAAAAATACTAGATCAATGTATCGGATACTGTGTAACGAGTTCTTAGTATCAAATATCGAGTAGTGATTAAGGAGTACTTAGAATGGAGTACTGAATACTTTGTATAAAGTAAAGATATCTATGTCTTGAGTACTGATTATCGAGTAATAAGTATCGAGTAATGAGTATCGAGTACTGACTACCGAGTTCTTAGTATTAATTATCGATTATTAAGTAACGAGTACATAAAATGGAGTGCTAAGTATTGAATACTGACTACCTAGTTCTCAATATCAATTATCAATTATTGAGTAACGAGTACTTAAAATGGAGTACGAAGTATTGAATATTGTGGTTCGAATATTTAGTGTCGAGTACTATGTATCGACTACATTGTATAAATCGACGAGATCTATGTATCGAGTACTGAGTAACGAGTAATGAGCATCGAGTTCTGAGTACCAAGCTCTAATAACCAAGTTTTGAGTACTGAGTATTGAATTCTGTAGTTCAAGTATTCATTGTCGAGTACTTAGCATCGAGTACTTTTTTTTTAAAGTGATGAGACCTATATTTGGATTACTGAGTATCGAGTTCTGAGTACTAAAAATACACAGTTTTTCAGGTTAATTTAGAAATATTCTTGAAAAAGTAACAAAATCTATTTGATTTTAAGTTTTGTGTACTCAAAAAGTTGTTCTTGAAGTTAAATCACTTAGCACTTTTTCTGCAACTGTTCGTGCTCAGCTTGAGGCTAATGCTCTAAATTTTTGTTTAAGTTAATAATTAAATTACACTTTTTTCTATATTTCCGAAAGCTATCAAAAAATGGTAAACGATTAGTTCATGGTGAAAATACGTAGCTTTCTCTTAAAACAATTCTCTTTCTTCTAAGGTTTGAGAAGCTTTTTCAGCTACCTGCTTCACTGCAGACGCCAGTAACTAGTGAGCTAGTCTAAGCTTGGAAACGCTCTTCCATAATATCCATCAGTTCACCATAAAACTATATGCCCTATACCTCTCCTAACTTCAAAACACCCGCTAAAAACACTTTAAAACTTTTTTTTTTTTTGAAAGAAATAAATCAAATGGGTAAGTACCATTGCAAATGTTGCATTGCTATCTGTATCGAGCAGATCTGAAGCGGCATCTAAACTGGCCTGCTCCAAATCGCGACGTTTCTTTTTCATATTCTCCTTATGCATGTCTGCGGCCCGATCCGTATATGTTATAGTTGGATGGCATGTGGTAGAAGATGTTGGACAAGAATTTATTTGTTTCACAGAAGTTGGATGTTTTTTTTACAGTGTAGTTTTAGATGCATAGCACACAGTTATACAGTTATAGACAGCGATAAAGTGTGACAGAGATAGTTACACATTTAGGGAGAGAGAGAGAGAGATAGAGACAGAGACAGAGAGATAGTCACACACACAGAAATGTTAGAGAATGTTGAATGTTGAGAAATGAGGAGTAAGAGTGACACAAATCATGACAAACAAAATGATCATTTTCCCCATATATATACACACACATATATATATACAGGCATTGGTACAACAGCCAAGAATTGGTACAAACAGAAAATTAGAAAACCAATTTGTGGTATTTTTTTCAAACGCGTTTCGTTGGTTGGTTCGAATTGTGGGTGCGTGTTTGTGGTTTGGTGTGGATGTTCGTAATGTTGGGATGAATGTCAAATGGGCGGACAATGAAATAAGAGAGTAAAACACAAAAGTGGATTAGTATTAATATACGCGAGGAAGGCATTTCGCTTTCTATTATTCTTGTGGTTAGATATTGAATTGAGGAAACAAAGCCAAATGAATAGTTGGATAGTTTAAATAAATGCTACTTATACAATTGCACTTTACAAAAAACTTGAAAAGTAGACGCAAACAGTTCGTTGCCCAAAAAATTGTTGCCTGCCACTCCGAGCCTGGCCTATTGTGTGTGTGTAAGTGTGTGTGTGTTTCGGTGTTGGTGTGTGGGTGTGTCTGTGTGAGTAACGGTCCTTTGAGTGAGTTGGATAGAGTTGTCGACGTCAGATACGGTTTGTTTGTATGTACAGCAAATGTTTGTTACGTATTTACTCGTTTATCACACAGACAAATAAACCAACAGTAAAAAAATAGATAAACACCATCGATTAATACATTTATATGATTGTTAAAAAGCATATCAAATCTCAATTACTAGCTTTATTCGAACCTGAGCGGGAGGCATAGTTCACCAGGGCAAATTCGAGTAGTGCCCCAAAGACAAACGTCAAACAGACGCCTGTCCACACATCAATTGCCTTTGTATACGAGACGGGGGGCAGTGAGGCATTAATGCCCGATGTTTGGGTAGCCATGGTCAGTAGCGTGGTCACACCTGAAAAAAGCAGCAGCAAGTCGTATGTAGTGAATGGGTAAAACAAGTCGGTGGGAGCTGTGGTGGGGGGTGGAAGGCAAAAGTTGTTCGGAAAATTTGGTGAAAAAAAAATGCGATTTTGTGTTTGAGTTTTGATTGAGTCATTGGCTATGTACGCACAGTCTAAACGGCAGCAGCAAGACAACTAGAAGGAGAGATATCTTTCACCTTCAAAGGAGAAAAAAAAAACACCAGCAAGATGTTGACTTTTCGTATATGATTTAACTTTACAAATATCTTTTAAACGTATAAGAGGAATTATGGACTTCTGAAAGTGGACGAAAAATTTCGAACCCGAATGAACCACGAACTGTATGAGCAGTAAGAAGACACTGAACTAGTCAAGTGTAAAAAACAACAGCTTGGTGTAACCAACTGGTGCCAGCTCGCACAAGACAAAGGCGAGCGGCGGAGATTGATTGCAGCGGCCATGACCGTCGAGCTGTTATGATGGGCAAATCAGAATAAGAGGAGTTTATAGTTAATGCAAAAGCTTCAGAGTTCTTCCGATTCGACCAGTATTTTTGAGAATTTCTAGCCTTTGTGTAAAAATTTCCATTTCTTAAAAGGATATAATATAATAAGTATTGTAGAGTCTTATTTTTTACATATTTCTTTAAATTATTTAGGACCCTTTTCCCAATGCTTTTGCACAAATGAGGCATCAGCAGCTCATCCGATATTTTGTCTGAGGGGATTCATGATTTAGTCTATTACTATTATGGGAGTGGGACCTTTTCTCATAAAAGCATATCAATGAAGAACTCGTTATCGACTTCATAAAAATATTAAAAGGGCAGTTATACCTCCAAAGTGCGGAAACATATCGCCGACTCACTCCTTATGAGCAGACACCAATGAGAAATTGCACAAAAGCCCATGGCTTTTGCTTCTTACCTATTAAAATAAATCAACAAGTCTTTCAAAATAGTGTGACCGTTTTCCCCTTAAATTAGGATTTAAAAGCAAGTGAGAAAGTGCTCTAAACTGTAGACAACAAGGCGCACCCAATTTGCTTTTTTTTCCCAACATTTTCGAAACAAAATTTGCTTTTCCCCACCGCATACACTTCAATACACAATCAACACAAAATGTTCATGCAATTCAATTTGTTTGTTTCCAATTTACTTACCCAATGACACACGCGCCGGCACTGCACCTTGATCCAGCCAGAATGATACCCAGGATACAATGACCAACATACAGCATGGTATATAAATTTGTATTAAGTAATATGAGAATTCTCGCTTGAATAGTAGATCGACTTTGAGGCAACTGTATTCACCTATGAGTATACAAGGTATATAAATTGTGTCAAACTCAAAATGTACGGGAGGATGTTTCGACAAAAGAGTGGAGTTCGTTTAGCGTTTGGGTTCTTTCGCACGCACACACACACATACAGAGACAAGTAAATTTATATACACACAGACATGTCCAATAATATGGTACAAGAAATGCCATCCAATAAAAACAGAAAAACTGATTCTTGCTGGGAAATTTTGCCAGAAAAAGAAAAACAAACAAAAGAATGTAGAAAAACAGGAGAAAAACTCAAATCACATTTATAAACAGTTTCAGTTTTGGTTTTGGCGAATTTTGTATGTACAGAAAAAACAGAGGCAAGGAGGGGGCGGTTGGTGTAAGAAATGTACGTATTTACAGGACAAACTCAAGGCTGGAGGTAACACCGAGAGTATGTATAGTATAGAAAATTATAAAAGGAAAATCAAATGGAAAACCAAAATTGCATCATAGGCAAAAAGTATCAACATCAATTCAATTTCTGATATTTTTTTCTTGCAACAAAAATCTTAACGGAAATGAAGTTCGACGGCTTTTTGTGTGGTTTTCGTTGCTGGCTTCCGTTGTACATACGCCCACTTAGCGTGGCCACGCCCCTTTCTTGTGCTTCATTTCCGTTAATTTGTTGGCAAAGCGTTCCATACTCTTCAAGACAAAGTTGTTTGTTATTTTACATTCTCATATTTTTTTTGTGTTGTTTTTCTTTCTTTTCTTTTGGTTGTTGTTGTTGTTGTTGTGTTCTGTTCTTCATTAAATTCGCCAGGGGCTTTCCACTTCGCAGCTGACTTGGCCCACTGGCAGCATCATCAATCAAACGCTGACTCTGACGCGGACTCGGATTCGACTCTGGCTGGGATTGCTGCACATTTGACTTTGTGCATTTCGGAATTCGTATTTAGTAGTTCTCATATTATGATGGAAGAAGATATTCATATATATGTAGATATATGTATAGAATTAATCAAATTTGCCAACAACTACATAACGTCTAAGTTGTATATTTTATTTATTTATTTATTTATGATTTATGTGGGATAGAAGTGAGTTTTCTGTTAGTTTTTTTTGGTTGGGGGGGAATGATTCAGAGGCTCATGCTAACATTTTGGTGGGGGGTGGGATGATTGAATGAAAGTTGAGCTGGGGCAGCATGATTTATGATTAGCGGGTCAACTATCCAGATGGTAATGATCTATGGGTGGATATGCTAGATGGTAAAATAGAGTTTGTTATTTGAAAGACATTGTTGGGAAAAACGTGCAGTAACTGTCGGATGAACAATTTTGGTTAGGCTGTTAATGCAGGGTAGCGAAACGTGCACGCACCTGCTCTTTGCACTCACGCAAGACTTTTTCTTTTTGGTCAAGGAAGGCTACTAGATTGTTAATTGGAAGGCTACTAGAATCGCTTGGTCTGTGATTAGTTGATTTGTAGTTTCAGTGTAGAAAAGACTGGTATCAAGTACTGAATCTGGTTTCTCTTCTAGTCTAGAATTTGTAACGCATAAAAGGAAGCTTTTCCGCCCACATAAAGTATATATATTCTTCATCAGCAAGAACAGCTGAGTTGATTTAGCCTTATACGTTTGTTTCTATGCTGTCTTCTCCGTCAGTTTTAAAGCTATCGCTACCAAACTTTGCACGAAGCCGTCTGGTACATATACGCTGCACACTTGTCGGAACCGGCCGGATCGGATGACTATAACATATGGCTGCCACAGGAACGATCGGTCGAAAAACTAGTTCTAGTGAGAAAAACTTTTTTGTTTTCAAAGAAAACGCCTCCAAACTTTGAATTTCTTAGTTCCCTATGCTTTCCCACGATTCCACTAAGTTTGATCGAAATCGTACAACTATATAGTATAGCTGTCATAGAAAAGTAGAGTCAGAAAAGTAGACTTAGTGAGAAAAACCGACTTGATTTCAGTGGAAATGTCATTCAAATGAGGTAGAAAAACGTGCTGCAAGGGTAAACAAACTTCAACCGAGCCGAAGTGAACTTTCCTCTATTTTATTTCTTCTGTTAACAAGTATGACCTAAAACACCACCCCCTGTACTAAGCTGTAACTTTACCAAAAAAGCCTTTAGAATCTTGCAAAAGTTAGCCCAAAATATTCCAAATTTACCTAAGAAAATTCCAGAACGTTTTGCAATGAAAACATTGATAGACTACTTTCGGTTATACGGGTGATTCCACCTTTAGCTTGAAGTAGGACAGACTTCAGCATATCATTGACTAAAATCAAGAACTTTTTCTTGATCTAAAATAGTTTTGTTCGCACACGGAGACTTTTGGAAAGTTTTTAAAATAAATTAAATTCCTTTAATGAAATTGAATCATGCTCGGGACAAGAAAAAAATTGGATAATAAAGTAAAGATGAATGCATGAAGCATGCTTTAAAATGTTTGATGGAAGCTTTAAACCAAATTTGTGGTTCCACCAATTCGGTTTTAGCCTTCAGTGAATGTGCCCACTATTGCCACTGGGCAAACAGAAACAACATTCAAAAAAACCGTCTTAGATAAACCTACAATCAAATGCCACTGTTTGCTCTATCCGTCGTAAACTATCCTTAATATGCTGACACACAATTTGCCAACTTGTAGGAAAAATCTTTTGCACTCTTTGTTTGCCCTCATCGTCATCATCATCATCTTTGTCGACGTCATCATCGACATCATTATCGACGTCTTTGTGCAAGTTTAAACAACGTCGCAGACAATTTCCTCGATTAATTTACTTTCCGTACGGCTTTGCCATTTTCTTTCATTTTCCGTTTCGAGTCAACTCGGAGAATAGTAAACATTTACTTAAAAAGCGCGCGCAGATTTGAAAGTGCTCATAAAAACGGTAAGGCAAGGTAAACGATGGCAAAGTGTGTGTGCTGGTGTGTGTGTGAGCACATATGTGCTTGTGTGAGTGTGAATTACATCGTAAAAACTTGCTTCTTATGCGATTCGGTATATTGATAACGGGAGCGCCCAAACGATATGCTCATTGAAATGGCGCAGGTGTAAACGGTGAGGGGTGGTGAGTGTATGAATTGGTTATGGCTACATTTGTAATATGCTCAAGATATTGTACTTTGCATGCGTTATCTTTTTTCTTGAAAGCCAAACATAAAATGTAACTAGATTGAAACAAGCACAAAGAGTCTAAGCGAAAAAGTCAGCATAAAACTTATTTTGTAACTCAACTCTGGCAAACACACACAATCAACGTACCCGTGTTGGTTTTACTGTTACAGTAATCAGTCAAAAACTTCTCCAGTGTAAAGCGAGGTAGGTGTAAATTCTTGACAACCTGTACGGGATCACCCTCTTTCCAAAGGAACACCAGATCGTTGGTGGTCCAGCCATCTGCGTGAAGGTAAAAGGGGTAAGTAGTGTATGAGTATAAGATATTGACAATTTGAGAACAAAAACGTTGGCAAGAATAAAAGTAAATGAAGGCAATGTGCCTTGAACCTCAGGAATCAATAATGTTCTGACGGACCAGGCGTATCAGGCAGCTGGTCTAACACCAAATTGTAATATAATGTATCAACTAGACCGCTGCATGAGTTGAGTTTAAAAGCAGTTCATGCTTGATTCTGATCTGAATAAACGATCCAATAGCTTTTGATATTAGGATTGATTTGTTCAGTTCAGACTGCTCTGCAAATGTAAATGGCTTGTAGAGTTTAACGTCGTATAGTTCTGAGCAGTAAATTTGATTAGATATCTTTGATAAAAGATGGTCACAAATTTCTTTTTGCTACAAAAAAACTATTCAGCTACCTTTTAACCAGAACTTGCCATATTTTTGGTATATTCTTTGGTCAGAAAAAGAAAACGAATGAATATTTTTGCATGAGACATAATTTTCTGCTTGCGCAGTGGATTTCGACGAATTCGAACGTTTACGGCTTGGATGGCTGTGCATGACTTTACGGTATGATACTCAAAATAGTTTTGGTCAGAAAAAGAAAACGAATGATTATTTTTGCTGATATTCATTGCATGAGACATAATTTTCTGCTTGCGCAGTGGATTTCGACGAATTCGAACGTTTACGGCTTTGATGGCTTCTCATAACTCTACGGTACGCCAGTGGGCGCAAAAGATTTCAATGACTCAGGTACCAGGTACATTTAAAATATGTCGCTTTGAGTCCAGAATTCTTCATTTGAAGATGCACAAGATCAAGGGGTTTTCTTCATATAAACAAGAAAAATATGTGTAAAAAAGTATAAATAGTTCTCCCTGGCCATAAGCGAGTGTTATCGGCCCCACTCAAAAACGAATACAAAAATAGGAATACAAAATTGTACTATTTATACTCACAACTAGCCATACGTAGTGAACAGATTTGTCTATCCAATGGATACAGTTTGAGATTCATTGGGCAGGCCAATGTGAGGGATATACGTATACTATATAGCACTGAACCATTAGGAAAGATGCGAATATATACATTGGGCATGATGATATTATGAAAATGTCCCTCCTTCTCGTTGGAGAAGAACAGGTCGGGCATCCACACGCGATTTGCCTCCGTTAAGGTGAGATATTTCAGGCGACCTGGAAGAGTAATCAAATTTAAATTAAATTCATTCAATTTTCCCTTTTTGCCCAGCTGCTGCCACTCACCCTGTATATCATCAAACTTGAGGCGCTCATCCGTCCACTGTTCACGGAAGGTTAACTGTACGCTGTACTCCTGCAGTTCGGTGTGTGTTGGTGGTGGTTGGTGGTGGGGCGGGGGGAGGTTGGCAAGAGGAAGTTCTCATTAGTAGACGAAGTTAACAAGCTTTTCAATGATAGATTTTTTCTCAATTCAATTTGAACTACAATGCAAATTTCGCTTTGCCGAATAAAAAACGGGAATTTCTTTCAACATTTGTTTTTGTTCTTTTTCAAGGGGCTTTTCAATTTTGGGTGGCTTTACTTTTAGAGAGATTTGGTTTTTTTGTTTTTTTTTGGTTTTTTTTGAGGTATGAAAAGAGCGAGCAAGGCGTGGCATGGCGAGGCGAAGTTTTTGTTGTTGTTGTGGATAAATATTTTGTATATATAAATTGATATATATATATATTGATATAAAGTTTGACTTTATTTTGGGGGGTATGTTTTCTGCTAGTTAGTTGAAAAGGTTCGTAGCAATTGGTTGTTGTTGTTGTTGTTTTTGTTTATATAATTTTTGTCATGGCTAATAAATATTTCATATTTGCTCCAAAATGCAACAAAATGCGAAAGCATGCATTGTCCAAAGATTCGAACGTGCCTCATATCAAGCATTCACAGCAAGCGCACAACGTGCCAGAGAATATGTTCTACGTACATGACAACGGAAAAAGCAAAAACGAGTCAATGGAAGAGGTTAAAAGACAGCAGCAAAGCAAAGCAAACGGAACGAAACGGGCAGAGGCAGCAGGCAAAGGTAAAGCAACGAGCAGCAAGGGAGAGAGAGAGCTTTAACATGTATGGCAATACCTACAACTATTTCAACTATGCGATTAAATAGCTTAACAAATACCTTAAACTTTCATTTCATGCAGGAAAATATTGATCAAAACGTTGCCACGTTGGACGAGAATTTATTTGGAGATTGTTTAGGTTAACCCCAAAAAGTATGCTATGAACAATTTCCATTTCAAGTTTTGAAAGCGAACATTGCGTATGATTAATTTGTCATACCAAATTGCTGTATCTGGTTTAGGTAAAAAGTGTGTCAATTAGAAGGTAAGTTACAAAATTCAAGTACACAATTCTTATACCAAGTGCGATTTCTTCAAACCCGCAAATACTTGATTTTGATGATACAAAATGGATAAAACAAGTACATTTCAAACAAATTAGTTCAAAAGTCATCAATATGAGCACATCAAACAATAACAAAACTGAAAAGATAAAAAAACCCTGTTGTTATTACTGTAGATCAGAAATCTACCTTCACTCCATAGCAAAAGTGCTGGTATCAGTTGGGAAATTTACCCACTGTCAACAAATGATTCATTTGAAAAATCTACATTTCCAATTGCACTCTTTTAGTAAGCCTTTCTATTTATAAGTTGAATTAACACGGCTCTTTTCTTACATTTGTTTCTGCATACTGTAAGTATGAAAAGTTCTGAGCTCAAGAACGTTCTTCTCGTTTATTTCGAACACAGAATACTACTTAATTAACCAAAAAATTATCACTTATTGACATTAGCGAATTGAATATTCGATGTGCACTTCTCAAGTAGTTTAAAAACAACAGACAGACTGACCCTACAACATTAAGTTCTCAGGAAAATTGTGACAAAAACTGAAAACTGAATACCTATTGAATGAAATGGCTACACTTAAAATCCAAGGACAAGCGTATAATTTTAAAGTTTAAAAACAACAGTTTAGCTGCCACATATGTTAACCTAATACAATGCCATACAAAGGCAATTACATATTAAAGTTCCTCAAAAACTTTTCGAATTTTTGGTATTTGGATTTTTTTAATTTTTCGAATATTTTGAAATTCTGCTTATACAATTTGTGGCTTATTTCGACCTTTGAGCTTTTGTTTTTATTGCGAAAACTGATGCTTAATTCTGATTTGTCTTTTTTTTAATATCTGTAACCTTGCCTTGACGCTCAACCTTATTCCATTGCCTTAAAAAACAAATTGTTAAATTGTTCATAGCAAACTTTTCTGATTCATCCAAATGGAAAACAGATCACACACTTCGACAATAAAGTATTAAAATAGTTCCCTGATGAAATTTGCATGCCCAAAGAGATATTAAGTAACTGCCAAGGCATGCGCAAACCACCAACAATTATATGATTAAAATTTTACAACAAAACAGTAAAACAAATCAAATTTGGGGAGGACTTGAATTAAACATTCAACGAAATCGAAATCAAATGGCATCAAAAAAGATCCTATTAAAAAAGATCCTATGAGTTTTAGGATGAATTAAACTTAGGCATTTATTTCGCTTCCCGGGGCACCAAAAAACGGCGACACAAACAATTGTTTGTAAACACTTTTCAATTAGGCAAAGTGGAAACGAAATAAATTTGAATAATTATTACAAATAATCGGATTTTATTTATGGCTTAGTCAGAGTTGTTTGCGGCAGCCGGTGGCTGTCAGTGCCGCATGATGCCAACGGAAACCCAACTGACCGAAACTGGACAAATGAATATGGGGTGAACGATACGTCGCGTTTTTTTTTTATTATTTGTTGTTTTTTGCATGTTTGTTTATCTTGATTTCTCTTTTAGTTTTGTACTTACAGTTAGACCTGTCAAAGCTATAAAATATTTGCATACTTTTTTCATGTGTGGTAAGCATTTTGTTGGTAGAACTGATGGCAATTATGAAAAAAATAAAAGTCACAACTGAAATAGCTTTTAAAATCGATGAGAGGCAAAAGTGGAGTGAATTGAATTGAATTTGAATTTGAATTTGGATGAGCAGTGGTGTGGTGGGGGTTGGTTTTTAGAGCTAACTTAAAGATGACTTACGTTGTGTTAGCTTAACTTAAAGGCATCGAGTTACATTGTTTAGCAAAGAGAAATAAACTGTAGTTGAGAAAACAAATAGAAATAAATAAATATTAGATTTTGTTGCGGTGCTTGTCGTTTGTCTATTAAAAACATCTTTAAATGCCGGTCAATTTGACACTTTTGACTGTGGCAAGCAGAAAACAAAGACCTCTGATCAGATTCTCTTCTCTATCAGCGTTTTAATTGCCTCTGAGGATAAGCAGATTGTAGTGAGTAGTAAGAGTTGGTGTAGGTTGGATTTAACAACTGCTTCCAGTTTCTGTTTTGTCATCATCTTTCGCATATTAAAAGGAAAAAGTAAACTACGCAAAATCTTATACAAATTTGCGTTTTAAGCTTTACATTGCGGAGAATAGAACTTAAAACCGCAAACGAAATTAATTTATTTAGTTGTCCGTCACCGTAACATCTGGAATATGCAGTCGATGTATGCCTTCTGGCAAATGCACTAACCGACCTGGACATCTCAGCTAAATCGACAGGCCTCAGAATTAACAAGACGAAGTCGAAAGTGCTCAGCATCCTTTCTACACAATCTCTGGCTCAGAAAATAGAGCAAGTTCAGATATTCAGCTACCTGGGTAGCGTAGTCGCTGTTAATGGAGGGATGGAACTCTATATGGAGTTCCGCCTACAAAAGGCTAAAGGCAGCTGTTTGGTGATGCTCATCATACCCACGCTGGCTCAAAATGAGGCTATTCAAGTCCAACGTAATGCCAGTGACCCTATACGGTTCTTCCACTTGAAAAATTACAGCTTCCATAGTGTCAAAACTTCAAAAATTGGATTGGAGTTGCGTAAGAACGAGAACACCCACGGAAGGAAGGCAACGGAATGAAACCCATTGGACGGACTGGAGCGGGCACCTGGCAGACCCAAAGAAACTTGGAGCAGGACTGTCAGTAGAGAGAACTAAAAGCGACGGCTAACAACAGAGTTCGCTGGAGAGGAGTAGTTGATGTCCTATGTCCCACCTAGGGATTGGAATAGAATAGAACCATAACACAACCTAAAAAGAGTTTTATTTTATTTTGTTTACAAGATAAGATAACCGGTTCCATTTCGGTCTTAAAACTTTTAGTCCATGTTTCTTCTTACTTCTTACTACAAGGATTTGATTTGTATTGTAATATTGTGTCACAAGGATCTACTAAAACCAACGAACTCGATTTGTATTCTTTGGATAACTCATCCTGGTGATATAGAACCTGCTTACAAGCTTTTTGACAATCAAAAAAGAGTTTTTAGCTTCTATGCGGGCGTTGAAGGTGACGACTACCATCGTTGGCTGATGTGAGTGAGAAGAACTAAAGAATCTGAGAGAAAACCAACCGTATTATCCTCATTCTTCTGCCATATCCAAAAAAATGCCTTCCGTCCGCAGTCTAATCAAAACAATATTAGAAAATTTATACAATATTTATGGTACAATAGTCTTGTGGTATGGCTTGCTTATATAATAAATAGTAATAATAGTGATAGCTTTTATTTAATATTTTACAATTTATTTACTGGCATTTTTACACACATACACGAATGCATACATACAAAAATTTATGCAGTTTATTTTGATTAGACGAAGCCTATACATGACGATATACATATTTGAATTGTATGTTGGGTTTTACACTCGTCACTCACATCAGACATACATACTAGTTAAGTGTAGTTTTGTAATTAGACACGCACATTGAGAGCAAAGTGAGTAAAGCGTTTGTTGTTGTTGTTGCTGTTGTTGTTGTTGTTGTAGTTGTGTTCTTTGTTGGAGCCGGGACTCACCATTTTATAGTCATCGATTTTTGATATTGAGCGTAGAAACATGTTGACTTGCACAACTGTGGCCATATTTGCTAAAAATCAATTGGCTTTTGATGAGAAATTTGCGTTTCCTGATTGACACTGACTTAGGGCACTAACTAGATGAGACTTAGGATATCTATTAAGAATATTCAAGTGGTGATGAATTTTATGTGTGCACGAAATGTCTTGTGGCAACAAACAGAAGTCGAAAGAACCGAGTAAAATCATAAGGCACAAACTAAACGCAATTTGGTCTGGAGAAAAATGTCTGCATGGATCTCACATTGAAGTATGAAATTTTGGTGTGTTAACTCTGTTTTGAATGAACAGAAATTTACCAGATTTTTGCTCTATCGATTTTTAGTTAGCTTTTCTTTTTCGTTTCTTTTGCTGGGGAAATTTTAAAATGCATGCCACACATTTTCAATTAGTTTTACCTTTTGGTTAGGTTCCAAATATTCATTTAATTATATATCGGGGTCAAACGAAAAGTTCATAACTTACACACACACACACACACACGTACAAAGCACACGAAAGAAATTAACACTCGACATTTGTATTTATAAAATGTTTACTAAGTACATTGATTAGTTGTAAATTAATTATTTAGCAATTATTTTTGTTATAATAAAATTAAGATAAAAAATCGTCTGAGGATTTTTGCTTTATTACATCTTTAGTTTAACAGACAGAGAGATAGAGAGAGAGATAGAGAAGGTGTTAATGAAAATTAGTCTAAATTCGTTTTCCACAAAATAAAATTCAAAAAGTTCGACAGAAATGTACATACATAGAGACAGAGAGAGAGAGAGAGAGAGATCCAAAAAGACATTTTCTTATTTTCTTTGATATTTATACATTTTCGTTTATTTCCAAAACAAGGAAAACAAATTAATTCATCCAATGCATAAACTAAATCTAATTTGAAATGCTAATTTTGTGAAACGAAAGCAAACAAAAAGTTTCGAATAAATGAAATAAAACATATCACATCGATAGTCAAACAGTTGTTATGTAATTTAAATACCAATATGAAATATCGTTTAATATATATGTATATGTATAGCATAGTAATATGATAGATTCATATTTATTTTGTAATTGGAATTCAAGTGTTCAGCGAAACCCTGAGAGACAAGTAGAAGAACAACCTAAACCGTGGGGAGTGGAGCTAGAAGAGTAAGTAGCAGAGTGTGACAGAAGAAGGGGGTCTGAAGACATTCCGAAATGTTCTTTAACGCTTTGAGTTTATTTTCTTGGCAACCCGAAGAAACCACTGAGCTTGATTTGGATATGGATAGTGTTTGTAAGCTTCTTCCCACTTACCATGGTTACATCATCGATTTTTGATATACTTCTAACGAATATGTTGACACGCACAACAGCGGGACCATCTGAAGTAGTAGGATAATAGGAACATGATAGATACGCACACAATTTGCAACCGAAAATAATGGAAAAATATTGTTGGTCCCTTTACACTCAAAGAAAAAACAAGAAGGCAACAACTCTCAAATGTTTATTTACGTAATAAACTTGCCTGCGCTTCACTGTTCAAGAAGTCTTTTTAGTGGAAACTGTTTTAAAACAGATTGAATATGTGACAGCTATATATGAATGTTCAAATGTGTCTGTATATATGTTTTAAAAAGAAACTGCTATTGGGAATATAATCTGAATATGCTATAACGCAAAGCATTTAGGTTTACAGAGCCGGATCATAATGTCGCTGAGCTTCGGTTGAGTTTCGAAATCGGGTAATAGGACGGTACAAGATTTGTAATTTATGGATGTATGAGATCCAATAATTGTCTTTTGTACATGTACTCTGCTATAAAATATAATAAATAGCTCAAGAAATTCACTCTTGGATTCGAATAGCAACAATCGGTCGGAAAACTAGTCTTTCTGAGAAAAACTTTTTTCTTTTCAATGAAAACGTCTTCAAACTTTGTAATCGTAGGTTTTCTATGCTTTTCTACCAAGTTTTATCAAAATCGTACAACTATATGGTATAGCTGCTATACAAAAGATAAATCTGAAAAACAGTCTTAGTTAAAAAAACTTTTTTGTTTTTAATGGTAGCATCCTGCAATTTTATACTTGTTTGTTTCACATGCTTTCACATAATTTTACAAGTTTTTGGCCACATCGTATGACTATATCATATAGCTCCCATACGAAAGATCGGTCGGAAAATGGGAGAAGGGGTGTTTTTTTAAAATATTTGAGCGAGCACTTGCAAGTTTATAAAATCTTCGGCACAGACGAAGTTAGCTTAGCTGTTCATTTAATATTGAATGAAATTGTATGAATTTTATTTGCCTTAACGAAAACTTCCTTATACAAAAGATTAACTGTATAAGAACCAAACATACCCATTGCAATTCTTTAAAATTTTGAAAAGAATCCTTTGTCAGCTGAAACTAATACCGATAAGTTCTTTTACCAATTACCCTTATTGCTCTTCATTTCATTCTGTTGCTCTTTGAGAACATAATCGACTTATGTTTAGATCAATTCACATATATTTTCAAATCAATCTCTAATTGTTTCAAGAATATCGTTGTAAAATGAAGAATTTGCAGGCTTGCTGAATTTCTATTTTATTATATTTGAATAAATTCTAGAGTATTTCTTAAGGTACTTTCTTCTTTAATGTGTGTGCCCTGCAACATATTGTCATAAGCAGACATAGCTAAACTACACTGTCTGTCTGTCTGCAACTGTCTGAACTGTCTTATTAGCTGCCATAAAATCAATTTGTTTGAATGTTTGAATTAATGAGAAACTTCTCTCTGCTATTAAATAGCTATCAATCCAATTTGACTTTGAACTGAAGCAATCAAGTCTGATAATAATTTATCAAAGATGTTATTCCTCAAACTTAGGTTGCATATCAGATTTTTCGTCTCCTTTTTTCTGTGAGTGTAAAAAACTTAAAATGACCAAACAAAAATTAAAAAAAAAACTCGAGGGCTGTCTCTTTCACTCGTATGTGTACATATGCTTGTATCTTCCACATATGTATATGCGTTTGTCTGTAATAAAGTTTTATTTTATAGCTCATCCTTGTTATTGTTGTTTCTGGTTTCCTTGTGGTGCTTACTTACTACATAAACACTACCCGGAAGTTGTGTTCCGTCTTAGGCTAAGCTAAAGTTAGGAAGAATATTTTTGCTCTGTTGTTTGTTTTTTTGTTTTTTTGTATTATTTATAAACCTAAAGTTAAGCTAAGAATTTATGTACAATACTAAAAGTTGCGTTGTTTTGTTGGGTCTATTAAAATGCTTATGGGCGCCTTCAAGGGGTTGATCGATGGGGGGGGGGGGGGAGGTGTGTGTATGTGTGTGTGTGTTTGGGTGAGAGGTGGAGAATATGCATAAATAAATCGAGAAATGAACCAGAGAGCCAGCGAATTGCATTTATTTTTGGTGCTAATTGATATGTTTTAATAGTTAATAATGATTGAAAAAAAACCGACTACAAGTATATGTACTGTATTTATATATATATATATGCTGCTGTTATTTGTGTTTATGTGAGAGTGAGTGTGTGTGTGTGTGTGTGGGTTAAATATTAATGTGGCTCTTGCATAATTAATGAAGTCATTGGTTGTGGCAAAAGTCAACATGACAAAATTGTCAAAGAAATTATTAACTGTGAAACGAAATCAAAACTTGATTTTAATTGAAGTGAAAAATAAATGAAATTATAAAACGTTCATTTAATGGGAAGCACATTTTTATTGATTTTCGAAATGGGGAAAATTGAGAGCAAAGTTGAAATTTTATGTACGGGCCCCAAAAAGTAGGCAACACATTTTCGCGCTATATTGTTTTCTAGCTGTGTGGGTGTGTGTGTGTCGGAGTGTGTGTGTGTCGGAGTGTGTGTAAATAACCAAAATACACATACAAAACAAAAGTTTTTCATAGAGTTTAGTGGGAGCTTACAGCAGTTAAAGTCAAGAAGAGAGCGAAAATGTTTAAAACCAACTTTAAAACGCCAAAATAACAAACGAATATTGCTCAAATGTTGTTTAAGTAGGTGTGTATTTTAAATGCTACTAGAAACATTCTTTGTGTGTGTGTGTGTGTTTTTGTTGATGCGATGAGATGAGAGAGCAGGGGGGATCTAGGGTAAGTTCTTTCATGTTGGTGCTGGCATCAAACTTACCATTTTGATATCACTAATCGTCATTATACTGCGTACAAATAGATTGATTCTGACTATGGCGGGACCATCTGGTATAGAGTTTGAGTTTGGTTTTGGTTTTAGGTTAAATGGGCTAGCAAACAACGCGTACTAAACTAACTTAGTGTGATTACTTACATAAGCTAAATAGTTTATTCGATTAAACATTGTTTTTTTTTTTGGATTTCTGTGGTTACCAATTAGCTTAGATGCTCACCTGTGCCATTGATTCCCGACGGTCGTATTCGGGCATCGTATTTGCCTGCACCTAAAATCTGATCTAACACTTTTTTCTCCTTTTCTCGGAAATTTATTTTGGCATTATTTGCTCTGAAATCAGGATATGGATAAGGTACGAATGTATAATTGAAGTTTTCTTCTCATTTTTTGCATAAATTTACAGCAAGTTGTAAGTTTTTTTTCGTTTTTTTTTTTAATTATGTACAAAGAGGGAAAAATTAGCGTTTATTATACACTGTCGCACTTATCACAAGCCCAGGCTGGAGTCGCATGTTGCCCTGGACCCTGGCCTGGACTTGAGCGTAAATAATTCCAAAATTTATGCTCCGACAAAAATGTACACCAAAAATTAATTACATTTTAATGATGTGTGTGTGTGTGAGAGTGGGCTGGGCGTGGCCTCTTTGGAAAATTAACGGCCATTGTATGTAAATTGCTGGTGCAAAAGTGCCCTGTTTAACAAACGCACAAGAGCCGTGAATCAAAACGAAAATAGCGGAAAAAATAATAATAAAGCTGCATACTTTTGGCTACAACTGTGTGTGTGGAGTGGGTTGGGTACGAGTACTTACAGTGAAGCACTGCACAGGCTGGCAAAGTAGAAAATCACCCAGAAATATTGTCCACTGCCCATGGCTAGGCCAGAGATGTGTGTGGGTGCGCGTTCCGGGGAAGCGAGAAAAGGTCGTCCTGGTCAATCCAAGTGTGTGCGTTCTAACCTAGCTGCAAAAAGCGGGAGCAAGGCAACAAAAAAAAAGAGAACTGATGTTAATGTAATTTTATATTGCCGCCCACTTAAAGTTTTACCTTGGGCGAGAGAAGGGTACAAAAATAAATAAATGTGCAAAAGTTTAAATTGTTGCTTGGTGTTTTTGAATTAAACCATAATTTCTCATTTAGTGTTTTATTTTAGTTTATTAAGTGCTGGGCGTAAGGAACAATAGCCTTAAGAAGTATAACGCTTGAGATTTTTATACTCTGTAGCGTAGGTACATAGAGTATTATCAGTTTGTGCAAAAGTATGTAACAGCCAGAAGGAAGCATCATCGACCGCATAAAGTATATATATGCTTGATCAACAACCTATATCAACAGTCTATATAGTCATGCCTGTCTGACCTTCTGTCCGTCTGTCTGTCTGTATGAATGCACAGATATCAGAGTTGGTAAGAGATAGAGGTTTGACGTTATACTTACAGGCAGTTCAAGTTTGATTTAAATTTTGGACACGCCCCCTCCCGCCCCCGTAATTTGGAAAAAACCTCATATCTCCCACAGTTTTTAAGATAGATGGTTAGTACCTTAAAAATATATTTATAAATCAGTATTACTTATTGACCCCCCCAAAGTAATGGTGAAGATCGGTTGAGCAGTTGTCGAGTTATGATCAAAAGACTGTTCGCTGCTGCAGCGCTGCTACTGCAGCATCAAAATTTGTGCTTAGCGTATAATTTCGTTGGTACAGAGTATGTTATAGTCTGTATGCATAAGGAGAAAGCCTCAATTGTGGGGATTTCAATTCACGACCAGATTTTAGACCAGCGCTTTATAAAACCTAGCAAAGCCCATGGCATTAATCACAGAGAGTTCAGTGTAATAGCTGATGATCAAGCGTAACACCCAGATCATGAAAAGATTTGATTTGAATGATTAATTATACAAAAGGGCCTCTGCTGAAGTGCAAGAAATAGTCAGTGCACCACAAATATGCGGAATTCAAGTCAAATTAATAGTTGCGCAAAAGCACCAGATCTCGAGACCCTTCTATGATATAGAGATGTGTTCTTATACAATTGCAGATTTCAATATTACCTCAAAAGAAACCGTTTACATTTCGCAGTTCTTTTCAAGCCCGTTCAAGCCCCATCTACCCATTTCACTGCTTCACTTACTTAACCATTATGGTCGACAGGGCGTTGGCGGCGGCGGAGGCATTTAAAACAATGCCCACAATGGACAATGAAATTCGTAAATTCGTAGCTTTCTCGCCGGGCAGGGGCAAAAAATGTGAAATTCGTATGCTGAATATCGGAATCGAATTAATCCTTTATAAGCATTTCTCTGCACTTCAGTGCGCGACGTGCTGTGCATGGCCGATAAGTGCGTGTGGTGAAAATGGATGAAATGGCAGCCCCACGCCCATTTGTCTGTGTGGCCATGACCGAGTCGAGTCGGTTGCAACATGCAAATAATCAATTTGTCCAAATGGGAATATGGCAACAGGCTGGCATCGTCCGAACGTATTTCGTGCTGTGTTAATTTGCTGCTGCTGTGACTGCAATTTTGTGCCATAAATACACACATTCACCCACACACACACACACACGCACACAAACAGTTTTGTTGTTGACTGATACAACAGCAACAAATAGAACAGGAAATAACAGCATCGAGCTGAGGACATGAACCCGGGCGGTCCCTGCCTATGTTTTTTATTCGTTTTTTGTTGGCCCGCTGTCAAAGAAAGTTAACAATGCGTCGGTGACTGCCAAATGTCCCACATTTGCTCCTTGCCAAGCAGCAGCAGTTGGCGCCATCGTCGCACGCCATCGCCACCCGTCCACCACCACCACCCCCTCCCCGGCTGCGAGTGTACAGGCATGTGGTGTAAATGGGTTTACTTTTATTTCATTTGTGTGCAAGTTGGCAAAGTCGACACACTTTCCAGCCTCACACAACAAAAACAAACGCTTGTCTCTCTGCACCTCAGTGGCAGTTTGGGTTTCTGTTTCAGACGCTACTTTTGAGTTGAATGAACGTGGTGTTAGATTTAGTAAGTGCGAGTAAGTAAGGATGTTAGTTTGTGGACCAACAGATGAACATATGCAAATTAGGGAAGTAGAAGTGGTTATGCAAAGGAGTGATTATTATTAGATTGGGTGTGGCAATAAATATAAAAATAAATCTGGTTGTAATAAAAATTTTATCGGTTTGAAAAGTAGTCGAGACGCGAAGTGCATTGCTAGAAGTGGGCAGCCAAGGGAAAGTATAATAAATTTAGATTTTTCTGTCCCTACTTTTAACCATAATGCTAGGATACGCATTTATAAACGAATATATAAAAAAAACCATTGCGACTTTTGAGCAACTTCAAGGAACTTTGCAGTTGAATTGATCAACAAAGGTACACAATTAGCACCTGTCTCAAAGGTTTAAGCTCAAGAACTAGTTGGTTTTAGCATAGAGTTCTCGGGAATAATGATTGTGGCTGTATTAAATGTTATTCGCTTAAAATACCTTTACTTAAGAAGTAAGATAATAAGTACCATTACCATTTTTTTAGATAATTACAAACAAATCCTTAGTTTACGTCATTTTCGCTTGGATTATACAGTAAAAATTTCAAAATGTAATTACTTTTACAATTACTTGAGTAATTGTAGCCGTAAAGGGGGATTATAAAGCTTTGAATAATTCATATATTCGTAGGTGAACACTGAAATGTTTGCTCATGTTTGGAATAATAATCGAACTGCTTATAAATAGGCCCCATTCTCACGTCAATGGATTCAATTATTTGAGCTTGTTAAAAAGAATTAAAAACTTTGTTTGATTTTTACTACCATAATCAGCTAAATTTGGTGTTGATTGGTAAGCAATCATAATTTTCACTCACAATTACATAAATAATTCAACTTTTAAAGCGCAATTACCTAATAATTCTCTTTTGCAGGTATAATTAATCAAGTAATTGTTAAAGTAATTACATTTTATAAATATTTATTGAATAATCATTGGCCTTGTTCACCAGCATACATCAAAAATCATCCACAAGGAATTATTAGTAAAAAATAGTATGCGGGGAAGTTATCGTGTTGATTTGGAATGACAGTTTGAGTTGTTGGGTATTCTTTATCCATCCTAATCAAAAAAATTAGCAATCAGATTGGACATTACATTAGTTCATTATAATAATCGAACTAGATCCATCGACTTCCTGTCTTCGATTTGTGCTGGTGAACAAGGCCATTATTCTTAGTTACAATTCTTATTACTTATCAAATAGTAGTTAGTAGTTGTTTTGTCATTATAAAATAGTTAAGTATGTGATATAATAATTACTTTACAGCTCTGTTCGGTACCTCCAAATTTGGATGCCACACAAAGTGTTAAGGTGTGTGAAGTGCTGCCAGCCGGTGGTGCCTATCATAAATGTTTGATTTCCTAATAACTCGCCTATCATTTATACGAATTCCACCAATTCTCTGTCAGACCGACATTCTAATGCAAAAGTCTTTCCTATAGGCCTTTCTTGAGGCTTCTGCTAAGTACTTATGGGTACTTACTTTACCATTATTTTGTTGTTAACTCTTGCAAGCGCTGGATAGTCATGTGCGCTAAGTTGCAGACGTACACAGAACTATCGATCTCAAAAGCTAGAAAATTCTAGTGTGGGAAGATGTGTGCTCAGTCGTATCTCTTCTTCTCTTACTTCCCATTTAAAACCATTCTTTTCTTAAGTTTTTACAGTTGAGTTCGTTTATAGCTAGTGCCTAGTTCCAGTTGGGAAAGACTAAGACCGGAATTAAATAAAACACAATGATTGGCTGTTATCAGCTGAATTGCTGGAAGCTGAATGATCTCTTATTTGAGTTTTACTCTTCTTGTACACCAATTGGTTTTGTCCCCCACTTACTTGGGTACTAATATTGCTAATACATGTGTCCCCTTTTTAAAGGTTGTTTGTTCAAGACTTTTTTTGAGTGAACTCCAACGCACCCGATATCAATCACACTAGTTCAATATCTTTAAACAGGGATCAAAATTGTGAATTCTGAAAGGTTTTAGCCATTTCGGTATCAACTGGTAGGTGTCACCGCTTTGGTTTAAATTGGTCTCAAAGGGCTAGATTTTTTCGAGCTTTTTATTATGTTAAAGCAGAGATGCAAATAGCTCTGGAATTTATGCTGAATTGGCCCTGAAACCTCAGATTCGGTTCATAATTTGGTTTTCAAAGTTAGGTCAAACTTGATTCAGGTTTTTTTCTTTCTTCCGGTTTGAGTCTTCTTAGACTTCATGCTTTGAAGTATCGCATATAGCTTCGAGCTTGAGTTTTTAGAAAATACCTAAATATTCTCGAATTCTACCCTTAAGTCTCCGCTACGTTTATAATTTTCAGTTTGGCCTGGTGGTCTCCCTTATTATCAGTATGTACTTAAAAGGAGCTTACTATTTCCCTGAGACATGTGCTTTTCTTATACAACTTTATAACTTCCCTTCACCCTCTGCATACGCTAGAGCTGTCGCTTGTTAAAAAACATATTGCTCTTGCTAATGAGTTTGCAAAAGCGTGTCTTATTCCCACTCTATTCTATGCTCTAACAGAAAATTCTACAGTCCAAGGTTGAACTGCATGGAGATTATTATCAAAAGGAAAACTGGAAACTTTTTGCAAATCTCATTTAAGTGGCTGATTGACATAAACAGAAACGTTTCATCTCTGGCTCAGCTTGCGACTGTCATAAATTTAGTCGTTCGTTTTCCCAGTTTATTAGTTTTAGAAATATTTGTTTCCACTTGTTAAATGATAACTTTTCAATTATCCCCGGCAACGGTTGGACATGGAATTGTTTGAATTTGGGAAAAAATTTAAACAAATCGGATGTTTAATTGAATTTATGGCCCTGGCTGAAAGGCAAATTCCAATTTGCCTACTCACTGTGCTTGTATCTGGGTGTGTGTGTGTGTGGAAGGAAGAGAGACTGAGCTGGATTTTGTTGGCTGCTGCACAGATTGCCCAAATGGCATGTTAATTGGCCTAATTTGATTTTGAATTTCATTGCACACGATAGAGACAATATAATCGCAGTCCTGGGGCGGACGTATTTGTGTGTTTGTTTAAGGCAGATGCGCCCAGAGCCAGAGATTAGCTGACACAAACAAAACTACTTTGACCTGGGCCAAAACAGGTCAGCTTTGAGTGCAAGCAGAGAGTTTTCTGAATAATTTCAAGTCGAACTGAACAAGTAAATTTCTTAACCGCAATCCGTTCTTTCCTCAACGTTCTGAAGGCTTAAAGACTCTGCGGGGCTTAAGGCGTTGCAAAGCCTGCTGCATAATTTCTCGCAGTGTGGGTGCAATCTCTACGCACACACACACTCACACACACACACACGCTCTCGCACATTCGTATATATTTTATGCCGCTCAGCGGCGCTTGTAGCTCGTTATGTTGATTGGATTTTGTTTCGCCCGCAAGAAAGTAGTCCGCACTCACACACTCACACACACACACACACACACTCACACTATTAAGGCACTTGCGGAATAAAGTCAAGTGTTACACAAATGTGTGTGTATGTGTGTGTGTGTGCGTGCCATAAAGCTGGATTCATTTTGTTGTTCTTGTTTTTTTTTTTATACGTTTCGCTCGTCGTTTTATGTATGCAAAAATTTTTACACTCTCGTTTTCGCAATATGATTTTTTTCTCTCTTTCTCTGTTTTTGCCTTTGCTAAATTGTAAGTAAGTGGGCTTAGTGGCATTTTGCCGTTTAGGCTGCCTTCGCGCTGCGTGTGTGCGGGGCCGGGATTTACATAAAGCCCACCTCAGACGGGCTCTGACTTAACTTTCGCATTTTGCAGCCATTTTGATAAACATTGAAAATTGTTTATGTCAGCCAAAAAAAAAAAATAATAAATAAAAATATAAAATGAATAACAACACGATGAATCTCACTTTGATGTCATTTTGCGCGAACCGAGCGAAAAGTGAAAGTGTCAAAGGTTAAATGGCAAGCCAGGCCACATTTTCTTAAGAAGTTTCGCAGGTTCCTTTTACTTATCATAAATATTAACTCCAAGATTCATTCTATGCTTTCGAGAAGCTAACATCGAGTCGATCAATGAACAGGAAGTAAATTTTGATCAACACTTAACTTGGTCGGTCGATTTTACTCAATTAATAAAGAAATTCAGTTCAGTTCAGCTCTGCAAACAGATACAAGCGGCAAGTCGATGTACAAAGAGCAAGGCGAGCAAAGGAAAGCAACTAAATCAGCTGGTTTCCTTCGTGCTCACCAACACAAGCACAATTATCAACTGCTTCTACCGGCTCTACTGCTCCTGCGAATGTGATACATGATTTGCTGATTTCAGGAAAGCGTTTGATTGTATACATTTTTAATAATCGGTATCCCTGACTAACTGCTCAAATGGATCTTCATGTATTTGTCGAATCAGACAGTAGCTTAACTATTTGTATGTTTGAGAATTATAGTGGCAAGCTTTGAAGAAATAAGGAATTGGCTGGAATTGAAATTGTACAAAATCTTACATAATTTGAATGAAAGACTTTGCCCACCCGTGATCCGCTCTATTTCTCTTTCG
The DNA here is from genome assembly GCA_035044985.1 of Lordiphosa fenestrarum. Taxonomy (NCBI): domain Eukaryota; kingdom Metazoa; phylum Arthropoda; class Insecta; order Diptera; family Drosophilidae; genus Lordiphosa; species Lordiphosa fenestrarum. The sequence continues at coordinate 787,678 of JAWNNO010003097.1, forward strand.
CGTTGGTATGAGCCATAACACTTCTTATATAGATTGGACCTCACAACCTAGAGTAACTGTTCCAAAAGTTTGAAGGGTTCACTCTAAGGTTGTCGATATATTCAATATTTTTGTTTGACGATAGGGGTTATTCCGATATGATATTTTTTGTACCGATATATCGATATTTTAAAAAACGATATATCTGAATTAAAAACTACCATTAAACTTAAAATCGGCCATTCGGGACATCTGTGTAAAACGGGGCTTATATTTTCCTTAGCATTTCAAGACCGTAGCAATGCCCATTGCCTTTTAGGCTGAGTAAGGGGCCAAGCCAGTCGGGACAATCGGGCCGTCGATTGCCAGTGTCTGCTATATAAGCGCTCGAATACAAAATCTATATTGTAGAATAAAGAAAAGTGCAATGTGAAGTCATTGGTTGCACTAGAAACCGACAGCGAACATAAAACGGAGTTTGACCAACAAACAATAGAGAAGTACTTTTGATCCAGAGCAACTGGTTTTGTTAAAATCGTTTTCCAACCATTATTTTGAAAAAGTTAGCACCAATCACACTGTTTATACAATATATGAAGAATTAATCTTTCTGTTAAGATTATCCAGTAAGCAAAATCTGTTCGTCTCTAAGCTATGTACTCTGAAAATCAAAAAATGTATTTGGTCACAGTATTAAATAAATAAATTACAAAATTTTGCTTTTGCTTTGATATTTGAAATAGATTCTAATTTTGTGAAATGTTGTTTCAAAAGTACGAGAAAGAAATGAAAAGAGTTACTAAGTTACTTTAAAAATATAGCCTGACCTAAAAAAAATAATTCAATCGTACCTTTATGTTATGCTATTGGAAAGATCAGATGGAACGAAAACCTGCGCTGGTCATTAGTGGTCTTATCCCTTTAAACCCCAATTTAAAATGGGTGGACCTAAAAAATATTTCACTTCATATTTTTAGTGGTACCGCCACACTGGTTAACTGATATGAATTTCAAAGATCCACGAATCCAAGATCGTCCTTACGAAAACGATTCCTAAAAACCATTCTAAAATTCCTGAAATTCAGCTAATCAAATTTCTCTCGTAAAGTAGCTTTTTATGTATTTTTTTTATCTATTCTGAACTAGCACAATTTTGTTTTTTGCAAATCAAACCAATGGATTTCATAGAAATGATTAAAATGTAGATTAATGACAAACTGCGCAACCAATTGAGTTTACCACATTCACAAAATTGGCGGGAAAAGTGATCAGCTGTTGAGTTATCGACATAATTTAGGGTTACCAACACTTTTAATATAAAAAAGGAATGTTGCTGAACTGCATCAAATTCATGTTTGACAATTTTATAATCCACACTGAAAAATAATTGTATTCATTCGGTATGATGCAGATCTGCATCACCACCATGTAAAGGGTTATAGACGTGGACGTTCTGTAATTTCTTTTCCTGGTTTGTGTAAGCTTTAGAAAACCACGATATTATCGATATATCGATGTTTTTTGGTCTCGATATATCAAATATCGATATTGAAAAATTTAAATTTTTGATATTATCGATATTGATATTTTGATATATATCTACAACCCTAAGTTCACTCCAGACCAACTGTAGATCGCACTTAAGTGAACGTCCATTCCTAGCCATTATAGCGCGCTTTTAGTTTCTGCAGAGTTTACCCTTTATCCTATTTGCCCATAACCCTTATTATCTCAACTCCAGTCTTTTCCATCAATGAATTTGTGCCTTTGCAAACCCCTTTTTACATACAAAGTTCTCTATGTTTTTGGTCTATATATTTTCGGGCAGTTTCGCCAACTTTTCGTTCCCCTCTCTTGAAATGTCAGCCAGCTGTTGGGACCGAAAGGTCACAGACACACAATCTCCATCTCTCTGTCTGTCCCTTTTTCTCATAATTAATTGAAATGTCAATACACATTGTTTGTGTATGCCCCAGCAGCAAAAATATTAATGAAACCTCCTCCCTTAGCCCGCCAACCGCCATTGCTCAAATCCACCTACTCCTTTTCGACGTCAGCAGAAGATTCCACAGAATTTGGGGCTATTATTAGGTCTGCACAGTCAAAGTCATCTATCATGCGTATGCTCCTGGTTATTTATAGAATTCCAACCCCTGGCAAAAGCGAATCTCAACTTTAACTGGAAATTAACTTGCATGAAAATGGCCCAATAAGTTTTTGGCAAGTTGGGGGAGTCGAAGGCAGAGAAATTTATGGCCTGCTAAACAAATTGCCGAGCATGTAAACTTTTACCTAGCATCTAGAATGGGTCAATAAACTAAACAGCTCCCTGAAGGCGATAAAAATGATAGACAGAGTCGCACACAGCGAGAAAAGGGGGTGGCACGAGAGAGAGAGAGAGTAAAAGAGTCGCGAGATAAATGCGATTAGAAAAACGTTGCATGAGAGGACCTGGTCACGCCAAGGCTTATCGATGCGAGGGGGGTAAATGCACACAACCACACTCCCACACACACACACACACACGCACAGATAAATCACATATTCCAACGCTTTGCGGCCATTTAATGGCTGTCAAGATAAGCTTTGGGGGCTTCGTTTGGGGTTTGCGTGCGTTTGTGGAGCCAACCAAAGTAAATAATTGCCTAAAAATTGTGTGAACTAGTTGGTATCCACAGCGAAACAGTTTCGCTTAAGGGGGACGGGGGGAACGGCAGCGGGTGCCTGTCAAAGTGCATTTTGTTGTTGGAATGTGCCAGTTACATGTCAGTGGGAATTAAGTGCAATTGCAATCACGAAAAGTGCTTTCAGAAAAATCGAGAAAATTATTTTAAAACTACAAAATAAAGTGCCCAAGGCTTTAAAAACATTTTGGTTGAATTTAAACAAATTTTCAATTAAATTCAATCGAGATTTTTAAAAAAAAAATTTTAGCAACAGAGGAAAGCTATTGCTTCGGTTTGACTGTGGAAGGAGACTGAAGGTCTTACATGAGTGTTGAGGTGAGTTGCCCATTAAAGCTCCTAACGCTTGTGTAACGAGGCTCATCATATTAATATCTGGCAGAGTTTAAGAAGGTGATCATGGAAAACAAATGAAATGTTTCTTACTAGAACTGATTTTTTGGCCAATCGTTCCCTATGGCAGCATATCTAACAAGTTTTACGACCCATCGTTCCTATGGCAGCTAACCCAGCAAACATTTTATGTTAGTTTTGATCACATTCGAGTTTTGATTGAGTCCTGATAAAAACAGAGGCTAACACTTTAGTCGGGTTAAAATGCTAGCCCAGCAGCGATTCTTCTTGAAGTGTCGCTTTAAACCAGTTCTTCTGATCAGTTTCGACTCATGTTCGAGTCATTGGCGGGTCTTTTTCGATACGTATATCACTAAATCACATTTTGAGCATATTCATGAGTCATTTTCGAGTCTCAATTAATCGCAAATGATAGACATCTCTTTTGGATCATCAAAAAGTGTCGGAAAAGAATCATCAAGGGTATTTTATTGAATATGATCTTGCAAATGTTGTGTGGGTATATGCTAGAGTCTTCCGATCAGGCTGCTTCCGACAAATGTGCAGCGGATTTATATAACAAGACTTACTGAAAAGTTTTGAGAAGATGGCTTTGAAACCGGCGAGGGAGATAAAAACAGACGGTCATTTAACCTCGTCCTGCTGATGAAGAATTCATCCCAGTCGGACTTTGCTTGTTGGGAAAAATCAGTACACCCGGTGGCATGATATTTCACGTAAATAGTCTGTACATGATTTTTTTTGCATGAAATTAGCCCTTAATATATCATGAAAAACTCACGCGTTATTTTCTTAGGTATTTGTAAGGCTAAAAGTCTGAAATTTCATACGAAAACATGAAAAACTCAGGGGTTAGTCAGCGAACGTCTCATGCCTTCCCACCTACGATATACAAAGTAAGTACATCTGGAGTACTAAGAAAGTAAAGAACCCGAAGGCTGATGACGTCACCTAAACGGAAACGGTTAAAACCCCTAAATGTTTCGGCGTTTCCATTGCAAAACGAAGCCGAAGGCTCAGGTTTTCTCATGCCTTATGAGAGAGTACCTTTTTCATGATGAAAAGTCCGACTGCGATACACCTCTTATGTGGCCAAAGATGGTTGGTTTTAAGACACCCTCTGCAGGGGTATAAGAGCGCTACAGTCCACTATCACAACTTATAGAATTAGTTGCTCCATTGATTTTGCGAATTTTCTGTAGTTTTCACAATTTTATCAGACCTTAACTGGGATTCCAAGTAATCGTGCAGCTGCCGCTAACTCTCCCTTCACTTCATCAGTCTCAATGATTTAAAAAAATGGGTGTTATTTGCTGGATCTTACTAGATTTGCAGTCCATTACTGTTAATGAAATACTCGCCTAAACTTTAAAGCCTACTCGCTCCATTTAAACCTTACCTTTTGCTTAACTTCGATTTCCGTTTACACCAAAAACAGCTACAAAAAGTAATCTGAGCACAACTCCAACTAGAAAGGTACACTCTGCTGGGCATATTTGTGTTTCTTATATATTTCCCACTTTCTTTTCAATTAAGACGCTGAATAATTGGAATTATCCATAACAACTTTGAATGGCCAGAAAGTTGTTGGCCAAAGCAAATGCAGCATTTCAATTAAGCTTGCCCACTGAAGATTGAATGCTCCAGTGGGAGCTGAAAGAATGCCAAAAACTTTTACATAAATGTCTGATGGAGCACAGACTCGCACACACACACAAATACACACACAAAATACCAAAAGGATCTGTAAGTTTTCGTGGGCAACAAAAGTTGTGCCTGAGCTGTGGGCTCTTGGCTAGGTGACGGCGGAAAGTGCTTGGCCAAATGGCCAAATCGTTAACCGAACTGCAGACTCACTTACTTTGGGAGTGAGATTTTTATATCTCATGCTGAGTCACCAGCCCGCTGAGTGACTCCGCCCTGCTGCTTCCACTCCCCCTCTTTCCGGTAGTCACATTTCGGTATCATTGTCAATTGACACTTTTTGTTGTTGCTGCTGCTGTCGCTGGCCATTTGAGCTGCAACTTGATTGCATTTTCACAGAGTGGAAAGCGGGCTGGTACGTAGTGGCCAAAGTGGAAATGGATGGGTGGGAGGGGGGTGTATGCTTGTTTTATGACCCTGGGGCAACTGCTTATTGCTTTCGGTTGGCTACCAATGATGGCGAAAGTAAGCGCCATTCTTTGCAGACTTTCCTGAGCATTTTCCTTGTTGCAAATTGAAATTGTTGCAACTTTTGCCTGGATTTATGTATCCTGCAGCACTTAGCACTAATTAATGGCCATCGGAAATTAATATCAACTTAAATGTATTTAGTGTTGATTAATGTTTAATTAATGAACAGCCTCCAGGTGCAAAAAAGTCTTCACTTCACCTGGAACCCGGCCGGTTGACATTTTTAGCTTCATTAATCATTCAAGCGGGTACGGGTTGAATTCCACGGAAGTGGAAGTGGAAATGGCCGGGGCTATCATTAATTACTGCAAAAGGCATCAAGGCTCGACCTGAGCAAACATTCAAGTTAATGGGGGAAAAAAAACAGCACACACACACAGAGGACTGTATTGCTGTATAGTATATTGATCTCAGCCTGAGTCGGGGAAATTATCTCAAGTACAATAGTTGAACCTTTAAGGTTCGATTTCACATCTTCTACATAGCGTTATCTGGTACATAATCTAACACATAACTTTTAAGCTTATCTGTCACATAGCAGCTATATAGAAGATGGATATTGGCATTAAGTAAATATGTAGTTGAGTCCGCTTCCTCCCTCGCAAAATTCTTAAGTATTTACCTACTAATTTGAGACATTCTATCATTAGTTTACTTTTCGATTTCCGATACTTTTATTTAAAAACAAAATTAATGTAGAACTTATGAAACGTAGTAAAAGTATACTTTCCGCCTGATTTGGTAGCCCATAGCTGTATTTTGTGGAACAAACTAAAAATGGTCACTAAAGTTCAAGTCGCCTTTGACATTATCTATCAGCGAGAGTCATTCTGTCTTTGAAATTTGCAAGATCAGCTGCTATTATGAACTACCCAAGCATTTGTTGGACTTTTTCAGGAGGAATGCATCAAAACGAAAGATGATTTTAGGTATAAGCTTTTGATTTTGGAGTAATAAGTAACAAAACCTGTTTAAAAAACGTCCACATGGGCCCTTTGTGATACCATATTGCCTGTTAGAACCTATTTCGCCTAAGGTGATTTCTTATACTGAACCAAAAACTTAAGTACACTGAAAATATCTTAGATATGTCTTAAATATCTTTTTAATATCGAATGGAGCTGAATATTGTGGGGATAAAACGCCTCCTAAGACCATTTTATTTTAGGTATTATGTAGCGTTCAGCTTAGATCTAAATAACTTTAGATCCCTACTCGGTACGGAGAATATAGGGGGTCGTGCGCTTCTAGCGATGCTCTGCGCTATGCTCGTCGGATGTGGCGTGGGTTTTCCTAATCCTCTAGTACTGATCCATAATTGCAAATAAAAGATAAGTGCACTGTCTGTAATTAATATGATGGGCTAAGCAAATTTGTATCGGGCTATACTCACGTACGAAAAAGACGGACAGCTATTCAGATAAACCTACTGCTAGGGAAACTGAGATGTAAATCGCTTCCTATTCTTTCTGTCGGGAAGGTTGTAAGGTACAGACGTCGTATAGTTTATCAAACATCATTTGAGGTACACAATAGTCTGTAACCACCAGAATAACAAGTGAGTAAGATTTTGAAACGATCCGTCCACGCCTAACTCACCTCCCATATGGTCCAACATGGCGGATGATTTATATTACTTTATGTTGAGTTGGTTATTTTTATATTCCATAATTGTGTGTCTCAAAGATAATGTTTTCATGTTGATTTGTTCTAAATTCCTATTCTTAGACCCATTTTTCGTTTCTTGAGGAAGCCATACGACCAATGCTAAACTTAATCGTTCCTAAAAGACAAATAATGGGCACAAATCGGAAGGAAATCGGTAATTTTTTTCATACTCTATACCGTAGGTACATATACCACCCACCCACCCCATCTCCGACCCCATAAAGTATATATATTCTTGATCAGCATCAACAGCCGAGTCGATATAGCCATGTCCGTCTGTCCGTCTGTTAGTCTGTCCGTCTGTCTGTCCGTATGAACGCACAGATCTCAGAGATGGTAAGAGATAGAGGATTGCCATGTATGGGACATTTGCTTCTTATGTCTGCAGGCCGATCAAGTTTATTTTCAATTTTGGCCACGCCCCCTCCCGCCCCCGCAATTTAGAAAAAACGTCATATCTCCCACAGTTTTGAAGATAGATGGCTTGTTCCTTCTGGACATATTTAGTTAGCAGGATAACTTATCGATCCGCCAAAGGAATAAAGAAGATCAGATGAACGTTTTCGAGTTATGATCAAAAGACTGTTCGCTGCTACTGCAGCATCAAAATTTATGCTGAGCGTATAATTTTCTTGGTACAGAGTATGTTATAGTCGGGCTTGACCGAGTTTCTTTCTTGTTTATATTCCATAATTGTGTGTCTCAAAGATAATGTTTTCATGTTGTTCATGTTCTAGAATCCTATTCCTACACTCTTTTATCGATTCTTGAGGAGCCATGCGACCATCGCATAGCTTAACCTTTCCCAAAAGACAAATAATGGCCACAAATTGGGCAGAAATCGGTAATAATAATTAGAAATGCACACTTCAACATAATTTCAATTTGACCGAAAGTGAGAGAAAGTTTTTGTTAAAAAGAAACTCGACTTTTGGTCAAAGACTCGTCTATAGTGAATTGATCAAGAATTGAGTATTCTGTGGGAAAACACACGACCTTTAACGAGATCCTGTAGAGCAGTAAATGAACTCCAGCAGGAGATTAGAAATATAATTGGATGGACGTGGATGTACAATGCAGGAATAGAAAGTTTCGAGTTGATTAAGCGGAAGAGTTTGTGGTAATCAGCACAGAGGATCATGCAAAGCATAGTTAGTAATACAACCATTCAGAGATAAGGGGACGATCTACTAGGATCATTGAGATTAATTTGGCACACCAATTTTGATGAGTCGATTGCCCTATTAAGTAGTCTATGTATGAAGATTACATCAAGCATAGCTCTGCGGTTAAGTAAAGAGGGAAGATAGTCTACTAGAGTAAGATGGTAAACGGACCTCAGGATTCCAGTTCAAACCACAAAGAGCAAGCAATAAGAAATGCTTTTGCACAGATTCAATTCTATCTTGATGGACCGAATATTGCGAAGACCACACACATGTAAGGATCGTCAAATTGCTTAGACCATCGCCTAATAAACCCATGAAACCTTCTGGCCTTATTAACTGTAGCAGTTACATGAGAGGTAAATTTAAGTTGATGGTCAAAAACTACCCCAAGATCATTTACTTCATTAAAACATTTAGAGGCAGTTTTCAAATATAATGCCAGCAAGGTCAAAGACAAGGTTAATAACCAGCTTTAAATGATCATTCAGAAAACTGATGGCTAAACAAATTGTAGTGCGAATTCTTTGCCATTGAATTCTATTTAGCGAGAGAGATGAAGAGCGAGGCCAGGTTCTATTACATGCGTTTACATCCCAAGCCCAAACCCCACAAAGACAATCTCTTAGACGGACTCAGACTCAATCAGTGAATCCCAGTCCCACACCCCCAATGGGCACTTCCCCTGTGCTCTGTGTCCTTCGTTGCTGTAATTGCATCCACTTGACCTTTCGCTACACTTCCTGTTCAACTATCTTATTGATATTTATTTCATTAGCTTCTTGTACTTAGCTGTGGCTGTGTGCGAATCAAACACAAAAATCTTCAAGCTGCTGTTGCCAGTTGTGCCAGGAGAGACGACACTTTGACTTTGTTTATGGTAAACAAGAGGCCAGAGTAATAGTAATGTGGCCTTCAGGGGCCTTCAGGGGCGGGCTAAGCGTGGCAGCGGGCGTGGGCGTGGCATAGTCACAAACACAAGCAAAGCTAATGCAATTCGCTGTGGCCGTAGTTTGTTGTTGTTGCCAATAGTTCTTAGACAGACGACAGCCCCGACAGCCGCTCGCCGTCTGTCTGCGGCGTACATTTACATTGCACACACATACACACACATGCATACATGTGGTGGGGTTGGGGGTGTGCTGGCACTCAGCGCGTAGCAGAGAGAGAAGGGGAGGCGCAACAAGTTATGCCGCCGCAATTAGTTGGCCTCACACCGCCGCCCTCCGCAAAATTTCTTGGCATTAGTGCCAAAACCAAAAGGCAACAGACACTACGACACTGGCAGCCACGCCAGCGCCAGATTTACGTACTCGCGCATGTGTGTGTGTGTGTGTGTGTTGTGCACACAATCGATCTAATCACTTTTATATAAATATACATAAAAGTCAACTTAAATCACATTCAAAATTGTTTGGCCGTCGTCTAGTTGGGTCTTAGGTTCCACAGAAGTGGCACTTTGTTCCCCAATTTGTGGCTCATGCAATTTCCCATTTAATTGATTTTGTCAATTGGTCAAGAGCCGCCATTAAAGTTGAAGGCTGCTGCCATTTTGTAAAAGCTGCCAGTGAGTAAGCAATGCTCTTTACTATCTCAAACAGTAATATGTCGGCTGATCTACACCTGATACTATACTATCTTGAGGCTATTGCCTCAACCGAACCGTCTTTCTTACAGAAATTCCGAACCAAACCGAAAACTCACAAAGAAAAACGGTTCGGTTCGGTTCAGTTGTCTGTCGGAAATCTCCTTCTCCTTCCTTTAGCCAATGATTTGTATTAATTTGGGAATTTAAATCGTTTCTCCTTAGCTATGCCGGATTGTTATAATCTTTAAGAATGACTTGACATCAAACTTGCAACATATAAGAATGTAAGTCTATGGCAATTGCCCGCCGATTTCTCAATATACCTGTCATTAATCTGCAGTGGGGAATTTTTCCAATTTTCTGTAGTACTTCTTTACTTTAATAGAATCTAGGCCAGGAGAGCTTTTTCCCCAAGTAATATGATAATAAAAAGGGTGTGTCAGATGCAGGGTACTTATTCTTTACTAGCCAGCATTCCTTTAGGAACTTAAAGTAAAACAAATTCATTTCATTTCATTCATTCATTTTGGGAATTCTTCTAAGGATGGTTTATAGAAATTCATTAATAATAAGAATAATAATAAGAAATAATAATATTTCTTAAAGCGCCTTTATGAACCACTTAACCGAACCGAAACCGCTGTTCAGTTAGCTCCGAAAACCATATAATGAATCAAACCGGCGGCTCTAAAACTGTGTGAACCCCTGAACCAAACTAGTACTGCTTTGCATCCCTGTTTTTGATATCTTTGATATTTATATTTTGAGATATATGCAGAGACCTAGATTCAACGTCTTTTTGGTATGCAGACTTGCATATGCGCATCGTTTTGTTAGCCGCTACCAAGTCATAAGACGAGAAAAAGCTATCGGCATATACTGCATGTCCAAAACCGACGGATTTTTCGACTAACTTCAGAATGGTGTTCGAGCTTTGATATATCAACCGCTCTTTATGTGACTGTTTACCAACATACATTACTTTTTTCTTTTGGTTATTGTAGAGTTAAGTATCCAGCCATTGTTGATCAATAGTAATCTGGGCACACGGAACAATAAAGTTGAAATCTCTTATATTTTAGCATATTTTTATATCGGTGCAGAGACATCGTCGCCCTATAAGTAGTGGTACCGTTGCTGGCCACAGTTCAAGGACAGAAAAGCTAATTTTGATTAAAGGAGTTTGACACAAAAATGTATTTTTGTGTGTTCTAGAAAGCAGCCTTGACTCTTTAAACTACTCATTTAACACACAACCGAGATAAACCTAGTGTCAAACTCATGCCACACTATTCATAGAACACTTAGGTCTGCACAGACCTGCTTGTGAGGTTCTTAAACCGGTATAAATCCGAGAATAAGCACTTAATCGGAATGATGTTGTGTTCTTAATACCCGCATGGTTGGATTGGTCTTAAGCGTGCCAAACCAAAAAAGTTATACAAAGACCTGTTGAAACATCCCCCAGGTCAAACCAAATAACTAACTCAATCAGTTGCTGGCCCCATTTTTTTTTTATTTTTTGGCTTATTATCTCAAAATATCACACAGAACACTTTCGCTGCCAAGCAAAGCAAACAAACATTTTTGAAATATTTATAGAATTGACCTTCGTCTGGGGAAAATTCTTAATTGCCAGCATATAATGCAAATTAAGAATTATTTAGCAAATGGTTTGGTCCGTGTTGACACAATGTTTATCATGAAAATGGGAAAAACTTCTCGTGTGTGTGTGTGTGTGCGTGTGTCCAGAAAATTTATGTTGCAATTTTCAACACTCTGTGAAAAGGGAGCAAAAGCTTCGACCTCAAAAATATTCATTAAAATTTCCATTGTTTGCCCAGGGAGAATCATTTTTGGTCGGTTCGTTGTTGGCTTATCTTTGGTGCAATGTGTCTTCTGAGTCTCTTGTGTAAATTTAGAAATTTATAGTTATTTAAAAATTCATGCAGGGAAGTGTGTGTGTGAGAGTGGCCAAATATGAATAAATTATCCGAGCTATTGTTTGCCAGCTTGAAAAGTAACCAAACGAGCAGAGAAGAAGTTTCATGTTAAGACTTTGGCCACAAGCAACACGGATAAGAGCGCACACACACACACACCCAGGCACGGTCCATTGTCTTAACTCGAACCCGAACCCCGAACCCTTAAACATGCTGTTGACATGGCTTTTGTCATTTTCTGGTTACGGCCAAGCGGACAAAGGCTTCAGGAAGCCGGCACAGCGCTGTTGGTGGTGGCGGCGGCGGGAGGTAGGATGGACATGGACAAAAGTTTGCCTCGTCTGTGCTGTTGATGCTGTTGCAAAATTTTTAGAGCACGGGGCAGAAGAGTGCAGGAGAGAGGAGAAGAGAAATAATTTAAACTATTTTTGGGCCATACGTTTTAATTGAAAATTTATAATTAAGTGTGTGTGCTCCGCACAAAAGAGCACCAGCAAACAACAACAACAACAACAATTTGCTCATTTGGGGCCAAATGATTTTGATTTGATTTTGTGGATAATACGAAATGAGCCATGCACCGCTCATGGACGGATTTCTCATTATGTGGCCGGGCATTTAAATAAATAAAATATGACAAAATGAGGCAAGCATAATTCACACAATTGGAAGTTTAATGAGTTGAGTGACCAGAGCTGGCATTTCAGGTTAATAATCTATCAAATTGAATCATGAATTCAAAAAGACTTTGCAAATTTCAGTGAGATTTTAAGATCTTTAATAAGTTTTGTGCGTTTTCATTTTCTATTCCTCCTTCTATAAGTAACCCTTATTTTTTTCCTTATTTCACTTTGTTAATTATCGTTATTTTTCCTTACTTTCCATCTTCTTTACTACCCTTCTTAGCTGGTTTGTTCAATTGATAATAAACTTTATTGGCTTTTCATTTGTTGCAATTTCATCTTCAATTTCTATAAACTGCCCTTTACCTTCCTCTCATAGTCTTTTCTGTTCCAGCTTACCTCTTTATTTCTTGCTTCTTTGTATTATACTTTATTTCTCTTCATTTCTTTGTGACATCCTTTCCTCTTTGTTTAAGCTTCTGAGAATCAGTTTTTTGCTCCATCATTCATTTCTTCCCTTTTACGCCCTCTCTTTTTATAAGGTTTCGATTTTACAAGGAAGCAACAAAAACCACATTCTGTTCTGTTCTGAAAATTGTGTAGTTGTGCTCGGAAAGGATTCGGGTTAGAGCTCCAACTAATCACCTTTAGCAATCTTACATTCTACAGAGTCCCGAGACTTAAATAGAATTCATAATAAACCGGAGAAGTTTTTCTAAGACTTCAAAAATCAAAAAAAGGTTGTTTTATTTTCGTATGAGACGGATAACCTCGAGCCAGCCAAACCAAACTTTGTCAAATAGCACTAATGACTAAATATTTTAGTTATTTGATATTGATACATCTATATATATACATAAGTATATGGGAGAGTGAATGTAAGTATATATATATATGTTCCTTATGGGCGTCTACCAATCTTTATCAAGAAAGAATAAGGCTAAGTCTTAAGTCTGTAAGCCGGTTCGAAGGTGGTCAAAACAGTTTCAAAAGTGGTTCAGAGCCATATGTCCAAAGTTCTTACAGCAATGAAAATGAAATTTTGAATGTAGTTTAACAATTTGAATACTTTAGTGGCTCAGAACCGGTTTCGAAACGTCTCAAAAGTTTCTTGGAGCCATATATACCAGAATGACTTAGGCAATGAACTTGAATACTATATATTAAAGAAAACTACTTAAAGGACCCTAGGCGTATTGTTGAGAAGAAACATATACATACAAGAAAAAAGACAAAAAACCAATATATTTTTGCAAACCTTTATATACAGCCATGCTCCGGCTTTCACTTATTTTTACGAATTGCGATTTCAGCAAATTCGCACGATTTCAGTTTAGAGCGCTCCTAAATTCACAAGTTTTCGTTATCGATAATGTTCCATTCCCAACTTGTTTTGCGTCATTTCACATAACAAAAACAATGTCCGTCAAAATAGCGTCGATGAGATAGCGTCGAATTTGGAACGATGGAATGTGGAACACTGGAGCATTTTTTGTTTTTGAATTTCTACCTTATTAAGTAATCAAATTAAAAAACTTTGAATGCAAAATTGTTAAGAATTTCATAAGCTTTCGTTTAAATTATCTTGTGGGCGAATCTATGCATTGCAGGTGCTAAAAAACTGAAGTTGAAAAATCACCCTCTCACATTATCGGTCAGATCTCCGCTCACAGAGTCTGGACCGACATGCACGGTATAACAGCTTAAAGGGCACATATTCAAGAACATATCCTCAAAATTTGATCAAGATTAAACCATACGTTTTCGAGAAATTCGCTTAACAGTGAACCAACCTCACAATTTTCCCATACAAAATCGAGCAAAAAAATCAAGTTGTCACAACATTCTTAATTGCTCCGCTCACAGAGTCTGGACCGACATGCACGGTATATCAGCTAAAAGGGCACATATTCAAGAACATTTCCTCAAAATCTGAACAAGATTTAACCATACGTTTTCGAGAAATTCGCATAACAGTGGGCACACCTTGGCATGGTGTCGCTACTGTTAAGCCCTGTGCGCTGTTTCCCAATCCGGAAGTAGTGAGGAGAATTAGTCAAGCTGCAGTCATACCGATAATCGACGCTAACTTTTTGAGCTTGGACCGACATGCACGGTAGTCCCAGCGATTAAGAAGGCCTTAATTAGTATCTATGATTAATTTCAACTCAGTTTAACCACTACGATTGGAGAAAATTGAAGTTAAAATTATTTTAAATCGATTTGTATGGGCAATGGTCATACTGCCATTTGGCGCACTAAGTGAACATAACCTCATTCGACGCTAACTTTTTGGTCTTGGACCGACATGCACGGTAGTCCCAGCGATTAAGAAGGCCTTAATTAGTATCTATGATTAATTTCAACTCAGTTAGTTTAACCACTACGATTGGAGAAAATTGAAGTTAAAATTATTTTAAATCGATTTGTATGGGCAATGGTCATACTGCCATTTGGCGCACTAAGTGAACATAACCTCATTCGACGCTAACTTTTTGGTCTTGGACCGACATGCACGGTAGTCCCAGCGATTAAGAAGGCCTTAATTAGTATCTATGATTAATTTCAACTCAGTTTAACCACTACGATTGGAGAAAATTGAAGTTAAAATTATTTTAAATCGATTTGTATGGGCAATGGTCATACTGCCATTTGGCGCACTAAGTGAACATAACCTCATTCGACGCTAACTTTTTGGTCTTGGACCGACATGCACGGTAGTCCCAGCGATTAAGAAGGCCTTAATTAGTATCTATGATTAATTTCAACTCAGTTTAACCAGTACGATTGGAGAAAATTGAAGTTAAAATTATTTTATTTGGATTTGTGTGGGCAATGGTCATACTGCCATTTGGCGCACTAAGTGAACATAACCTCATTCGACGCTAACTTTTTGGTCTTGGACCGACATGCACGGTAGTCCCAGCGATTAAGAAGGCCTTAATAATTAGTATCTATGATTAATTTCAACTCAGTTTAACCACTACGATTGGAGAAAATTGAAGTTAAAATTATTTTATTTGAATTTGTGTGGGCAATGGTCATACTGCCATTTGGCGCACTAAGTGAACATAACCTCATTCGACGCTAACTTTTTGGTCTTGGACCGACATGCACGGTAGTCCCAGCGATTAAGAAGGCCTTAATTAGTATCTATGATGAATTTCAACTCAGTTTAACCAGTACGATTGGAGAAAATTGAAGTTAAAATTATTTTATTTGGATTTGGCGCGGTCAATTTGCAGTATGACCATTGACCACACAAATCGATATAAAATAATTTTAACTTCAATTTTCTCCAATCGTACTGGATAAACTGAGTTGAAATTCATCATAGATACTAATTAAGGCCTTCTTAATCGCTGGGACTACCGTGCATGTCGGTCCAAGCTCAAAAAGTTAGCGTCGAATGAGGTTATGTTCACTTAGTGCGCCAAATGGCAGTATGACCATTGACCACACAAATCGATATAAAATAATTTTAACTTCAATTTTCTCCAATCGTACTGGATAAACTGAGCTGAGTTGAAATTCATCGTAGATACTAATTAAGGCCTTCTTAATCGCTGGGACTACCGTGCATGTCGGTCCAAGCTCAAAAAGTTAGCGTCGATTATCGGTATGACTGCAGCTTGACTAATTCTCCTCACTACTTCCGGATTGGGAAACAGCGCACAGGGCTTAACAGTAGCGACACCATGCCAAGGTGTGCCCACTGTTAGGCGAATTACTCGAAAACGTATGGTTTAATCTTGTTCAGATTTTGAGGAAATGTTCTTGAATATGTGCCCTTTTAGCTGATATACCGTGCATGTCGGTCCAGACTCTGTGAGCGGAGCAATTAAGAATGTTGTGACAACTTGATTTTTTTGCTCGATTTTGTATGGGAAAATAGTGAGGTTGGTTCACTGTTAAGCGAATTTCTCGAAAACGTATGGTTTAATCTTGATCAAATTTTGAGGATATGTTCTTGAATATGTGTCCTTTAAGCTGTTATACCGTGCATGTCGGTCCAGACTCTGTGAGTGGAGATCTGACCGATAATGTGAGAGGGTGATTTTTCAACTTCAGTTTTTTAGCACCTGCAATGATGCATAGATTCGCCCGCAAGATAATTTAAACGAAAGCTTATGAAATTCTTAACAATTTTGCATTCAAAGTTTTTTAATTTGATTACTTAATAAGGTAGAAATTCAAAAACAAAAAAAGGTCCAGTGTTCCACATTCCATCGTTCCAAATTCGACGCTATCTCATCGACGCTATTTTGACGGACATACAAAAACAGCTGTTGAGCGCCACTACTCATGCTATCGATAGTTATATATCGATATATACGTAGGCCAAATCGCAAATTGTTGTTGTTGTGAGCAGTTTTCCATCTCGCTCAATTTTGTGTATATCTATTAAATAATTGTTTAAAATATTGCCTTAGTGCGAATGGAGTGGGAGAGTCCGTAAGACAAATCTAAAAAGGTCAAGGAACTGCATAAAAATAGTTCCGTGGGCTGTCTGTTTGTGCATCAACCTATATTTTGCATTTACTTTTCATTTCACGGACTCAGATGTCGCCGGTTTAAAAACGCCAAAACTTTGCGATTTCCGAGTGTCGGAGCACCAACTTTTACGTTTTTGCGAAAGCGAAAATGGGAGACATGGCTGATAAACTCGTATACCTAAACGTATAGCTAAACATATAGCTATCACTTCTATTTATTGGTAATATGGATTTGGATATACATATGTATTAGTAGATCACAAGTCATTTAAGCTAAGTTATATTGATACATGGTGAGTAGGCTGGTACTATGAAGTTAGACATCTTCCCGCCTTCAAACTATCCGCAACTTTAAAAGTGGTTCAGATACGCACCTTTCCCTCCGAAAATTGGTCTTTAGGTTGATCAGATATTTTTTAGCAATGAACTTGTGTATGGTCTGGAAAATGTATGTAGTTTGATATATTCCCAATTGGAAACTCTTAAATTCGATCTGCAGTTGGCACTAGCTTATGATCATAGGACCCGGGCTAAGCTTTGTATTCAGCTTGTTTCTTATAAACGGGGTAGACACCTTAAAACCTACTGCTTATTCTTTAAATCAGGGTAGACTTGAAATTAAGACCATTCGTTGACATAGAAGTAGAGTAACTCCGTTTTTTCTTGAACAGTAAACAGAGGTGTCATTTCACGTTGTTCGACCTTCATCATCGTATAGTAACATTTTGGGATCATCTTGGAAACATGTTGGGGTCATTTAACACACCTTTGGGCTGCTTCCTCCAGAAACATTTTGGTAACGTTTTAGCACCATTTTATGTTCATTTTGGCAATGTATTGGAAATAATTGTTGAAAATTACTGGCTCATTGTGGTTGCATTTTCCGTTTTTGAACATTTTGGAAATGTTGTGGTTATACTTTGTGACTGACTGCAAGCAGAAGCAGAGGTGTCCTCTCATGGCAGGCCTGCTATAACTGCTTGAGAATTTCAAAGCAGCATGTGTGCAAAAACCGAGACCAGACGAAAGGACGAGTTCGTTTGTTTTGATGTAGTGTGACCAGAGCACTGGGTGTGTTGCTTGGCCGCTGATGCCGCAAACCAGCACAGTAGGAAAATAAAAAGCTGGCTCACAAATAACCAGCCTCTGGTTTCATTGCCGAACCCTTTTTACTTGATTTTACCATCGCCCCTTTTTTTTGGTGAGTGTATGTACCCATAAACCATATAAATTGTCTTAAAATTAAGCCACATTTCAAGCCTCAAGTCATTTTCAAATTCAAATTCTCCTCTGACCAATCCTCCAACACACATAAACTTGACTTTAAACACATTATGTGTTTGCCGGGTTGATGAATAAAATATTAATACCCATTTTAAGAGTTTTTACTCTTGACATCGGCAACAACATGTTGCAGTCGAGCGACCACAAAAAGCAGGAAATGCTGCTCAGGACCCAACTCCCGTTTATGGCCAGTGGGGCTGTCTGGCTAAGAGCTTAATAAAATTATGTGACGATGATTGCCCCGACTGGGCCGTCGACTGCCCCTTCCACTTGCCGCTTTTGCTCGGGCAGGTTTGGCTTTGGTTGCCACTTGAAAAACGCATTAAGGCTGCAGTTTTGTGTGCCATTTTTTTTTTTTTTTATGTATATAATATACAAATATACATATGTATTTGTGTGTGTGTGCGAGTGGTTGCCAGATGCCCTATATGCATGCCAGAGTGGTTTGTTGATTGCTTGTTAAAAGGCTGCCTACGAGTCGGCTTCTGGTGCTGCAGTTGCAGCTGCAGCAGCAGCTGCTGCTGCCGCCGCTGCTCTTGCCATGAAATTTAATTAAAAACTTGTGTGCCATGAAATTACATTTCGACGTGCGTTTCCCTTCGCAGAGTCCACTGGGCTGGGAGTGAATGAGCAGGCGGGTGAGTGGGTAGGCGCGAGCACGCCCAAAGGTAGGCAACACACAAAGGCAAAAGCAGGCGATGATTTTTATGTTAAAAAGGAAAATGCGGAAGGAAATGAAAATGGCCCACCTCCGTTGGACAACAGTGTTTCGCCAAATGGAGTCTCGATGTCGTTGTCGTTGGCCATGGCACTTGCAGTTGCGAACGAAACGGTTTGATTTTTCAATTAGGCTGGTTCACACTAAAGAAAGCAAATCAAAGTTATGCAAAAATATGGAAAAACTAGCCAACCTCATACCGCATTAACATATATTCGAATTTAGACAGGATTACCACTTCCCCTCCCCCACCCTAATTATGCTAAACTTTACAGCTCTAGTTAGTGAAAACTCATAACCAATTTATAAGTAAATGCTGATTATGAATGCAAATCTGGCTTCTGGATATGCAATCAAATTGCAACACCTTTTGGCCGCGTTTCCTGTTTGTTTGCCTGTTGCCTGTTGCCTGCCGCCTGTTGCCGTGTCATTTGTTATGCAAAAATTGTTGGCTTGCCGTTTTGCATATTTCAATTAAACATTTCACATACGGTGAAGCAACTGGCGCCTGACAGCAGCACACCCTCGCCAGCAAATCCGCTTAAAACTTATTCAATTAAAGTTCAGCTAAAAAGGCAACACAGACACACATACACACACACACACAGACACACTCGTAGATATACAAAACAGACGACAAATTCAAGTCATAAAAATAGAAGGCAAATGGCGACCAGCAAACGAGCAGAAAACAAGAACAACAACAGCGATACCAGCGCCATAACTATGAGCAGGGCATAAAAATATGCACATAAAGTGTGTATAATATGCAAGGCGATGGAGATGGAGATGGAAATGGAAATAGAAATACTGCAGACAACCGTAAAAAATAAACTATGGTGCGAGCAACTGAGGCAACACACAAATGTGGCAAATAAATCAGCAGTCATTTGTTGCGGGTATGCTAGAAAAAGGGTGCAGCAGTTGGGATAGGGTAGTGTCCAATGATGATTTCTAGTTAACCATTTGTTGGGCTTATTTACGTGACATTGGGGAGAACATGTCGTAAAATGGGGACTTGGTATTAGAAGCCTATGTTTTTAGTAAAGGCTGCTGTTTTGGGTAGAGCTTAGTTGGTTATTGAGTTCGGTATTTCGGTGTCATGAAAAGAAGTAGAGATGGAAAGGTCATGCATAAATATGCTTTCAATGAACAACTAGAAGAACTTTCAATAGTTCATCAAGTACTGGAAACTTTTGTATTCCATTACCTGTGTAAACCCTTTAAGTTCAGAAAAACCTTTTATATTTGCCTACTACTTTGAGCCAACAACTTGGCTGTTCAGCTGTTGGCAAGATACTAAAATGTGGATCTATCGAAATGTCATAAACGAATAAACTATTTTCAAATAGATTTGTCTCTTGTTTTTCTATTCAAGCCCAAAATGAGCCGGTAGAGGTATACAAAATATTAGAAATAGAAGCAACAGCTCAAGTCACGGTTCTGGCTCTAAAGTTGTACCTTACTTGGCTTTTTTCTAACACCCCATTCATTTTAAGTCAAACACTAACCAAAATAATATACCAGATTGTCGTTCTGAGCTCAGAAATACGGGAATATCTTCGTCAAACCGTTACCAAATACATTCTACCATAACTTGTTCCACGGAGAATTCAATCCACTTTTATAATAAGTTTTAACAAACAATTGTATATAATAAAATAGTTAAGCCATTAATGGCCAAAGTAGAAATTAAAAAAAAAGATTTACCATTAAGGTAAATCAATCTAACAATTGAAAATATTATATTAGATTCCTCTGTCGCCATCGATATTTCAAAGATTATAAACAATCAGTTGGTCCAAGCGCGAGTTTTATTGAACTTAAACTAGGAAAATCAGCAGAATGCGGTTGTTGGAAAAACATAGTAGAAAATATTCGAGATATCCGGCATTAAACCAATCCCAAACGCTGTCAGAAGTTGGTAAATCCCGGACTTTCTCATTATAAGTACGATTAGGATTGACTTGATCTTGAATATGTTGGTCGAGATAAAATCAATTATTTTTTATGTGTAAGGAAATGCTATTCTCTATCTACTCTACGATTGCGCTAGGTCATTTCGAAAGTATGATTTCGCTGTAGAACTGTGAAATCTTTATCATTAGTATTAAAAGCTCGGATCAAATTAGATGTCTAATGAGCAAATCAGGTTTTGTTTCATTTTTCTCAGTCTTTGCTGTGTGCAGTACTTGGTTAAAATGAATGTTGATGATAAGATAACCAAACAAGACTTTTATAAAAGAGTTGATGGTGATTCCTTATAATCTTCCTGTGCTCAACACGAATCACGTCTATTAATATAATCATAAGGGTGCTTAAAGTGTCCATTTTGACACTTTTAAGGCAAGTCTTTGAAATAATCGTAAAATTTTACTTCTTCGCCTTAAAACAAATTATTACAATCAATTCTGCAATTTTCTTAGGCGAAGATATACCATTTTAGGCTGAACAGTTCCACAGGAATTTATGGTGGTTTCCAAAATTTTGAAGCAAGCTCGAGATCTACAAGTTTTGATTTCAATTTTCTACTGATCACATTACTGACCGCCCCATAAAAGTGGCTCAAAGGACAAGCCAACTGCTGATTTATTGCTGATAAGTCATCGATTTTCGGTGAAGTCACGGAAGGGTATTTAAAAAGTTTGTCACGCAACTTTTTCACATTATATTTGGCCATTCCCCATTTCTCTCGCATTTAAACACCAGTTTATTTATTTGTTTGGTTTCTGTTTGGCTGGTTGACTGATAATAATCTGCAAATCAGCTTAAAATTTCCCACGTAGACCCACACGAAATAGCTTTAACTAAGCAACTTTTCAAACTTGGTCCCTGCCCGCCCCCCTTAACGAGCAGTTGGGGATAAAACTAAAAAACAAAAAGCCAAATATTCTGTCTGATTTAGTTTTTGTTTCTATTTTTTTGGCTTTTCCTTTATTCATTTGCCGTTGGCCGCAGACGCCACAACAAAGCGAATTTTTCGTGTGTGCAGGAAACGTGACTTTTTTGAAATTTATGCACTTTTTAGTTAATAATAAAAAAAAAGCCACCAGCAAGCCTGGCAATTTATAGAGCGCAGATCCCCAGTCTTATCTGGTATACTCGTTTATTTTGCTAAATTTTTGCTCGAGCTTAATTAGAAAACAAAAAATTGGACCAACATGGCGTATGAGCAATATGCAAATGCAAATGCATTTCCCCCCCAACAGCAACAACAATAAGAACAATTCACAAATTGAAATCAACGAGCTTACAAGTTGATAGGTTTTTTGTTGTTTGTGTGCCACACCCCTCCTTCCCGCCCGTTTCTATACGCTTCGTTTCGTTTCGTTTTTCAGCTCATGTCACACACGCCATTCACTTGTTGTTGTTGCCGCCGCTGCTGCTGCTGCTGCTGCCCGCTGTTCGACATGCATCGATTACATAAATGAAGGGAGGAGGTTGAACGGACGGACGGACGGACGGCAGCAGGAGGTCTGCTACCGAGGCAACAGCATAAGTCACGAAGCTTTTGCTAATGACGAGGGCCTTGATGCTTTTTCAATTAACCAAATGTGTGACATTCGCTTAAGGGCGTGCGGGTCGGGGGCAAAAGGCACAGCGCGAGCGGATGGCAGGATGTGAGGACAACTGTTAGTGACAGTGGCTAGATGGAAATCAAAGCTAAAGCACAAAAAAAAAACCTGTATAAACGATTTGAGAAAAACCCACCCTAAGTTAATTTTCCCACAGCTCGTTAAAAAAACTTGAATAAGACAAACGACAATTGAAATGATGATTTTTTTCAATTTACATAACATTTTTTAGACTCTGATGAGCCAACACTTCCTGCTTGTGGCATTTCTTAAGTGACAGTTTAGTACTTAAAATGAGTCTACAGTTTAGCCAAGTTTCTAAGTAGTTCTTAATTCTAGTCTAGGTTTTGTATTACACTTTCCTGTCCAGTTTTGCTGAACAGAACCGAACAGGTTTGGATTCAGGTTTTATTTCAAAAGAGATACGGTTCACAGTAAAATAGAAGTGGTTGGGTTTAAAACCAGATTGCAGCCCTGCTATAATGTAATCATTACTTCCATTTAAATAATTTTTATACTCTGTACCGTAGGTACACAGAGTATTATAAGTTTGTGCAAAAGTATGTAACAGGCAGAAGGAAGCATCTCCGACCCCATAAAGTATATATATTCTTGATCAGCATCAACAGCCGAGTCGATATAGCCATGTCCGTCTGTCCGTCTGTCCGTCCGTCCGTCCGTATGAACTCACAGATCTCAGAGATGGTAAGAGATAGAGGTTTGACATGTATGGGACATATGCTTCTTATGTCTGCAGGCAGATCAAGTTTAATTTCAATTTTGGCCACGCCCCCTCCCGCCCCCGCAATTTAGAAAAAACGTCATATCTCCCACAGTTTTGAAGATAGATGGCTTGTTCCTTCTGGACATATTTAGTTATTAGAATAACTTATCGATCCGCCAAAAGAATGAAGAAGATCGGAGAACTCAGATTTTGCATCAACAAAATGAGGAGCATATATAAAAAGTGAGCTTCAATCAACTTCAGTTTTTAATATTTGCTCACAACTCGAGTCAAGATAACTTCTCCATTCATACCAACACTTCATACCCTCAATAAAGAACTTGGATCTAATTACATTTCTAGGTTATTTAAGCGAAATTTTAACTTGGAACTACAACTACATAATGATTATTTCAAATTGTAATTACTTTTACAATTACTTGAATAATTGTAACCCTAAAGGTGATTATTAAGTAATTAGTTGTGTTGGGATGGGCAACTAATTTCGGACTTGCTACCGACGATATAATTAGCAAAGATTTCACACACGTTTCGCAAGTGTCTCCTTATATGCCTGGCTTAAATAACGAAATTTCAATACTAACGAACTTTTCCAAGCAAAATATCAATCACATAGTCAAAAGAAATATCGAAATAGATATTTTTTCATTCAATGCAATGTCTCGCTTAAGGTCGACAGTCGTCTGCGTTAAGAGGCCGACTATCGTGCTAGGTACTAGATTCCAAGTTCATTTCCCAAGGTTGTAAGTTGAGGTTATTAAAGAAATTCAGAAATATGAAAGAGATTTGGGTTTATTAGGCAAGCACAGAAAATGTTCTTAAAACCTGACCAAGCCGTACTCAAACAATGTGCTTGAAATCAGTAGAATTACAGAGGGCTTCTCTAAATGCAGTTTACACTTTAATTTAAGCTTGAAAGAGATGTTCACATAATGCCACGTGGCATTGAGTCAATGCGGATTAATTGATACATTTCGTATGCTCCATGAATTTGTTTGCCAAATTTACTTGGAATTCTTAATCAGCTTATCAACTTGGTTTATCAACCACAACGACAAACAAGTTATATAAAAGCAGCGCATAATTTCATTATCATAAAAATTGAGATAAATGCTTTCATTTGTGGTGTATTTTGCTCTTATCGAAAATTGATAAATGCATTACTCATACTCATCATCTGTAAGCCTTCACCCCATGCACTGACTAATTTAATAAATTTTCTAGCGCTGGGAAAATGGAAAATTGCATTGTGCAGACCAAAAAAGAAAATCAAATTGAAAGCTGTCAGCAAACTAAGTTTCATACCCCCAAACCACTCCCATTCCTATTCCCATTTCCAGGCCAAAGTAGAGAGAGAGAGAGTTCCATAAACAGCATAAAACTGAAAATGTTGAGATACTTCAGCGTACACACACACACACAGATACAGATACACAGCTTCAGATACTTGACGTTGGGCCAGACAAAGGCAAAAGGCAATTATAGAAATACAGACGAGCAGCAACAAATAATAAAAGCCAGTTGCCATAGACAATCTCAACGACAACATGAACAACTGGAGACTGGAGACGATGGCGATGGCGATGGCGATGGCGATGGCGACGACGATGTTGACGACAAGTAGCTGCAAAAGTTCTACGACGTTTTGCGCATATTAAACAAAGTTCTCATCGCTGACTGCGAACGCAGGCAGCACCAGCTCCGGCAGTCTCATTATTTATTTGATTGCCCGCACAGCCAATGCTCAAATTACCCCCAGGGAGTGTGAGATAGAGCATACGACAACAACAGCAGCGAAAAACACAAAAAAAAAGCTGAAAATAATAGTCGGAGGCATAAACGTAATTAATAAGGCAAATTAATGCAAACAATAATACAAATTCATTTTCAGGCACAAATGAAACTAAATTACAGCAACGTGAGACTAAACCTAAAAACAACAGCAGCAACAAGCTAATTGAATGCTAATTTGTCTCAGGCCGACTAACTAGATACTCTCTGGGGAGGAACCTTTGTGTGGGTAAAAGATAAGGGAAACAATTTCACGAAGACACTCAAAACTTGAACATTTTCAAAGCAAAGGGTTGGCAATTGAGGATGAACAAGTTTTTAATGAAAGTTCTTTCACAAAATGTTATCAGATATGAAGAATGAAGACATATCTTCCGCCCAGAATATTTTGCCGGCGGAGCTATATAGCTTATTTTTGGTGGGAACTGTATTCAATGGCGTTTTAAAACGACAAATCTCCACAACTTCAATCGCGGCAGGCAATTTGAAGGTCTGCAGAAACGCCAGGCGAGCAATCGACACCAGAAACTTCAATATACACATAGCGTGGCAGAGAGCTGGGTACGCAGCAGTTTGGGCAGCGTCTCGAAGACAGGCTGCTGCTAAAAAAGCGGCCAAGCGACCACAAATAGATGGACCGACTCTTCTGGACTTGGATAAAATATTTAAAAACTCAATTTAATTATCTATTTAGTATATTTTGATCTGTTAAGTTAAATTTTCATACTTAGGTAGATTTTTTTGTTTACTGCGAAGGTAAGTAGTATCGGTTTGTCGTGAGTACTCGTATAGAACAGACACGCACAAGCACGCACTTACGTGTGACGCCCTAAATTTTAGCTCTGACTGCGCAACAATCTAAAGAGTGGGGCGATATGCAAGCCAGGTAAAGACCTGCAAAAACGCTGAAGCAGGCGAGCAATCGACAGCCAATTTTCTCCGCTTCTCTACCGACATTTCTCCTTCAAGTTTCTTTGGGTCTGCCGGTGCATTGCATTGCCATCCTAGCGAAGTTGTTCTCATTTTTCTCATCTTTTTTCAAATGCAACAAAAAAGTTGTTCTACCCTTTTAAAAAACTTCTTAGAACATCACTAAATGCTGGCTAATCAGTAAACGACACACCCACACACCGACACACACACACTTGCCAGCATCGACAACTAAACAGTTCGTCGAGCAGAAAAACGAGGAAATCTACTTAATCACGTTTAATTAAGGTGAGTTTATAAGTACACCCACAGTCATATGGCTGTGTGTGTGTAACTACTTTTTTTTTCTCTTTTTTTGCTTTTTGCGAATTGCTTTTATTGCCTTTATGGCATAAAGATACAAAAGTGCGAGACATACAGAGAGCTTGCCAGGTAATCTGAACTAACCCTCAACCCATAAACCAAACAGATTTCCTGATGTGCACATAAATGCAAATTAGGGTTAAATGTGAATGAGTGTATTTGTGTGTGTGTGCGTGTGTGTGTGTGTGTGAGCAGCACAGCGGATTATAATAATAAGCAAGTGCTTAGCATAAATGGATTTATTGGCTGCACATTCATCAGGAGTCAAATGATTCCACTTAGTTTGCATTAGTGACATCCCATTGAAGAGGGCTCCGGTTGTTCGGCTCTCGGGTCAGTTGACGGTTCACCTGCACCGTCGCTCATTGAATTGGACTGCTTGCGCTTGGCATTGGCTGTCCTCTCGCTGGTTGGACGTAGCAAAAGCTCATAAACCGCCTCATTCTCAATGCGATGAACATCAGTTAGACCATTTTCAGCGAAAATCTTGAGCAAATTCTCATTTGAGTTTGTTTGCGACATCGTGGAAACTTGTTTATGAAAATGGGTATAAATTTGTATACTTTTTAGAATCGTCTTGAATGTTGAATTCCCAGTAGAATTGTGAGCTTATTAACTTATTTTTTGGAGTGCTTTTGAAAAGCAGAGTCTTGGCTTGCTTATCAGTTCATGTAAACCTAATCAGAATCGAAATGAACCAACTTTATGGTGAACAGTAGATTCAAAGAGCTACCATTTGTTGAGTTGGTCATAAAAGTATTTGGAATAGAATCAACGTTCAATATTAGTGGGATTTTCCGGTTGATACTCTGTACCAACGAAAGTGTATGCTAAGTATGAATTGTTGTGCTGCAGTAAACCTTCTTTTGCTCTTAACTCTACTACCGATCTTGCGATTGTCACCCTTCATTTGGCTAATCGATAAATAATTTTGATTGAATAAATATGGTAAACAGAGTATATTAAGTTCGTAAAAGCCAGAAGAAAGCATCTCAGAGCCCAAAAAGTATATATATTCTTGATCAGCATCAATAGCCGAGTCGATATACCCATGTCCATCTCCGTAAGAACGCACAGATTATGTTAAGAGATAGAGGTTTGATCTATATAGTACAAAAACTACTTATACTTGCAGACAGATCAAGTTTCACGGCCCCAATTTCGAAAAAACGCCATTTGTCCCACAGTTTTATAGATAGAAAGATCATTCCTTTTGGATATATATTTAGTAATAAAAGTTATTTATCGATCCACCAAAAGATTGATAAAAATCGCATGAACGGCTGTTGAGTTATAAGCAAAATAATGTTCTTTGCCGCAGCGCATTAGCAGTAGCTCAAAATTCCTGCCAAACGGAAACTTTCGTCTGTATTTGGGCTTGAAAAATTTTTTAACCTGTTTTGGCGGTCATAGCTAAAAATGCACGAAATAAAATCGATGTAACAATATATCGATATTTCCATCAAAAATATGACTTTTAATTTTAAAAAAATACATATTTTGCCACACTCTCTGCAACATATCGGCTGGTAGCTTAACTTAGGCCCGATTTCTCAAAGTTTCCGGTTAGCCAACCATCAGTCAGATTTGTTCGTCAAGATGACGAGCGGTTAAGTCATTTGCTTTTCTCAGCAGCGGTTTCGCCTGATATCGATAAATGCCAATCGCTGCTTCAGGGTGACCATACTGTTTGAATTGCATTTCCATGGCGTGGAGTTGAAAAATTCGTTTATTTATAAACATTTTGTGTTGCAGCAAATAATAAAATAAACAAAGCAAGTGTGCTGCCAGCTGTTTGTATTTCGATAAAAATATCGTTAACTTCATCGGCGCTGAGCTCGCGGTTAAAGTTGACCGGTGGATGAGGAGCGTTTAAGTTTGCTCCTCCGGTTACGCCGCCTACATCATGAGACCCTCAAATTCGGATAAACTGCATGTCAAGTTGACCAACCGGACTTTGAGAAATCGGGCCTTAGCCCTACAAAAAATGGTCTAAAGGCGTTATATGGCACGATCTATGCGGTCAATTGATCGGCTTCAAATGTGAAATAAACTGTTCATCGAACTCGCCTCTCAATTGGTTCATTATTTCGCATGCTGTGTGGCATGTGGCACCGTCTTGTTGAAACCACATCTCAGCCAAGTCCAGTTCGTTCGTTTTTGTCAAACCAAAAGTCTATAGTCGTTGCACGGCAGCGCTCTACATTCACAGTACCGTTACTGCTGTCGTCAGCTGTAAGAAAGTACGGTCCAATAATGCCGCCGGCCCATTATCCACACCAATCAGTGCACTTTTCGGGGGGCATTGGCAACAATTCTGACTGCTCTTCCTACCAAATACGGTGATTTTGTTTGTTCATGTATTCATTCAACCAGAAATGAACACAATTTTTCAATAAAAAAGTGGCATAAATTTGGATAATAAAATACAATAATCTGCAAGAGTGGTTCGTTTGTAAGTCGATTCATGGTGAACTTAAAGACCAAACTGAACATGTTTGACAGTAACAAGTGCCTTAAAAACCACCTTTACTTAAAGATTGCACCAAGTATTTGCCTACGTTTCTCAACCCAGCTGACTAAAATAAATTTGTGAATCTGTACACCACAAACTCTCAAACTCGAAATTCCTTTTCCCTATCGGAGCAGAAAATCAACATTCTAGTCCACAAAGTTTCTACCTGCGACTGACTTTTGAACTTAACCGAAAGCCAGCTACACAAAATAACAACACGTCAAGGAACCAGCACAAGAACAACAAAAAAGGAAGCCGGAAAAGAAAAACTTAAATGTCAAGCCGATGGAGCTAAAGGCACTTCACATAAAACTCACATGGCACATTCACATAACGTACAAAAGCCCGCGCGCACATCAACCTCAAGCAGCGCACTAGGCCACGCTGATTTACACACACACACACAGGCAACAAAAAAATACTTCCGTGTTGATTGTTTTGTTTTGCTCGGGCAAAAGACATGGACAACAACTACAACGACAACGACGACGCCCATAAAAACTGACGACGTCTGCGAAAATCACTTTAAAAACAAGTGAAAGGAGAGCGCAGTGGGGGGGGGGAGGCGGAAAAACCTGTCCATCAACAAAACTATTGCCACAATAAACAAGAACAATTTGACAATTGAAGTGCTTCCTACCAAAAAGGAGAGAAAAAATAGAAGAAAAGCAGAGCAAGTAGCCTCAGTGGCACTTGAGCACAGTTTCCGGTCATTTACACGTACACATGGCCTTCTATTCTCTGTTCTCTGTGTGTGGGTGTGTGTGGTGTGTGTGTGACACAGTATCCTACATTTTCAAATCAAAAAATTAGAAATCCTAAGGCCCCCCAAGGTCAGTTCGAGAAACACCTGGTTGGAATTTAATAAAAACAAGAAGTTGCCTCCGGCCCCTGAAAAGTAGGCAATGAAAATGTGCCCCAACTTTCATAACTTAATTTTTTGTGGTAATATTTTCACATTTCTTTCATTTTTTTGGGGTACCAAGATTTTGCACAGACTCCACGTGCAGCAGCAGCAGCAGCAGCCGCCACACGCTCTCACTCTCTCCCACTCTCTCTCTCTCTCGCTCTCTCTGTGTGCGCAGCTGCTGCTCCTGCAGGATCAGGGTGTGGTGAGTTATGCTGTGGAAAAGAAAATTCCTTTGGGCCCTACCTTCAGCTGGCTGCGCTGCTGCTTGTTGTTGGCTTCGTTTACAAATTTTCCTGCTTGGCTGCGCGTTTTTCCTCTGATATGTGACACGCACTCACACAGACAGACGACTGTGTGTTAATTTACAAAAACATGCTCACACACACTCACTCACACACTTGCACACACACACACACGGCCGCGCACTAATCAAGTGTCTCAATTTCAGTCAATTCGGTTCTTAATTGATTTACATTTTTCGGAAAACTAGTTTCGGGCTTGTCGTTCAAAGTCACTCAGTTTTCCTCTTGGATTTTTCCACAATTATTGTTGTAGCGCTTCCGCTTTTGTCAACCGAGCACGTCAACTGTCTGCACCTGACTGAACTCGGAAAAGCGTTCTCAAAGGCGTCGCTGCTTTGGCTGCTGCTGCTGCTGCAGAGAGCCGGAGAGATGTTGAGAGCGCCGACTCATTGTGGATGCTGCACAAATCACAACCAACTTGGCTTTCTCTTCGAGGCAGTTGGCCTTTTGTTTTGATTTATTCTGTTTTTGTTTTCCTCCTTCGTTTTTTGTGTCTTTCTGCTCTTGCCTAAGAGCAAACTTGGGTCCACCTTGTGACAACTTTCCACAAAACTTGTAGCTCTCGAAAACTCACAAAATCTACCAGCCTCCGCATGAATATCATAGAAATATGAAAAATAAATAAAAGGGGGCGAATAAACACAAATATTTGGCCGGCTACAGTTACGCTGGGGCTTAACAAAAGGGCTGTCCAAAACAGTTTATCCCAGCGGTGGGAGCGTCAAGGGGTTTGCTTGTGATTTTTAAGGTTTTTCGTTTTTCTTTTTGTTTTATTTTAAAGCCACCTCCGCTGCTCTTTATGCAAACTGCCGCCGCGACGCTCTTGTTTGTGAGCTCTGCCACGGGCCTCATGAATATGTAAATTGTTATTATTGCATATTGTTAGGCGCCAGGAGCATCCGCGCGGCACATGATGAAGATGACAGACAGAGCCAAAGCGGAAGCCCTGGTCTTTTAGGAGACTTTGCTAAGCGCAACAAGGCCGGGGTCAAAGCAGGTATTAAGTTTTCCACCCAGTGGCAGCAGCAGCAGCAGCAGCAGCTGGGCATTCGACGTAAGCCCTTCAGCTGGGCAAAATAGATTCGTACATCAGTTTGACTAATATTTACGAATAGTTTTTAAATGAGTATTATTTAATGGCCTTAGCCATGGTTTCCCACATTTCCTGGCTACAGTTTTCTGTAAATCAAATGGAAATACAAATCAAACTGAAAATGTCAATCACGCTTTCTGTATTTAAACCAACTAAGTTCGGCTGAAACTTAATACTTGATCCGATTCAATTACGCCCACACATACTGCCCATACAACTCTCTCTGTATGAACCCACTGATCTCAGAGACAAAAGCTGGAGGTGTGTGAAACAAATGCTTCCTATACTTTTTCTTCTTCTCTGGCCTGATCTAGTCATTACAACCGATTTGCGGTCAAGGCCTCCCCAATCCACTTCCGCCAGTCTCCTTTATCTTGAGAGAGTTGGTCACACCAAGCTTCGAGATATCGTAAGTCTCTTGGTCACCTCTTCTCAGCTTCGCTTGTCCCACCCTGGGCGTTTTCCATAAATCTTTCGCACTCCGTATGTACACCTGTTTTGCAGGAGCTTGGTCATCCATAAGATGCTGATGCTTTATGCGCTCGACAAGATCAGTGTCCCCATACAGCTCATACAGCTCACGATTCTTTCTGATGCGAAATTCGTACATAAAACCTCCTTAGAACTTTTCTCTCAAACACGCCACTTGCCGATGTATCCGCTGCTGTTAATGTCCATGCTTCTGGGCGCTATTGCAGGATTGGGATGATGAGCGACTTGTATAGCGCATTTCTTATTTTTCCAGAGAGGTCTCTGCTCTAGCATCTTCTTCAAACTTCCAGACTGATGTTGTTGTCGCTGGTTATTGTCGTTCCGAAGTAGACAAAATCCTTAACCACCTGGAAGTTGTAGTCTTTCATTGCAACAGATTGTCCAAGAAGCGTAGTCTCACTGCGCGTATACTTGATCAAGTTTATTTGCCATTTTGACATGTTTTTTGAGCTTTACCTCACCTTACTACTGTGAATCGAGCTCGGGTCCTCTGTAAATTTGTTCGCCATTTTCGATTCGCGTGATCTATCGTCTAATTACCCTAAAGAACCCAGACATATTAACGGGCCATATTTTCAACTTCAGCTTAATATTTGAGGAAATTGTCATCGACATATAAGTTCACTTTTCTTTAACGTTTGTAATGTCAAATTGTCTCATATGTAAAGCCGCGTGGCTCAGCTGTTAGAAGGTCGAGAAGTTCGAGTCACCCCATCTCAGCTTCGCTCGGATATACTACTGTGAGCAAAAAGTAAGGTGTAAGGGTCAATTTAAACTTCGCGGGCCTAACAATTCGGGCAGGTTATTTTTTCTTGAGTTGGCAGGACTGTTGATGACATCTGTGCCAAATTTCATGTGAATGTCATTATCAGAAATATATTTACGCTTGTGTTTTCCAAACGACCAAGAGTGCATTTTTCGATTTTTACAATGTCTGAGCAGAGAAGTGCCATCAAATTTTGTTTGCGGAATGAAATTTCGGTTGCGGAAACGTTGAGGATGTTGCGGAAGGCCTTTGGTGATTCTACCATGTCACAAAAAAATGTTTATAAGTGGTACAAAGACTTCAAAGAGGGTCGAGAACGTGTGGATGACTTGGAGCGCTCCGGACGACCATCGACGTCAACAGATGACCAACACGTCAATGAAGTGGAGGAATTAGTGCGCAAAAATCGTCGGTTGACTGTTAGAGACCTTACTGATATGATCGGAATATCAGAAGGATCTGTGAAAACCATTTTGAAAGACCATTTGGGCCTACGAAAAGTCAAATCTCGTTTTGGTACCGAAAGTTCTCAATTTTTTGCAAAAAAGTCATCAAAAATTCGACGCATATCGTTCCGCAACCACCGTATTCGCCTGATTTGGCTCCGTGTGACTTCTGGCTATTCCCAAAACTCAAGAGACCACTTCGGGGAACGCGTTTCGAGTCGACTGAGGAGATAAAAGCAAAATAGAAGAAAGCGCTGATGGCTATACCGAAAAGGGACTATTTGGCATGTTTCGAGGATTGGAAAAAACGTTGGCATAAGTGTATTTTATCGGGAGGGGATTACTTTGAAGGGGTTGAAATTGATTTAGAAGAATAAACAAAGATTTTTCATTTTTACAAACAAATTCACCTTACTTTTTGCCCACAGTAGTATGTCGGAAACCGACCAGATCGAATACCTATATCTTACAGCTGCTGTAATTCCATTCCATTTTCCTCTACGCATTTCAAATAACTTTTAGCGAACAATCCAGTCAGCTTTAAGTTACTTCAAATCATTGTTAATAGCGACAACAAGCAACACCTAGACAACAAAGTAATGGCCGACACACACACACACACACACACAGACAAGCACACAGCCACAGCCAAACGCACTCATGTTCTTGTAGGCAGCCTTGACAACCTGAACATGCCCAAGAACAAGACATTTGCGCGCGGCGACTTTGATTGGCAGCCCTCAAGCAGGGACATTGAGGAGGCGAAAGCAAAATCATCATTGACTGCGCCAGGTCGCTGTCGTCATCGCCATCATCGTCATCTATAATAACATCAAACAACACTGCCCAGACACCAACAGGCCGTAGATAACCCTCCGCCCAAAAAAAGAAAAAAAACAACCTTACCAACTCCCCACTTTTGTCCGCACCTCCCCACTTGTTATCAAACGCAATAAAAAAAAATAAATAAAAATAAAAAGACATACTCTTTGAAAAGGGTAGCTTAAATTTTAGTCAGAGATAAAGCTGCCAAATGACTCAGAAGTATTTACACAGTGAAACTCTTTGAAGGCCTTCGCCCTCCGCTATTTTTGAAGAACATGCCGAATCATCATAAAGGTGCTTTTTCAATACAAAACATATTTTGACCCCAAACTGAAATTTTGAGAGAAAAAGAACCATTTTTATGAAGTTTATAAATAATAAGACGTTTGATATTTTGATTCAATGTCTTTGGCAAAGTTATAGATATTAACCAGAACAGGCTAACCCAAAAAAAAATGTCATCTAGTGCTACAAAACTGCGAAAATATCGAAGAAATTACCAAATATTCAGGTACATATCATGATATATAACTTGTTTTAATTTTATACTTTGGTGTATATTTAGGTTGATAAATAAAATAATTATAACAATTCTATTGTAAGTGAGTGGAGACAGTTCATGGTACACTATTCATTAACAAAACGGACATCATTGTTTGAAAAAGAAGAAAATAAGATACATTTTTACAATAAAGTCGAAAGAAAATAAAGAAAATCAATGTTAATTTTGTAGAGCACTTGAGTGTACGATATTTTTTGTTAGTCCGTCTTCAGCCAACACAAATAAGCTCAATGGTTTGCCCACACGAGAACACGCCACGTATAACTATCCGTGTGAAAACCTGGTGTGCCAAAATCTAAGCCGCAATCGGTCATTGTTTTGGCCTTGCAACATTTTAATTGTCATTGCGAATGCCAAACTAAGAGGAAATTGGAATCGTTTGAATCCAATAGGAAAAATCATTTTCGGTTCGGACTTTGCCGTTCAATATGGTGGCTTCGATAATGTTTTTCTATAATGCGTGCTTGTGTGCTTAAATTTCTAAGTAAAATAACCACACAGAAAAAAAAAGATCCATTTGGAATGGATATTTCTTTAATATTCTTTTAATCATCCAGCGGAGCTGCAAAATCATCCAAATGATCATCAATTTTCATATCCTCTGGATGATTTAAAGGGATATTTTAGACATATCCCTTCCAAATGGATACCAGAAATCATCCAATCGATATTCTTTAATATCCTTTCTTTTCTCTGTGCAGAGATCCAACTTTCGGTCGTAGAAGTTGTGGTGACATGCCTAGCAAGTCCAGTAAGTTCAAAAACTCTGTAGCTATTAAATGAACTCTGTAGCCAAAATGGCTCTTTCTGCCAGCCACGCATGATTTATGTATTGCCTGCTGACATCGGGAAATACGATGTCAATGAGAGCGTTTTGCGAGTCAACGATTGTCCAGAATTTGGTGGGCAATTTTATGCATCCAGTATTTTCATGAACAGGAACTTTTCATTCGCGGATATCAGCAGCGAATCTTGAATATCTTGAAAATCTGGCTTATACTCGAATGCGAGTCGAAGGCACGAATTGAAATTATTTCAAGTACAACGACAAATAAAATCTAGCAAATATATTTCCATTTCAGAGCTGGGCACAAGCATACGGCAATTCACTTGCCCTTCCAATACCGCTTGGCTTTTCTGCCTCAACGCATAAATATTCATAAAATTAATCATATAGCACTTTTCCAAACATTTCTCCCCCAAGAACAATCATTTCAATGGTCCTACAAGGGCATATAATCTTCACCAAAAGGATATTCTGAGCATTTTGGTTTTTTATATTTGGTTTTTTTTTCTCTTCGTTTTCGGTTGATGCTTACTTGATTTTTTCCATCTTACGATTCTCAAACATTTACTTTCGCTTTTTGCTAAGGAAAACATAGGCAAACAGACACACGCACAAGCACACGTATTCAAATTGTTGCTGGGGCTGGGCAAGGAGCAGGGAGGACGATAACAACGACCGTGTACGCAGGCGAAAATTGTTGTTGGTGGGTGTGGCAAAAGCTGCCTGAATGCGCGTTTAGTTTCAAGTGTTATTTTTGTGCTGAAGGAGCCAGGAGGAGGGGCGGGGGGCTGATTCTGCTTCGGTTTTC
Organism: Lordiphosa fenestrarum; assembly: GCA_035044985.1. Classification (NCBI taxonomy): domain Eukaryota; kingdom Metazoa; phylum Arthropoda; class Insecta; order Diptera; family Drosophilidae; genus Lordiphosa; species Lordiphosa fenestrarum. Next base: position 823,266 of record JAWNNO010003097.1, read on the forward strand.
AACGTCTTCGTCGAAGGCGTCCTCGTTCTCGTCGTCGTCTATTTTGGCTGAAGTGCGTAATTGATGTGAAAAGTGGCAACAAACTGTTTTTTATTTGCGCTTGCTTTCAATTTGTTTAAATTGCTGGGCACACACACACACACAGAGAGAGAGAGAGAGGGAGCGATGGAGAGACGCAGCCACAGAGACATTTCTAAACGCTGATTGAAGTTTTATTGAATTTTAAATTGCACTGCCCGTCTGGTTTTCCCTCGATGGTTTCTTTGATTTCTCTACCATTCGCTTTTCACACTGTTCCCCGAGTGTTTTATTGTTGACACAAATAATGTCACTCAAAATGTCAAAAAGAGGCCGCTGTTTCATATTTTATTTCTCCATGTTGCTGTTATTGGTTACAAAGTACTGAGGTTTGACATACATTAGACTGAGTTGTCGTCAGGTGTGTATTTGGGCCCCAAGAAGTCATGGATGTAGATGCAATGAAGCGGCAATAGAAAGCTGTAGACAATTGGTGGCAGATGGAATTGGTTCAATGTTAAGGAAGACGAACGAATTCCAAGTTGACTCAACTAATTGAAAGAAATTTTACAATCTTTTTGAAAATTTTAGAATCAAATCTTGTAAGTCGCTTAAAAACTGTTGCATCTCAAGCTCATTTAATGGTAGTTGAAGTTTTGTTTACTAAAGTTCGCAAACTAATGGATTTTGAGCCGAAAAACTTAAGATTCAGGTTTCAGATTCATTTATTCCGATTCGCTTTTTTGCCAGTTATTTGTCAATTTTAAGGCAGTTTGCCCGCAAAACCTTGTAGACAAATCGCAAACTACTGTCATGTACCTTCGTTTTATTGGTATCGAACTCAGGAGTTCATTCTTAACACAAAAGTCGGCATCTCAACGCAGACGACCATTGATCTCAACCGTGGCGTTTCGATAAATCGTACAAATTGTGCCAGCTGTCGTAGCAAAAGTAATATTTTGTGTCACAATGAAAGTACTCATTTTAGATATCATTTCAAATAGATTTTTTATAACTAATGGAATTAAGGGGGGGAGGGGGGGTTAAGCTATTTAAATTTTTTTTTTCGCATTTTTTTTTTATTTTTTTAAATGAATTCCTAAAATGTTAAGAATATTGTGTCAAGTCGATTGGAGCAAAATTGACGGAGTTACGAGTATTTTTATACCTGTCGCATTTTAGGTACCGTACAAATTTTTCCCTCAACTCACGTTTTCAAAGTCGGTGCCCCTCATAACATAAAAACTACTGAACCGATCATTTTGACATTTTGTACACTATTTCTGAACATAATTTACGAGGTAACGCTGTCGAGTTTTTTTCAAATTTGTTAATAATTTTTATTTTACAATAAAAAATTAGCCGATTTTTTTCCAAAAAAAACGCTTTTTTCACTTCAAAATTTTCAAAAAAAGTGAAAAATTAAAATATCGAAAAAAACTCGACAGCGTTACCTGGGGAAAACTATTATCTAACGAATAAAGTTTTTTTGATTTCGGATGATCCAGCACCAGGTTATGAGGGACACCGCAATTCACCTTTTTTCCGAGAGACTTCCGAAGATTTGCTGCCATTGCCGTGTTTTTTAATATTTCTTCGTGAAAATTTTATACAACATTCTTTAAATGTCATACTTGAATGTGCTTTTAGTTTTAATAAAGAGATTTTAACTGCGATTTGAGCTTACCCCCCCCCCCCCCTTTCACATTTCTCACAACTGAGTCAAACCTAATTTCTTTTCCTTCCCATTAACAATATGGCAATATATGTTTATGGATTAAGATGAATATGGTCTATTTTTTCAGCTTTTCATACATATTATTTGACCTCTCACTTAATATTGAATAAACTTTAAGATACTTATACTCTTACCCAAAATTATTTACACAAAAGAACGACACTTTCTCTTTGACCAGCTTCAAATGGCAACATCTACTCGAACGAATAAATTAGATTTCCTTAAGGCATAATCTTCAAATATCGGAACGACAGCTCGGAATTCAAGCTGTTCGCATTTGGAGTCAACTACCGAACTGTTTGAAAGATATGAGCGGAAATAAAATCCATATCACGGTATTTAACTGAGACTCTAAGGTAACAAAAAAGTTATAAAGAGTTAAAAAAGAAACCATAAATATGTAAAACAAATACGAATATAATTTAATTTAATTAATGTTTCAACTTTAGTTGTTAAGTCATGTATGACTGTTAAATATCGACTACCCCGTACTTAACATATTTGTGACTAGTGCATTAATTTATAAGTTTATATTAAAGCACTAAGAAACAAGTTCGGAAAATCGTAATCTAAATCTATAGAGAACTGATTTACATTTCTTTTCTTTTCGGTTCTGCTCGACATCGAACACAATCTGTCTGCCTGCCTCTATTTGAATGTGATAACATCTAAGCATGTTTAGATCCGAGTTTTTGTAGAAAAAGAAATTTGGGTACAAACGGATTGGGTCCCTGGTAGAGGACGATGAGTGCCTTCTCCTCCGTCTTCTAGTGGTCATCCAGCTATATGTTTGTTGTGTTCTTATATGTTGTAGTCGCCAATCAGACCAGCTTCGATCAAGGAGTCGTGTGTTTGTGGGATGGTTTCCAAGCATGCTTGGTCCTTTATATCGCCACTGTGTTGGCCATCTTATTCGGTGTACTATGTTAGTGTCTCTATGATGTCGAACCGTTTGAGGTATTCCTCGTACGATCGTACCTAGTCCAGCAGCCATCAGTAGAAGTGTTAATATCGGTTGCCAAAGCAGAGTTTGAAGTGAGCTTGGAGTAGTTTGTTGTTGTAGCGATTTCTTTTCTTGTATTTAGAAATAAAACATTTCTAGTTTTCTGACAGTTTTTAAACTAAACTTGGAAAGGGCAATTTACAATTTTTTAGAAAAGAATTGTTGTACCCTTGCAAAGGCGACTTTGCATATTCCTTTTTTTGAGTGTAGCAACTTCGCTTGCAACCGCATCCATTTTGGCTTTGACCTCATCCCAGTTGCTCGCCAGTTTCTCCACGCATATGCCACTCCTAGAAGGGGGAAATATGGCCCAGTACTTTGCCCTCCCCAACCCTCCTAGTTACTTGTAATAAATGCTGTGACATGCTTGCGGCAAAACATTCGATGTCATCGTCGGCGTCGTCGTCGTCGTCGTCAGAAGCGACACTTTATTATTGAATATGTTGGCAGGGCCATTTGCATAATTGATCGGCAACGAGGCGCGAATCGCAAAAACGAGAATTGTAATCGACCAGCAGCAGTCGGAGCCGCACTTGCTAAACAATCGAACTTTCACAGTGCGTGCCTGGCCACGCCCACCATTCCCACAGCTAGGATGGAAATATTTTTTTTTGTTCTTTTTCATAAAATATTGATGGAATGGAAATGTTGATTTATGCGCGTCCTCGCCCCTGCCATTCAATACAGCAAATCAATTTCAATAATCGACAACAAAAGCAAACTCCACTCCAGACCTGTTCCAGTTTTCTGGTCTATTTGATCGTTTTACACACTGTGATGCCATTGCTGCTGCGTAAAGTTTTAAATTCGATTCCTGGGTAGATTTCCAGAACATAATTCCTCAAAGAAATTACCCCAAAGCTTGTTAGCCCTTTTCCTTAAGCCATTAACACATTCTGCCAGCGCCGAAGATAATAAAGTTCAATATTAATGCACCCTTTGACACTCCCTAGGTAACCCGAATCCGCATACGGGATACGGATACGGCACTGAATCTGAATCAAGCGCCATAAAAATAAGACAAACAGGCTACTTAAAAAATAAAACCCCAAAAAATTTTAATGATCTGTCATAAAAGTGGGGTCGGTCGGTCCAGTGGCAAAAAGGGAAAATTGAGCGGCGAACATAAAAGCGGAATTTATTAGGCATTGCATACTTTTGAGGGCAATCAAAGTAAACCAGCAGCAGAGAGAGAGGTGTGAGCGGGGTGGTAGGGAAACTGTTGCTGCGGCGAATCCTTTAAGCACTGGCGCCAGCAAAAGAGAGCCCTGTCTGCGTGTGTGTGTGTGTGTGTAGCAATTAATTCCAAAATCACAATAGCCATTAAGATGATGATGCGACTACAATTTGAACGGCCCCAGCGAAACGCCACCCCGCTCCTGCCGCCACTCCTGCTGCTGCTGCTGCTGTCCTGTCAAAGACACGACGAAATTGACAACAATGGCGACAAGCTGCGTTCGTAATAAGTAGTTTCCCTCCCCCAGCCCGCCCCTGCGCCAGCCTGGTCCCTAAATCAACGCAGGACATGCCCTGTCCCAGACAGAGCTCACGCTTGGATTGCCTGCCTGCCTGCCTGCCTGCCGGACTGCCTATTGCCTGCACACAATATATCAAAGTTTATGCTGATTTGAGTGGCCAGCCAAAAACTGGGACCACATTTTGTTTTATTGTCTCTTTGCCCGGCTTTTTTATATTTTTATTGATTTATTTTCTTTTTGCCATTTCATTTGTGTGCTTTTTCTCGTTTCTTTACTTTCTTCTGATTAGATTTATTTATTTTTATTTGTGCCGTCGATGAAATTTAATAATTCCACTTAATGCAATAATAATTTCGTCGCCTTTTGTTGTCCTTCTGCTGCTGCCATCGTTTGTCGTCATCATTTTGTGGCCGGCGCATAATTTGTGCGAAATTTGTCAGATTGCTGGCACTTTTGCTTGGCGCTTAAGTCTGTGGGGTCCACTGGTTGGTTGGTTGGTTGCTGGGAGTGGGAGTCATTTGTAATATGTTTTATTTGACTTGTAGCAGCTGCTGGGCATCTATCTTTGGGGGTAATAAACCAAAAAAAAACAAAACAAAATAAGAAAAAACAACTTGCCGTAATTGACGCCTCTTGTGTCTCGTGGGGGCGACGCTAATCTCAATTAGATGTGACTACTTTGGAATTTTGGGGCCAAAAGTATGAGCAAGTAGGGCGAATCAATACTATCGAAATCGTATCCTAAGTCAAAAGTGCCCACGCAATGCTTATGCCAGTGCAGACACTAAAATACAGATAACGAATTGGGTTTGTAAACCAACAAACGAATCAAACTCGTTCTCAGTCTGGTGTTTTTAGTAGGCAAAAGGGGGGGTAGGCATATTTGAGAGAATATGGTTGAGTGCGCTCTCACAGTTTAGTTTTTTCTGTAGTGTGTGTGGAAACTACTAAGCAAAGATTTTTGCACTCATGAAATTCCCAAGCAGTTAAGGCAATAGTAGCATGGACAGACGGTTACTGATGCTGCTGTATGTTCCTCGAGCCGGCTAAAATATGCTACGTAGTTACTAGAGCTGGCAAGAAATCAATCAAAATCAGTTCAGGCATCGACCTTGTTACAACATCTTTAGGAACTCATCTACTAAAATCGATATAAATTATGTTTTAGTAGTTTCTACACAGAAAAAAAGGTGCAAAAAAGATCCATTTGGGAAGGATATGTCTTAAATATCCTTAATGGTTTAACAAAATGATCGGAAAATGTATATGTAAAACTGTGAATACTGCCTTTTCTATGTTACCTGATGATACAGCCCACATCAGGGAACTGGCTCTTGGAGCGAAAGTAGAGTAAAGAAACAAAAGTTAGTTTCGATTCGAAATGATTTCAACAGACTCGTTTCTTCGCCAAACCCTAGTCGTTTAGAGAAATAAAAGCAGGTCAAGAAATTCCACATTTTTACATCAAAACTTATGAAAGAATCATCTTCTACTTCAAGTTACTCTCATCCCCATTTCTATATTCCATATTTAATGTTATTCCCCTAATTTTGGATCAACTTTAGAGCGACATCTTGCAGGAAAATATGTTTCGTGCTAATGACTAAAAGTCAACAGCGCGTATCCCATGTCCAAAGGTGGGATGGGCCACATTCTTACCACTGGCAATCAGTCAGCCTCAAATTGTTTCTAATTAAGCCTCAGTTTTGGGCTGGCGGGGAGGGAAGGCGGTGAGCGTTGCCTCCACATTTGTGCACTCAAGTGTTGTCTATGGCAACGGCTGGCGAGGGGTCCGGACACAGGTCCCAAGTCCTGTTTACATGCTCAGTTTGTTGCACACATCGAAACACTCACAAACCCTCACACACACACGCACACACACACACACAGTTGCAGGCGAAGGAATTTAATTATAACTTCTGTAACTAATTTCCGTTTTTGGCGCAACGGATGTGTGAGTGTAGCCCGAGTAGCACCAACGGGGATTTGTCCAGAGGAATTGTTGCAGCGCATTAATGTTTAATGCCGGCAAATGTACTGATTGAATATTACGCATACGCCGCCAAAAGTTTCCGCTGTCACCGAAATTAACACGTAGGCGGCCTCATCATCATCATCATCATCAACAGCATCCACATCATCATCATGCACAGCCCCCCATTTACGTGCCTGGCTCCTGGCCAATGTCACCCAAAGGATTACGCCAGTCCGGGGAGTTATTAGACCTATCAGGCAGAAAAAAAAAGGAAAAATCAACAAACTTTTCTCGTCTGCCACAACTTTGGCCCGGGCTTAACCCGCCACGCAGCTTAACCCCACTTATGCCCCAAAGTGCGGAGCTAATTTAAAGTTTGCTTTATTTTAAATATTAAATACCAAAAGGGACCGCGTCAACATCGAGGACCCTTGGAAAACAATTTTTATTTGCACTTTTGATAAATTAATTAAATGCCAACGAAAAAAGGGCGCAAATCTTAAAAATAATTAATTAAATAAACGGAAAACGAAAACAAAAAACAGAATGCCGAATGATGAGTTCGCGTCTGAATGGCCAAAGCCAAAGCCAAACCCCAAACCAAGCTGAAATTATGGCAACCAACTGACACAGAAATCCATTTTTCATTTTTTCACCCCGCCTGGCTCCGAGGGCTCCTTTGCCTACTTATTTATGAGCTTGTATGTTGTAGTTGGTCAAACAAAACAGAGAGAGAGAAAAAAAAACGCATAAAGCGAGAGCAAAAAAAGGATACGCCACAGCACTGGAACAACAACTGAAAAATGGGGTAGAGATGGCAAATAAAAAGCAACAGCAGCCCAATGCAAAACAAAGAATGGAAAACACCAAATGGAAGAAAATTGTATACTCTTGCAACTCTTTGAGTACTCCCGTAGACTTGGTAAACGGTTATGCATAGCAAAGGGGTGGCGGCGGAGTGGGGTCGGGGGGAGGGGCTAATTTCATCAAAAACACAGTATAGAAATTAGCTGAAGAGCAACAAAACATTTTCCTTTAACAGGACGTAGCCAATTTATACAACTTTTGATGTGGAATTTGGCTGGAGAAAAATATGGCCTATTCTATGAGGCTATTTATGAATTTTGCTTTACTTTTTTGACCTCCTGAACTTTAAATATAAAGATTTTATGTTATTATTTGTTGAACTTCAACCGTCTTTAAATATTAGCATTAGTTTATACACAACAAAATTTTTTGTGATTTAAGCCCTTCAAAGTATGCAAACTTTATATTCCTAAGTAATTAACTGTTAGATCGCAGCTCTTGCTAGTCAGTTATGGCCGCGTCAAACATAATCGACACTGCAAATTCATCCAGTTTGTTGTGTAAGTTATGAGTAAACAACAAAATGTTGAATTAAGACATATATACAATAAATACTTGACTAAAATTACTATTTTCATATTACGTAGCATACTTTAAAGGGCATTAAGCATTATATTCTTTGTGGTTATAAACGTAGTAATAGACGTTGTTGAACCTAACTTAAAAATTAACAGTTGCCATTCGAATTAATATCACACAATAGTTTTATTTGAGCCCAAACATAGAATATATTATTAATTTTAAATTGAAGTTGAAATTTTTAAGTTTGATACCAGTTTTAACCAAGTTTTGATGTACGAAGTGCCCTAGTTCTAGGGCATTGAATCACCTGAATATTGTACTTATTGAATATTGTGCAATCGAACATCAATAACTTGTAAGAATAGAAATGAGCTTATCTTGAGGAAGAAAACCTTCTTCTTCTATTTCAACGACAAGTGAACGGACGTAGTTTCTGTTAAAGCTCAGGCTTGTCTACTGGAAAAGCGGAAACACTGAAGCTTGCCTACAGGTGTAGAGGAAACAACGTTGAATGTCAAACGAACTCTAACTTTTTCCATTTTTCCATGTAAGATCTCGATTAGGCTTCAAAACTTAAAGACTCTAAGGAAAACGGCGCTATGTATTATTATAATTTAAAGGTATTGAAAACTTACTGCCAATTCTGTCAAAATATTCTAGTTAAGGAAATGCGATAGATTAATATATATCAGAGCTGCAAACCGGCTTTGAACCAAGCCAGTTAGAATCCAGAGTTTCCAGGCTTTAACCAAACCTGGAATGAAAGAGGTTCTCTTTACTAATTAAGGCTGACCTCGATACTGTTCCGAAACCTGTTCAAAAAAGGTAAGTATCAGAAAATTATTAATTTTCCCTACCTTAATTTATCTGCTATCTGGTGCTGGCAGGAAAAATATTAAAAAAAAACATTTGAATTACTTATGAAATCCCCAATCATAATAGCCTTTAGTTTTTTACGATCCTCTACTCCAAAGCGGTTTAAATGATTCTTAAAAGTATAACAGGACATTGTTAATATTTTTCTACGAAAACAACGATATGGAATTTTATTTAAGCAGTAAATTATATATTAAATATACCCATGTGTTGTACAAAGCGCTTTCGATCCCAAAACCATGCTACCATTTGACAAAGCTATAAACAGTTACGTTCTTAATTTTTCGAACTTTCTATGTTTGCGTTTGTGTGTGCGTCTCAGTCCACCTATACTATTGAATGTTTATTGTCTGTTTTATGTTTCCTCCTTTGCTCAGCTTTAAAACTGAAAGAAAGTATAAACTGATATCGACTCTTCTCAGCGTTTAATTAAATAAATTTCAATAAACGAAAAAACAATAAACACTACTTACATTTCAGGTGGCATATCTCTTAGCTTAACTATTCGACTCGGTTCAACAAGTAAGAGCAACTCCTCAGAGCAACTGGCTCAGTCAAAGACCTTTTCTTATATTTGTTTGTTGTGTTTGTTGGTTTTTTATGAATCTTTGGGCATTGTCTGGTAAATTACGTATACGCCTGGCAGGGCACAACCTTCCAAATATCTGCTGTGTGTGTGTGTGAAGCATGCAAACAAAAGCCGCTTGTCTGTCAGTCGAACTTGAAAACTTTCTGTTGCGTAGAGAGATTTTTGAAAAAATGAGTTGTAAATGTCAAAAGTGCTTTCAGTTGAAGTTTTGGGGTTTGGGTTTGGGCTTTTGGGTTGTGTCGTTGCCTTTAGACAATTCTCAAATGTCGGCAATCTGCAAAGCAATTTGAAAAAGAAATGAAAATATGCGCAATAATTTACACCCCAGGCAATTTTTGTGTAGCTCGACTATTTGGTTTTTGTTGTATTTATATACATATTTTGTGCCATGACAACTCTTCAGAGCCAGAACCAGAACCAGCACCAGAGCCAGAGCAGGGCGCTGGCCATGTTTGTGTGTTTTGGCTGTAAGCAGCTGTCAGTGATTTCTGACAAATTGATTTGACAGTCGACAGGCGACCAGCACGCCGGGAAGGGGGTGGGTGGCAGCAGCAAGTCAGGCGCGTGTGCTAAAAAAAGATGAAAGCTGCCGTTTGCTGTTTACTGTTTGTTGTTGCCTGCTGCTGCTGCTGCTGCTGCTGCTGCTGTTGCCATGTCTATGCGTGAGAGACGCCCTGGCTCAGACTCTCCTAGCCGAAAAAGAGAAGCAGTAGCAAAGAGTTGTTAGCGCCCACAAAGAGCAAGAGCGTGGTGAGTTTTTTTTTTCTTCTTCCAGTACTTTATCCTAGTACTAACTTGGTTTTGCTTTTTTCGCCTGGCTGTGTGCGTGTGCGTCTGTGAATTTGTTATTGTCGAACACTGTAAAGGGTAAAGGGGTATGCTAGGCTTAACTGAACAATTTTGCAAGATTTTTTGAACATACATTTTAGTATGTTTCAGTACATTTCAGATTCTATCGATACCAAAAATAGACATTTCCAGTACATTAAACTGTTGGTAGTGTTTCTAGGACATTTTTAGATTCCTACACAGGTGCTAAAAGAGGCATATCTTCATTGAAAAAACCCCTAGAACTGGTATAGTTCATTTCAAAGCTAAGAAGTGATACCAATCTTTAGAATAACGTGCCTAAAATGATTCAAAATGGGCACTTTAAGCTACTGTGTTAGGCCAATATTGAAAATGAAGTCGTGCTCAGCAAGTGAATTTAAAAATTCTTCTTATTTTGGATGAGGAATGATGTCCATCACAACCCACACTAGGAAGACTTAACACCTTTCATTAAAAATTATTAAAAATAAAAGGCCTGCATTCTTGATTTTAAAGTTTTTCACTTATGATTTTTAAGATTTTCACTTGCATTTTAAAATAGAATCCGGTAAATAGACTGTTTGTTTCGGTCAGAGAACGGCCAATTCTTAAAGGTAAAAAACAGGCGTTTTTAATCTATTGTCCTCCATCATTAAGAGAGTTGAGGTATGCGTAAAAAAGGCCCTTTGTCTGTAATACCAACATATTGAGGGACTCAAGCATTCCCACTTGATGCGGCTACATAGAGATTAGAGCTGCGCGCTTGATCGAAATGTATGTCACGTCACAAACGATTCACGATATAAAAATCTCCTCACGCACGATATTCCCGTTCTTGATGTTTTAAGAGTTTTGCATCACTCACGATTCATGCACGATTTACGGCTGCGTCACTCATGCTCGCGCACCATTCAAATGCGTATTTGTGCAATTATTTGCAGTATCCTTAACTTAATATACTCTTTATCTTTTTCGGCCATTGTTTTTGTTGTGAACAATTATAAATATGATTGTGTAAGATCGATTTCCCCGATAATTGGGTGTTTTATAAGAATTGTGTTTAGAAACTGAGATATTTTTCTAGACTTCACTCCTTTTGTTTTGTTGTTTCACCAATTATAACTTTGACTTCTCAAAAGGTTTCTTTTTTTTCGTCTTTTTTTCTGTTGCATAATTATAATTTAAAGCAGATTTATTGATTTCATTTCACTTCATTATGAACATTTTCTGGAGATGAACTTGTTATTCTTAATTTGCTCACGAAAAGCGCTCTGATCACGGATGATCACGCACGAAACTCTATGTTTGCTCACGTTTACATCGTGCCGTGTCGTGTTACACAGTGGCCATGTCAAATTCACTTCACGAGTGCAGCTCTAATTGAGACATATTCAAGGTACACTCTGTGTACTGTACTTTACTTTAAGTACTCTGTTAATCTTAAATAAATCTCTCGTAAAACAAGTACAAAGTATTCTTGGTTGAAGTATAATAAAACAAACAAGAACAACATTTTCTTGGCCCATAAAATAACAAAGCTATTCCCAATTCATTCTTTATATAACAGATAAGTTGAATTAAAGAAGGACGGATAGATACAAAGGACAAGAAGGTATTACTGTATATCAGAAATCTATCAACACTGCATAGCAATGATGTTAGAAACAGTTGGAAATTTCTGTAATTACAGATTCCCTAAAAAATAACAGAATATCACATTTCTTCCTGACTTTTGACTCTCACGAGAACTGCAATCCAGGATATGTGTGCCGTCTGGCAGCGGTTCATCCTTTCATCCTGTACATTTCACTTGGTTAACGTTAGTTACCTGCTGCGTGGCAGTAACGTTACTCCATGGCTGACATGGCTGATTGACAAGCCAACTGATTGACTGGACTAGCAATGGGAAGCGACTCCCAGCTCTAGCTCCAGCTAGCGGCAGCATAACAAATGGCGGAACTTTAAACAGGCATGGGAAACGGCCATTAGATGAGCAGCTGCCAGCATCAGCAGCAGCACCAACATCTCTCACTTGACAGTTTTATTTATAAACTGTGCAAATAAAACTGTAAATCACCAGGGAGAGAGCCGGCGAGAGATGGGGCGAGAGCGAGCAAGAGCGGGAGCCCTGTGACCTACATAGACATAAAAAAAACGAAACTGGATGCGATGCTGGCCACAAATCAAACAATTAATTTGGCCGTCTGAAATTCCAGCACTAAATCAACAGCCAAACAATTGAACCATTTAACTATGTAAATAAAATTAATGCTCTCACTCAGCTGGAGCGAGAGCAAACGAGAGCCGGCAAATGGATATGGACACCTTATGGCCAGAAAATCCATTAAAAAGCAATCAATATATGGAAAACAAATGCCAGTCACTTTCACTCTCTCGCCGCCCCGCCTCATCTCATCTCGTCGCATTTCATTTCGCTAAGAGCCCTGCCAGCCGCATAATCTGAATTTAATTTACCCCGCAACGAAACAAGAAACAAGCCGAAAATAGGCAAAGAAAAAATTGAAAAATGTCAAAAACGAAAATGAACTTTGCCAGCAGCAGCGGGCGGCCCTACCAGACCAGCGAATGAATGGCCATTAAGTAGCACACCCAAGACGACCCCAAAGGCTCAAGGTGAGAGCGGGGCGTGGGTGGGTGGAGTGTACTGAGAGGCTGAGGCACCCGAAAATATTCCACAGTGAGTTGCTATTTTTGCTGCCCCAACATAATTTGTGTGCCTACCAAACCATCCTTCCATTGCTCTTAACGGCATCAGCTTCAGCTCCCAACCAGCCTCGTGTTGACCTGATTTGCGTGACGTCATTGGGGCAAAGCAACATCCTACACTGCGTATACAGAATGTGGGAAATGCTGTGCATTTGGTGAGATTCATTTGTTTCCAAGGCATCGGAATATGAATGGAAATTTCTTACTAATATATATATATGTACTACAAACTGTAACTAAGAGGGTTGTTTTAGCAGTATGCTAATGGTATTGCCAGTAGTTAAAGGCAGATTCTTCTATGCAAAAGATAACTAGGATAAGCAGAAGAACATAAATTCCTTCACGTTGTGCGAACTAGCTGTCAATTCGCCTTATTTGAGGGTTGCTTTTAGGCTTGAACACATTACCAATTAATTAAGATAGCAATTTATAAACTGAAACTAATCAATAGGAAGAGGTTAAGCTAAGTTGGTTTGTGCCTAAGTTTTATGTATTGATTTCAAACACATTTTGCAGAATCTCTTCGAAAGACGAAACTTATCCCATTTTATTATCCCCTTTAAGCCTTATAAACGGCACGTAGTATACTTTACAGAGCAGCAAGCGCTTATTCCCGGCAAACATTTTGTCGTGTTACTTATCTTTCTCGTCAATGCGAGAGTTTGGCGATAGCTTGAGGGGAGAGTTTGGAGATAGTTTGGAAAATTATAAAAGCTATATTAGGTATTGCTTTTTGTATCATAAAAGGCATAAATGGGTGGAAGGCAAAGGGATATGTGTCGTCGCATTTTATCGTCCATTCATCTATTCAAAAATCGAATTAAGAGCAAGACTGCGTTACTTTCTTATTGGTCATCCCATCTGAGAATTGGCAATACATCGCTCAACACTCCCTAAGAAGACCCGAACTCGATTCTTCTTGAAGCGAGTTGGACTACTTTTTACAATGTTACCAAAGTAAAATACTTTGGCAACGTTTATTTACCTTAGGTGCAAAATCGTACTGTTAAATAACTGAATTCGAAACGCCTTTTATTTGTATGGCTTATCTCCAGCAACCATCGCATTCCTATCCCTCAGAAGAGACTTTTCCCATCCCCAGGATGAATCGCTTTCCTATCGCTCAGAAGACACTTTTTCCTATCTTCCAAAAGTGTCGCTTTCTTATCGGCCAGAAGTTATCGCAGAAGTGTCACATTTCTTCCCCTAGGGAGATGAGAAGGCAATTATAATGCCATGTCGCTAGAGTCAAGCGATACCTACTAGGCGAATCGCATTCTTATCTTCCGCTATAAAAATGTTTGCTGGGTTGTAACATAATGTTATTAAGTTTACATTAATGTGTATTCTCTGTTAACTAACTTAACTACAATCACATATTTCGAAATGTACATTTTTTTTCTGAGCGTTTCCAAATGAAATGTACATATTTTTCAGTTTCGTAAACATGTGAATGGCAAGTTGACTATATGACAGCTGTGTTGCTGTGTTCTCATTAATGAGCAGTAAAACGTGCGATAAAACCAATAACAATAATAATAATACAAAGCCAGCAGTCTGCAATGAAACCCTTCGTGCCTTTGTCGAGTAGGAGAATGACTTCGAGGGAACTTGTGCAGAATTTGCAGAAAACGACTCTGTGTTGTCGAGCAATCAAAATAGAAAGCGGAAAGCACCGTCTGTTTGGTCATTCGTAAGCATATAATATTTTTATACTCTGTACCGTAGGTACATAGAGTATTATAAGTTTGTGCAAAAGTATGTAACATCCAGAAGGAAGCATCTCCGACCCCATAAAGTATATATATTCTTGATCAGCATCAACAACCGAGTCGATATAGCCATGTCCGTCTGTCCGTCTGTCTGTCTGTCCGTCTGTCCGTCTGTCCGTCCGTCTGTCTGTCCGTATGAACGCACAGATCTCAGAGATGGTAAGAGATAGAGGTTTGACATGTATGGGACATATGCTTCTTATGTCTGCAGGCAGATCAAGTTTATTTTCAATTTTGGCCACGCCCCCTCCCGCCCCCGCAATTTAGAAAAAACGTCATATCTCCCACAGTTTTGAAGATAGATGGCTTGTTCCTTTTGGACATATTTAGTTATTAGAATAACTTATCGATCCGCCAAAGGAATGAAGAAGATCGGATGAACGGTTTTTTCGAGTTATGATCAAAAGACAAAATTTCTTGGAACAGATTATGTTATAGTCGGGCTTGACCGACTTTCTTTCTTGTTATATGTGTACCGCACAGTTGGGAGGTTGTTTGGAGTGTCAGCATCCATGGTAAGCAAAATACTTCTGGAGTTTTGCGGAGCAGTTCGGCGGGCTCTTCCACCCGAATTTTCGCCGCGCGAATTTATAACTCAGCAAAAAGTCAAAGAATGTGTCCAAGGATTTGAAGCACTTGGATTTCCACAATGCTTCGGTGCTATCGGTAAGAGGATGTTTTTATTTAGTGTGAACAAGTTTGTTAATAAGGATTTTTATAGATGGAAGCCACATCGAGGTTCACCCAACTGCGAGTGAGGCCATCGATTACTATAATTATAAGGGATGGTGCTCAACCATTTTATTTGCATTGGTGATAAATTCAAAAAACTACATTTTTGTATATGTTCAGAGTCAATTTTTTGTGACAGCTCACATTTGGGTTGCTTTTAATCTAGTATTTTGTTTTACAGCATTGAAATCACTCGGGGCGAATGGACGGTGACATGACATATAGCCCACGGACATAAAGCCCATAAGAAATATTTTGATCACTACTTTGAAATATAACTCAGAACTTTTTTGGGCCTTATGTCCGGACATAAAGCCCATGGGCGATAAGTCCGTATTTAGAATTGAATTTTTGACAACAAATACACCTCGTAGAGAATTTAAATAGCGGTGGGGCTTCAATATAGTAGCCATAAAGTGAAATAACATCCTATGTAGAAAAAAATCGTAAAAACTCACCGCGATAAATCTTCATTGAACATATTTAAGGGCTAATAAAAAAGTTAATTGGACGACAAACGGCGGTTTTACGATAACATTTGGGGCGAATATCTTTCTGCCAGCAGACCTTAAGTAATATGACTGATTTTCAACCAAAATATAGCAGGTAATAGAGACCGCAGAAGAAAAGTTGTAAAACATTCGTATGGCGGCAGGGGCAACACTACCTAATAATTAAGTACAACTATGACCATTAGTATTCACAAAACAGTTTGAAGTAAGCACATACTGGGTGTATTTTCGAAGATTATAATTTTATTTAAAAAAAAAGGTTGCTCATATAAAGAATCTGCCAATTGCTTTCCCTCGAAGATCCTGGTCTTCACACATCTCTCAATAATCGACGTTCCTCGACTTCCAGAAACCACAATTTCTCATCTTTTAAGGTTTCAAATTGTTATTTTTTTAGTATATTTAGGTATTTTTATTACAATTTCTAGCTTTTTAAAATATGTTACATATTTTTTGATATGTGAAAATATGTACATATCTGCTATAGTGGAAATAGACTATTACACTCTCGTTTCAAATGGAACTCAAAGATCTGAATCGGACTCTCCATCGACTAGGAAAAGGGTAACAATTGGCCTTTTCCCTCATACAATCCACACTCTGTAAATCTAGAAAAGGAATAAAAGAATATCTGTTATTGTAGATGGTTAATTATGAAACGAAAATTAAAGTCTCGTACAAAATTGTGTAAGATTCTTTGGGCTTCTTCTTCAATTTCAGTAATTATGAAAACATTTGCTCCCTAAAAAAAAAGCGCCTAATTAATTGAGTATCAATTGTGCTTGTGTTTTGCTGCACAAATGTATGTGGCACAGACGGGTAAATACGAATTATAAGGACCCTCAAATATATAGTAAATAATAAAATAGATAAACTAAAGTGTTGCTCAACTTTGAGCAAAATACAACATGAATTGCATTTAAGCCACTTATCTATAATTCAATGAATTTCATTTACCCCAAGTACATTTACCTTCCTAGTCTATTTTTGGCCCGTACCTGTGACATTCTATCAACTTCAAGTTAACTATAAAGACAACTGCAAATTCAGCTGCAACTTTGTATTAAACTGTGGCAAAAAAAAACAAAAACAAAATACAGAAGAAATTCAACAGAAACGCTTGCAACTTTTAAGGCAGAGAAACTGACAGCTGGCACCAACTTATAACTCAAAGTGTTGTGGCTGTGGAACCCGGCCCTTAGGGCAGCTGCTGCCACGAAGAAAAACAACACGCTCACACACACACACACACACACACCGAATGGGGAGATGGTGACGTTGAAAAGATACAAAACTTGCAACAAAAAGGAGGAAAAAAAAAAGTTTCAGTTACGTGCTGTTGCTTTTAATTGAATTTTTTCCCTACTGTAGATGCTGTGCTGTAGCTGTTGCCGCTCCTAACTGGCCGCTGTGGCAAGCCAATGCTCTGGCCAAGCACATCCGTTTGCCACTTCCGCCCCTACCCTTGCCCGAGAACCTACAACAGGCATCCAGTTTGAAGCAAACTCTAGCTGGCGGCAGTTTTCTTGTTATTTTCAACGCGCAGCAAGTCGCAAGTCCATAAGCGGTTTATTTTCCTTCACACTGATTTGCAGCCAAGCAGCTAGGCCAGCCGGTTAGGTGTGCTCGTGTCCAGTGATGGAACATCAGTACACTTGAAGAAAATACAAAATTAAGTAATAAAATATCAGGGCCCCTTGATTTGCTAGCTATTTGGACTTGAAAACTGAAAACTCGATATGTTTTCCTGCATTTTCTGCAAAGTTCTTTTACTGCCAATATGCTGCTTCTTGCATAGATTTGTTGAAAGAAGACAATTGAGCTCTTGGTGTGTCTCTTAAGCCTTACTCCTTGATCCGCTGCTTTAGTCTTTTATGCCCACCTTTCCATCCACTTTCACTTCATAAACACATTCCATTTTCTCTCTGTGCACATTCCTTACCGTCATTTGCTTTTGCCATCTTATGCAGCAAGTTTTTAATTAAGAAGTTTCAATTCAACATTATCCATGGACTGCACTTTTCCACGCTAAGCGAGCATTATCATAATAATTTACTTACCCACTTAGCGGCCTGCTTTCCACTCAGCTCTGGTAATGACTTAACTTTCAATTTCAATTTTCATTTTATAAACAACAAAAAACAGTGCTTCAACACACACACACACACACACGCACACTTTTTTGTAGAGCGAATATGTGCAAGTCAAGCAAAAATGGTTCTAAAATGAAATACTACAACTGCATTTGCCTGATTATACTGCTGCTCCTTCTGTGCATACTTCTTGCCGTTGGCGGCTACTTCACACTTACCCAAAAAGAGAAACCAGGTGAGCTGTGTGTGTGTGTGTGTAGACCATGCTTATGAGTGGATTAATACTCTTTCTCTACTGCTTCAGTGTTGCCGACTTGCTTTGGTCTTAAAGGACACTGCCTGGAGGCGAATCATTGCCAAGCCAAATATCAGTCGCGTGTGTTGACCAAATGTGTATTAAGACGCAAAGTTTGCTGCATGGAAAAGTCACAAGAACAAGCACTGTTAAATGAATAGGTTCAAGGTGAAGCAAGAAAATAGCTCAGCAGCAGAAACTATTGATTTAAAGGCTTGACATAGTCTTGCATGTTGTTTGATAATGGAAGTAAATTATTTATTGTTGGACTAAGCGAAAGCATTTCGGAATTGTCATAATAAGTTAGTTTTTCTTGGAAAATAACGATTTATAGAAAATTTTGTTAAACATTAAATAGTCTTCAACATTGCCTTTCTCTTACTTTGTAAACGCATCAAAAATATATACTTTTTTAAGGATAATCTACTACATACACATGAGATTAAGAGCGCACAATATTATACTTCCAACTACATCAGTCTTCACAGCTACTTACCATAAATTTTGATTTAACAGAGCCATCAATTCTCAGTTAATGCAATTCTAAGGGGCGGAAATGGTTAACGATTTTTGTAGAAACGAAAACACTTTGAAATGACCTTTGAATGGTGTTCGTTTTGGGAAGATATTGATTTATGCCTGAAAATTTAGATAATTTGTAATATTGGAGCGCGTATCGACAATGGCAAACAACGTTAAGACACTTTGTCAACAAAAAAACTACAGCTTCGGTTGTTAAAAGATTCTCTCTTATTAAATCACTTTTGACAAGAAACGGATCAGTCCACACGGTCAGCTTTTACTTTGTGAGCCAGAACGCGTAGTTCTTCAAATGCATACTTTTTTTTTGGTCATTCTTGATCTGTGAATATTACTCTAAATTTTTATCGGCATTCGCCAAAACGTCAAAGATCCCGCTTGATTTCCCAGTCAAACGTACTCAAATAATCAGCTGGCCTCATTAAGGACCTTAACCCTTTCAACCCCAAGTTAAAATGGGTGGACCTAAAAAATATTTCACTTCATATATTTGGTGGTATGGCCACAAAGGTTAACTGATATTAATTGCAAAGATCCATGTATCCTAGAAAACCTTTCTACAATTCCTTAAATTCAGCTAATGAATTTTCTCTCGAAAATTAGTTTTTTATATATTTTTTTAGCTATTCTGAACTAGCACAATTTTGTTTCTTGTAAAACAGACCAATGGATTTCATAGAAATGAATAAAATGTAGATTAACTTTTTCCGCGCTTTCAAAATGATGGCGACGCTTATACTAAGAACTCATAGCAGCCTACTAAGTTGTGTCAACATTAAAATTTACAAAACTGTACAGTCAACTAGAAAACGTCACACTCATCTCGCGAAAAAGTAAGAATCGTATGATTTTTACATGTAAAGACAATGTTTCGTATATGCAACAGCGGGCATGAGATGAGCATGAGGTTAAAGTCTTTGTGTGACCCCATCTGGGGTCAGTTGGCACTACCTATCAACCTATGATGAGCTAACGATGAGTAACCTTTACTTGCATTTTTAACTGATTTACAAAATTTACGGAATATTTCATTTTGGAGAGAGTTATGTTCCAAAAATAAAACTATGATATCATCACCCCATCTTCACCCACAAATTTTATAGGCAACATCGCGTATGAGTAATATTAAAAACTTTGGAGCCTTGACGTAAATAGTTTGTGCTCTCAATTTGTTTTCCAAATGTATCTGCTTCAGCACAAATTGGCCGACTTTAATGAATATATCATATAACTGTCATATATCAAAACCAATTGGGCAAATGGCCACAAAAGAGACGTCATTTGATGGCCAGTTTGTGAAAGCAGTGCTCAAAGCAACCAATTAAATTGTTCTTTGAAAACTATTTCAAGCACTTTCAACTTCTTAGGCCCGGCCGTTTATCAAAGTCTTGATTTGCCACTCAGAGAAAAACAAGGATATTAACGAATATTCATTGCACCATTTCGGTATTCATTTGGAATGGAAATTTATTGTTATCCATTTTTGGTTACTTCAAATATCCATTTTAATGTTAAGTGAATCTTGAATTTTCATCCAACGTAACAGAAAGTCATGCAACAGATATGGAAAAATGGATATTTTAATGTCAGAAAAATAGAGGGAATCTAACCTTTGCTCGGCCGCAGTTTGTATACCCCTGCAGCACGTTTTTCTAACTAATTTGAAGAACATTTCCACTGAAAACAAACAAGTTTTTCTCACTAAGAATACTCTTCGGACTCTACTTTTGTATAACAGCTATACTATATAGATGTACGATTTCGACCAAACTTGGCAGAATCATGGGAAAGTATAGCAAACCAAGAAACACAAAGTTTGGAGACGTTTTCTTTGGAAACAAAAAAGTTTTTCTCACTAAAACTCGTTTCTCGACAGAACATTCCTATGGCAGCTATATGTTATAGTCATCCGATTTTGACAAAACTTTGAGAAATTGTGTAAAAGCGTATAAAATAATTATAGTCCAATTTAAAAGAGGTTTACATTAAAAACAAAAAAGTTTTTCTTACTAAGACTATGTTCCTAACCTTACTTTTCTATGGCAGCTATACTATATAGATGTCCGAATTCGACCAAACTTGCCAGAATCATGGAGAAATATAGAAAACTAGTAAGTACGGAGTTTGAAGAGGTTTGCATTGAAAACAAAAAAGTTTTTCTCACCAGAACTAGTTTTTCGACCGATCGTTTTTATGGCAGCTATATGTTATAGTCATTCGATCCGGCCGATTCCGACCAATGTGCAGCGTATTTGTACCAGAAGACTTCGTGCAAAGTTTGGTGGCTATAGCTTTCAAACTGACGGAGGAGGAGACAGACGGACAAGGCTAAATCAACTCAACTCGTCATGTTGATCAATAATATTTATTCTTTATATGGTCCAAAATGATTCCTTTTATGCGTTACAAACATCTGGATAATTTCAATATACCCTCTGCAAGGGTATCAAAAAGAACACAGGCCACTATCCATTCTAATTGGATCTGTTTTTTCTGTGTAGCGAAAATTCAAACAAATCTCTGACGAACAGCTTTAATTTCAGACCGAATATTTGTTGAATTGTGCTTTCGCCCAACGAGTCCTCTCACAGCGTGTGCCACATCTTATCAGAAGCTTGAGAGTATTCCCAGAAGTACCGAAACTATGAAGGATTTTAAACGTTTAGCGTCCAACTTCTTAGATAATTGGCTGCAATGTGGTTTGGCTTCAGAACTGAATGCCAATTAAGTTGTTGTGTTGAACGCTGAAGAGGTTGGTTGGCAGCGCAGTGCTGACAAGTAACCTTGCCTTGGCAATTGTTGTGGCAGCCACCGCCAGCAAGCCTCACATCGACCTTCCACTCAAAAAGACTAATTATTTTATAAATATTTTTTAATAACAGGCATTAATTAGCACCAAAGTAAAGCGAAGGTGTCGAGGGCCGGGTAGACTCCATGCTTATCAAAGTTTAAAGGCTTAATTTGGTTTGAAAACACCTAGAAATAAGCAATAAATTGTGCTTACTTTGTGTTCAAGTTATGTTGGTTTGATTTTTGTTAGTTGGAATACCAACTGAAGACTTCTATGCCACAAATGTTGTTTGCTTATCTGTAAATTCCCCTCGAACCATCAAATGGCATCCTTTAACTTTAATTTACTTTACTCCCCATCTCAGTGGCAGTGCCGCCGGTCGTATCCAATTATCAGTTCCATCAATTTAATCATTATCCAGCTGGCCGATAACTTCAGCATTCTCCTGGCCTGGTGGCCATCAACTATTCACTGGTATATTGCTTCATCGCTGGCTCAGGAGCTAATTTGGCTGGAGCCTGCCATTGCCATTTGGCTTGGCATAACACTCGCAGCAACTCATTTGTCTGTGGGCCTGAGAGCTGCTTATCCCTGTCCCACAGGACACTCGAGTGCCACTCAACAACATTCGAGCAACACTTGGCATTGTCCCACACACACACCGCCCCGCTCCGCCCCCCTCCCCCGTACCACCTCTCTAATGAAGCGCAAATGTTGATGTAAAAATTTAATTTAGTTCCTAACCCTGGGATGCCACACACACGCAGGGCAGGATCTGTTTGGGCCGAGAATGTCCAAATGTTTATGCATCGTGCGGCGAAACGCGTGTTTACCTTCTAATGTGTGCGTGACATGGACCCAAGGGTTATACATATGTACACACGTTTATCATTACGTATACGCAGCGCTGTCCGTCTGGAAGCACACAGCCGTACAGAAATAACAAAAAGAGTAATAATAAACGATGGCCCCCACGTACACGTATTAAAAACAAAGCGCAGCGCAAAAACGCTGACAGCCAAAAGCTTGCAACCGGCGGCTGTTGTTTCTGCGACTGCCACAAGAGCCAGGGACAGGAGCAGAAGCAGGAGCAGGAGCAGGAGTGGAGCCGATGGTCGCGCGAAACCCATCACAAAGCAAAGCCAACAAACTGAACGGTGAAGCGGCAACCAGCGACCGGAATGAAGTGTCGCCCATGTCATTGAATGTCGCTGGTTGTTGTTGTTGGTGGTGCTACAGCGTTTTACCGATACGTACATATGGATGTCTGTATGTCGTACATATGCTGTCACAGTGGATTGCGGAAGCTAACAAAACTATTCAATAATTTCGTTTAGTTAAAACAGTAAGCCCGAAGCTGAAGCTCGAAAGACGGGCTTATCCCGTCGACTTCAAATTAAGCTGGTAATAAATCATAGAGCCTAGTCTGCATTTTTACCAGACGCTTGGTTGTAAAAGACTAATCCAATCTTCACTCTAACTTTTAAGACCCGATTTCTCAATGTTCGCTTGGTCAACTTAACCGGCAGGTTATGCGAACTTAAGTGTCTCAAGGTAGGAACAAACCTATCCGCAGCTCAAGCTCAGTTCAATTTTTAACCACCAGTTCAGTCCCAATGTAGCTATCGATATTTTTATCGATAGACAATGAGCTTATGCTTCAACAACTTTACTTATCTGAATGACTTGGAGTCAGCATTAATTTAGTATAGCATTTCATCCATCGCCAACACTTTCATAAAATACCTATTTCGTTGCCAGTGTCTGGTCACACTGCTGGAATTTATTGATATCGGATCAAGCTGTTGTTCACTCAAAAACCAGAGAAGCCTAGCATTAAGGTTAAGCAGCTCCTAAAAATTGACTTGTTCCACTGGCACATTCTAGAATCCATTGTAAAAAAGTGAATTCTGCTTGTGTCAGTTTTGTTTCGGGGAAATGGTCATTAAATATAAGGTCAGTTTTCCTCAGTCAGGAAGCACACCTGCAGTGCGACTCGAACTGACAATCCTCACGCTTTAAGCCACCTTTCTAACATCTGAACCAAGCAGGTTGGTGACAGCTGGAAGCTTAAACTGACATTACGAACGTTAATGAAAAGTGACCTTCAAAATGTTGTTAGTTAATATGACCGTGTTCTTTAGGGTAACTTGACGATGGATTGCGCGTTTCGTATTAGTGATCTTTCCCTCCACACAAGGTCAAGGTATTTGCTTTCCTGGTATATTTGAAATTCTCCTTGGTGGGGAAATAAATTTTCGAATTTTTAAGCAACATTTAACCTGACGGTTATGAACAAAATTTCCAAACTTTAGGCAGTTTTTTGCATTAAATAACCTTAAAAGTTGAGGTCATCAGCAACCTTAAAGTAAGCCTTAAGCCAAATTAACACGAATTTAAGGTTTTTTTTCGGCAGATTAAGGCAATTTATTTTATTGGGTGTTGAGAAAACCAAATGACTTAACTGTTGGTCAACACGAGCAACAGTAAAATCTTATTTTTTATCTAATTTTTGCAGCTTTTGTACATTTTTAATGAATTTGAAGCCCACTGTGTGCCGTGATACAGCCAGACGCAGGCAGGAAAAACTAACAACGACATCGGCATGGTCCGGGCAAAAGGATATGAGTTGAGCTGGGAAGAGAAAGTCACTCGCCTCACTCTCTGTGCTTGTTTATGGCTTTGTTTGCACTTTTGTTTATGGGTGTACATTTTAAACGCTGTGGCGCACCTGCTCCACTCACACTCATGTGTGTGTGTGTGTGTGAGTCTGGTTGGGTGCGACGGTTCCGTGACTTGTCCTCTTGTCCTGAACCCACAAACCGAAGCCAGCTTCAGTGTCAGCTGACAGTTGCAGTGATTTTAAGCGTCCATCAAAAGCTTCTGTTTGACATTTAATTGTTGGCTCTGCTTGATGCTCTGACCGGAATGGCGCTTGGCCATCATCAGGCCTTAGATAGAGCAGCGGCTGTTTGAATGCGGCCGAAATTTTAACACGAACCAACCATTAAAAGACCGAAAGTCATGTTGCTTTATTGCACATCCAACGAACGGCAATGCGGCAAAGATTACACCAATACCAAGGTGAGTCAGGTGGAGGAGCTGCTGTGCGTGCCTGTGGCGCATTGTTAGGGATGACAATTAGAACGTGACTCGTTATGGGAGCTGAACTTTAAAGTCAGTGTGGGTATTTTTCTTCAATCTTAGATAATCTTTGGCCACATTTCTTGTTGGCAAATTGGGGAAACACGACCTCACAAAAAAACCCCACTTTGCTAACGGCGGCAGAATTTTGTTATTTATTTTTTTATATTTTTAACTTCACCTCATCTGCATCTTAGCGCACCCGACTATCAAGCGCTCGCAGCAGCTAGCAGTTAAAAGTTACAAATTGAAGTCGGGGTTTAAAGAGTCAGATTATATAGGTAGCTACCCATTGCTTCAATGCTTAAGAAGTTTCAGCTTTCGATGCTAAGAAGTATAACGTTTGTTTATTGGACAGACGGACCATCCCTAGACATACACTTCCACCTGCCGTCTTGCCATTTCCGTCCCCTTTAAATGACAACTTTAGAGAACTTTACACATGTTTGGGCCAAAGTTTTGTGGTTTCATTTTGCAAAACGGGCTGTATGACATTTCGTACTTTTTTTCTCATTTTGGGGTTTATTTCTGCTTAATTTCCAACTGTCACCCGAGATGCCTTTACGACTTGGCCCTCGGACCTTACTTTCACACACACACACACACACTTGGTTGACCATTTTCTAATGGCTTTTTCGTGGTCAAGCATTTAAGCGCCCTCAACCCCTCACCTTTGACCCTCTTTGGCGCTCACTGGCTTTTACTTTGTGCAAAACCACAAAAGTCGTTGTTGCTGTTGCCACACACACCGATGCACACACCTTTTCTGACCATTTCGCACACGATGTTGCGGTCGTGTTGACATTTTAAATGCCTTTTCATTTGTTGCCTCCCCCTCGCCCACCCACTTTTTTGGCGCTAATTTCATTTCGTTTTCGCTTAAGTGCCACAAAATTTGACTTCACATTAAATTGAATAGTGCGGCCTGAACTTTGACCCTTTCCCCTGCACAACACACATTTCTATTTGATTGCCCCCCCACCCCAGTCCAACACACACACACACACTCAACTACTTCCACAGCGACACTTGAGTTACAAAAACTTTTCCTACATTTTCCATATTTGTTTCGAATTTTCTTCACTGACATTTTCTGGTTTTTAAGTGGCGAAGGCATTAATTAAATTTGCATTTTGCACACAGTTTTTAGTTTCTGTCCTTTGGGATCGGATTTCCCTATCTGTTGGAAAGCAATTAAAATAACATTTTTCTCACGCACACGCGGACAAAAGGCAGTTTGAGTGTAATTAAAAAATATCACGTATACGGCAGACGCATGAGCCCCTGGAGGGCAATTTGGTTAGCCTATTTATGACCGCCATTCAGGAAATATATACAGTTTTTTATTTCTCATCTTCTTTCTTTTTTCTTGTGTTTCTTATTAATGGCAAGACAAGCACGCACATTTTACTCCACTTATTTAAGTTTTTTTTTCAGTTTAATGGCTTATGAAGGTGACTTTAAAGTGTGGCTCAGCTGTGTCTGTTTGGGCCAAGAATCGAACTTAATGTTATTTTTGCAGAACCGTTAAGCCTAAGCCAAGATCGATTAAAAGAGCTGCCGAGTACACTCAGAAAAAAAAAGTAGTTGTAGTGGTTCTTTATTAAACGACATTGCCCGGCAATTATTGTTAAATAACCTCAGATAAGTATGCAACGTTTTTTTAACTTTGCCATTTGTTAACCGATCTTTTTAAAAATTTGTTAGATTGTAGATATTGGCCACATACACTACACTGCACAATCTAAGCTCGATATCTTAAAAAATGTAGGAGATATTCATGGGAGATACCCTTCTTACTCTACGAGTAACAGGTATACAAATAAGAATTCTTTGCAAATTTAGGCATGGCCTAAATAGCGTCAGTCTTAATCAATAATTTGTACATTATATATATGTTTATCCTAGTGAGCTATAGGAAGAGTTACACCACCTGCCTTCCGCCTTCAACGCGAGAAATCAGATCTTTCACTCCTAAGGAGGACTAAATCCACTCTGTGTTCCGCTGCAAGTTCCTCCAGTTTTGGAACAAATTGCGAATTCAACTCCTTTCATGCTGTTGCTACTATTTTAGGGTAAGATAACTTTATTCACATAGTTGAAGTGGATCTTCATCGTGTATTCAAATAATTCCGTAATTCCAGTCTCCAAGTGAATGGCATAAGTTGTCGTGTTATTAGAGAGAACCTTAGCAGATTTTTCAGCGTCTTCGTGTGACTCCCGTACTTGCATATTTTTACCGATTCAAGTTTTATGTTACCAAGAGTCCCGCTTTCATTTTTTGCCATCGTTCCGCTTCCACTCCGGACTGCCATTGATTTAGTTTTTTCCGTGTTAATCTGCTGTTTCCAATAAAAGGTAACATAATCGTGGGCGTCCCAGCAATCTCTAAAGAGATTTTCATTCCATATCTACAAAATGTTGGGCTACTAGACTATATGACAAAAGTTGAGAGATTTGAAACCGACTGTTCAACCGACTTCTCTATAATATAGTAGCTTGCAATGGTCCTGTCAATTAACATCTAAAGTTCCTTTAGATCAATTCAATCGCTTATATCGCTTTCTTTATCACTGGTGCCCACTGCCTATGCAAGCGGCGCTCAATTGATCTGTTTCAGACTGCGCATAGCACTAACCAAAGCGAGTTAAAAAACCAAGTTTGTGAGATTACTCTTTTCTCTCGCCCATGCTGGTGGCAATGCTAAAGCTAAGACACATTTGTATGAGGAGTTCAATTTCGATTGAAAAGACTCGCATTGCTCCTCTGTGCACCTTTGAACTATCTTAAAGTAAGCCCAGATCCAAATTGAATAGGCATTATAGAAGAAAACTTTAACCCTTAAATATCATTGAACCGCAAACTCTCAACCTGACTTACTTTCCTTACTCCTCTTATTATTCTCACAATTTCAAATAATTTTTCATGCCAGTTTCCCTGTAAACTCCCACTCAATGCACACATGACCTTCTCGTATTGCTGGCAAGCATTTGCTATTCAATTTAACAAAGTTCAGGCCCAAAAACTGCACTTAACTTGGAGTTGGCGTGTGTCAAAGTTAGTTTTTCAGTGTTTCCCTGCCAGCAGAGACCTTATTGAAAATTATAATTTATTTATTAGCAGCAGCAGCAGCAGCTGCCGGATAAACTGAAAATGTCAAACCAATTTGCTTTGGAACATTTTCGGTTAGCGCTGATTAGATTGGATGCCATGGCCAAAAAGTTTTAATTATGAATATGAAAAATTTGCTGCACTCGCCGAGTTGTAATTAAATTTTTAGCTCAGGTAAACGAAGTTGGCAAAGACGTGGGCGAGAAGGTGGATCGAAAACTTGGTTGGCTGTTGTTGTTCTTCTTGTTGTTGTTGCTGACTTTCATAACTGATTTAGCGACAAATCTGCGGTGCTTTGTGTGGCAGGCAAACTTTTTAGCTGTCTGAGCGTATGCGTAATATTTTCCACTTCTGGTTAAGACGTCGGAATATGCAGCTTCCGCTTTGAAATGTTAATTTTTGATGCAGCCAAATGAAACTTTTCTTTGGGTTGCCTTTTTCTTCTGCTTATCGCCTTGTGCAGGATGTGACTCTGAAAATATTTCATACTTCAGTTTCACTCGGCTTACTGATTCGCAAAGTTTTGTCATTAAGCACACTTGCTGCTTATCCATGCGTTGTCAGGCTGCTCAACTCGGCCCTTAACTCTGCTTTGATTACAGTTTAGAATTTCATAATAATTTGTTAGTCTGTTTTGTGTGTGCGTGTGTGTGTGTGCTTGTTTGTTTGTTTATTTGTTAGTTTGTCGCTGACAGAGTGCTAAAAATTTGTGTCGACAGTTTTATTGCAAAATCCATAAAATATTTAGCCAACATTTATGACAAACGCTAATGTGCCGCATATGTGTGGTGTGTGTGTGTGTGTGTGTGTGTGTCATAGAATGACATTAAAATCAATCAAACGAAATGATTTAATTGTGGGCAAGCAACTTTGTTCGAAAACTGAAAACATTGATGGGAATTTAATGTCACAATTTAAGTGATTTAAGCTTTCTGGCCAGGCTTTATTGTGGTTAAGTAAATTGTATTATTTTGTCTCTATCTTTTAACAATAAAATAACTAATATCAATAATGCATCTCTCCTGCTGAATCCACTAAATACCACTTGATGTATTCTGTATCCTACAAAATAGCAGGGAAGAGGTAAGCAAATTTGTTCGCCATGTTCCATCAGTGACTTCTCCCCTGATAAAGCATCGATTTGAAAGTTTTTTCGCTTTAGTCCGTCTTCGGAGGACATAAGAACATGAATTATATTCTTCTTCTTAGAGGTTCCATGGAAGGTTAGGTCTTTAGACATTCCTTTTGGATATATTATTCATTCCTTTCGCTTTTCCAATAATATCGTCTGTAAACCTCTTATTTTCTAATCTCACAAGGCCCTTTGCTTGCATATATCTAGTTCATAAAGCGCACAAAGATAACTAATGTTAACCGCTCTTACAAATCGCGGAAAAAGAGTATATAGAGTATCTATAGTTCCCTGTATGGAAGCTCTAACTTAGCTTTTTGGAAACGGGTTGGGTAAGTCTGCCAAATGTCACTCCAGCATAAGTGCACTCTACACAGAGAAAACTAAATATGTAACAAGTAAGGGCGCTGCAGTCGAGTTTCCCGACCACAAAATACCCTGTTCATTTATTTTCATTTATTTGTTTTTGAATTTTTGAAGATGTCATCCTAAATGTAGGCAATACTTTTCTAGTCCTGATCAACAACTGGGGGGCTTATCAGCTCAACTGTTTCGCTTATAACTCCGGTGTTTTTGGTCCGATCTGATTGTACTTTTCAGAATAGATAGATATTGAGCCTAGCTTGATTTATACTAAACCGCGAGGCTCTAACTTGAAAATTGTGGATCTGACGGCTTTTTAGGTCTTGGATTTATAGAGGAGGTCTAGGTTTTTTGGGGATAAAAGGGGGACGGGGTGGAATTTTTCAAATCTGAAACAAACTTGATCTGCGTACAGCATAAATCTACCTTCGTGCAAAAATTTGTGGCTCTATCTCTTATAGTCTCTGAGATCGACGCGTTCATACAGACAGACGGACGGACGGACAGACGGACATGGCTATATCGACTCGGCTGTTCATGCTGATCAAGAATATATATACTTTATGGGGTCGGAAAATTTTCCTTCTCCCTGTTACATACATTCGCACAACTTCATGATCTCCCTTTTCCCATTTTCAATGGGAACAGGGTATAAAAACTACACGAAAATTTAGTTTTTCTACACGTTTAACAGGGATTTTGCACCCACTACGATTATGTAGCTTTTCTACATGCCACGTTTAGCTTTCTCATTTCTACATGCGGCATGTAGCTTTTCTACATGCCACGATGTGGGCCCAGCCCGAGAAAAAAAATTTTTTTTTTTAACTTCAGCTATTATCACCATAATATTTTCACAGGTGAGTAGGGGAGGACAGGAAGGGGCACGGTAGGGGAAAGTCTTCTTTCTGAAAAGCCTAAGACATTAGTTTTTTTTTATCTACTCACCTTGTCTGGGGTTCGAACTCATAACTCACATATCTTCTCTCTGCAATTTAAACACAAATGCCGGCATCTCAGCCCACACGACTACCAAGCACTCGCGCAGCATTGCCGCAAATCAAAGTAATAAAGGGAAGTGACAAGCGACGATGAGCTAATGGATTAACAACAAGTTTCATGTAGATTTTCTATAAGTAGCATTCTGCATCTGCAATCCTAAACATTTATTTAGAAATACTACATGTAGCGTGTGAATAACAACTTTCTAAATGAAACACCTAGCTGTTCTGTTCCGATTTTAAGCTACAACCTTCGTTTAAAATTTCCACATGCTCGTGTGGGTTTTCAATATCTAAACGTTAATGTAAAAAACCCAAATTTTTGTGTGTTATTCCGATTTCTGTATGGAAAATGTAGGAGCTGTTTGGAAATATGAAAATTTCCCACATTGTTTATCCTTTGCATTTCTCAACGCAGCATTTCACTTTTCAACATGCCTCGTTTACTTTTTATACCCGTTACTCGTAGAGTAAAAAGGGTATACTAAAGTCGTGCAAATGTATGTAACAGGGAGAAGGAAGCATCTCCGATATCATAAAGTATATATATTCTTCATCAGGATCAACAGCCGAGTCGATATAGCCATGTCCGTCTGTCCGTCCGTCCGTCCGTCCGTCCGTCTGTATGAACACCTAGATCTCAGAGACTAGAAGAGCTAGAGCAACCAAATTTTATACGTAAGCTAGTATTGTTTGTAGGCAGATCAAGTTTGTTTCAAATTTTGGTCACGCCCCCTCCCGCCCCCGCAATAAAAAATGTTGAATAACTCCCACAATTTTTAAGATATCGAGCTCAGATTTTGCAGTGTAGTCTTTGTGTCCAATATCTACAATCTCACAATTTTTCAAAAGGATCGGATAATAAATAGCCGAGTTAAAAAAATGTTGCATACTTATGCGATCTGAGCTGAGTAACGGGTATTTCGAAGTCGGACAGGGCCGACTTTAACTTACGCTCTCGTTTTTATTTCTACACGTAGCATGTAGTTTTTTTACACGCTACGTTTAGCATTCAGTTTTCTACATTTTTCATGAGAAATTTTACAGGGTGAACTACGTTTCGTTTAGGATTACCGTTTTTACACTACATTTTGTTTTCTCTGTGTATACACAAAATCTATACTTATCTGGGCAACTACCCTAGTTTATGTCGAATTTTAAAAAGCGATCATCCTAATCAACCAAAACCAGGCACTTTTGTTGACAAAGGCTTTACCTTTCTTCTCTGGGAATTGAACTCGTGACCTTGTTCTTAACACTGAAGTCGTCATCTCACTGCAGACGACTGTCGACCTCGCGTGTGTCGGTGCTCTAGATCACAGTATTGAGGCATTAAGGACACTACTCTAGTTTAAGTCGCGTTTTAAGCAGCGCTTTTGCATTAAACTGTCATCATTCAGGGTATCTGTGATGATGTTTGAAAAAATTTGTTCTAAATCAACGAAATTCGAGCACCATGGTTTTCAAAATCTTTTATAACTCTAGCATTCTTCTCTAGTAATTGAACTCAGGATCTTGTATTAAACACAAAAGTCGTCATCTCACTGCAGACGACTGTCAACCTCTCGGGTGGTGACTGTGCTATGGATCACAGTATTGAATTCAGTCATAAGGCTAAGCAAAAAGCTAGGTGGTGTTTTTTCGTTCCAATGGAATGCATAGACTTTTGATTTCTAAAATTGTTCTAAGGGTACAAAGGGTTAAAGAAGGGATGAGCACCCTCACAGACCTGGCCGCCGTCTCAAACTCACGTTACCGAGATTGAACCCAACTGAATCGAAACTTATTCAAGAAATAACAAGAAAGAAAGTCGGTCAAGCCCGACTATAACATACTCTGTACCAAGAAATTTTGTCTTTTGATCATAACTCGAAAACCGTTCATCCGATCTTCTTCATTCCTTTGGCGGATCGATAAGTTATTCTAATAACTAAATATGTCCAGAAGGAACAAGCCATCTATCTTCAAAACTGTGGGAGATATGACGTTTTTTCTAAATTGCGGGGGCGGGAAGGGGCGTGGCCAAAATTGAAAATAAACTTGATCTGCCTGCAGACATAAGAAGCATATGTCCCATACTCGTCAAACCTCTATCTCTTACCATCTCTGAGATCTGTGCGTTCATACGGACAGACAGACGGACAGACGGACATGGCTATATCGACTCGGCTGGTTGATGCTGATCAAGAATATATATACTTTATGGGGTCGGAGATGCTTCCTTCTGGATGTTACATACTTTTGCACAAACTTATAATACTCTATGTACCTACGGTACAGAGTATAAAAATAGAGGAAAGTTAACTTACGTTTTTTAACTAGTTTGAAGGACATGTCCACTGATAACAAACAAGTTTTTCCCAATAAGACTACTTTTCTGACACTACTTTTGTATGACAGCTATACTTTATAGATGTCCGATTTCGACAAAATTTGGCAGAATCATGGAGAATCATTAAAAAATAGTAAATTCTGAGTTTGGAGACGATTGCATTAAAAACAAAAAGTTTTTCTCACTAGAACTAGTTTTCCGACCGATCGTTCCTATGGCAGCTATATGTTATAGTCATCCGATCCGGCCGTTTCCGACAAATGTGCAGCGTATTTGAACCAGAAGACTTCGTGCAAAGTTTGGTGGCGATAGCTTTAAAACTGACGGAGGAGATAGCATAGAAACAGGCGGACAGAGGGACATGGTTATATCGACTCAGCTCGTTATACTGATCAAGAATATATATACTTTATGTGGTCGGAAATGCTTCCTTCTATGCGTTACAAACATCTGGACAATTTCAATATACCCTCTTCAAGTCATAACCCACCTAGACACCTAGCTGTCTTGGGAATCTTGCTTATGTACTGGTAAGGTCCTTTAGCAGAGTACCAAATTGGCATTGTTTGACAAATTTGTTAGAAACGATTTGCCTTAAAGACGGCTAACGACCAGCTCACATAGATTCAGGCAACACAGCAGGCACAATTGGCATAATTTTGGACTAGATCCTAAAATAGTTTTTTCCATCTTCTGATGGATAAATCATTCTCTGTGCACAAAAACAAAAAAAAACAAAGAACAAAAAATATAACAGACAAAACGAACAACTTTGATAACAAACCATATAAATGTCCTGGACAAAAGTGTGTTAAACGGTTTTTTACCGACTTTGCCGGGTCCTGTGTGTGGAGAAGGAGAACAGCAGGGAGCCGGAGCAGGAGCACAACAGTAACAGGAATAACAATCAATGCAACGTTTAAAGAAAGTTTGCTGTTTTATGTGTCTGTTTTTCTCTCCGTCCTCTTGCTGTTCCTTTTCTTTTTGTTCTATTTTTTTCCTTCCTATTTTTGTGTGTTTCAACTAAAACCAACTTTAAATTTATTAACACCAACAGGCGAAAGTAAGTAGTGGGCTGAAGTAGTGGGCGTGGCTTCCCTGTAGTTTCTGTACCCTGTGGAAATGTTAACAGGGGTATATTAAGTTAATGCAAATGGCTGTAACAGAGACTGTTGGAAACAAAAGCTTCATGCATAATTTCAGTGATTTTTGTGCGATCTTATTAAATCTTTTACTATAGAGGCCTAAGTGAACATATTTTCCAGGACTAACTTACTTTTTCTTCTAGAATCAAACCTATTTCCTTCCCCTTGTTACAAACGTTCTCCCATTTTCATCATACCCCTGAGAATAATTTTTGCCTGGAACAAACGAATGTATTGTCTATCTTTAGCCACTACTTACAGGGTATATTATGTTCAACTTTTTTTTGTGGGGGAGGATTTTTTGTGTTTACTGTTTTACTGGCTTTGCGAACACTTTTCTATAGATTTTCCTTGCCAAAATCCTTACATCGCTTACCTTTTGTGAGCGGCGGCGTCGTCGCCGTCGTCTGCCATAGACACTGAACTTTTTTTTTTTTTTGAGGGAGGGCGACACAGACTCTAAATGCGTTTTGTTGTCATGGCATCTCTTGCGGTCATGCCAGTGAAATCCACACGCTGCCAGCTGTCAGCGGCCGAGTGGAAAAACTCCCGAAAAAAAAAAACCAAAACAAAATGAAACGCTGATGAAAATTGCTTGCAAGTGGTTTCTGTTTCTGTGCCAGTCACAGCCAGATCCGGAGCCCAGGCCCGTGCCCTGTAATGGTCTCTCGTTTTGCTGGTAAAACTTTTGGATTATTGTCAGGCACACACACTCAGGCACACATACGTGGCCTGGCCATGTGCCAAGCGATGTGAGCGCCTCGCCTGGACATGGAAGTCGTTCGCGTTCTGCTCTTAACAGCAAATTCTCGCATATTTTTCCCTGGACTCGGTATCTCGGGTGTAGGCGTCGCCATGTTGTCCCTGGCCTGGAACTGTTAAATCATCGGTCGGCAGTTTGAGTCTGTGCCCATGCAGATGAAGAAGCAGGAGCAACTACTACACCATCTGGTGGCGACTGCTTGACTTGTAGCTTGTAACTGGGCGCTAAGCTGGTTGTTTGCGGTTAGTTTTGGCAGAGCAGAATGGGGACAGCTGGGAGGAGAATTACATTTGATGCATTTGGTTTGGTTATTGCCCAAATGGACGTTCTTCTACCGCACATCAGTTGAACGTTGTGTGTTTTCGTGGCAATTCGACCATCAAATGTCATTGCAATTCAACCAAATGGACGAAGTGAAGCAATTTTCAAATCATAAACTTGACAGCTTGAACTGCAATGTGAGGTTATATATAACAAAGATATCATCTTGCGGGGCATATTGAAAAAAACTCAGTAAAAAAACTGAAAAGTATGGAAAAGGCAGTTGTGTTATTCTGCTCAATTCGCAAACTTATTCTCAGCTCCAACATCTGAATCTTATAGCCATTTTCCACTAAAATCAGATATTTCGAAATGTACATACTGTTTTGGTCAATTTGAGTTTGAATTAATTAGGTTCAATATGTCAAAAGTTACGGTTAGCCACCGCCGTTCAAATATGTTGCTCGAGATGACAACAGTTCTCCGATATCGATAAGTTTATATCGCTGCAGCAGTGTGACCCTACACTGTCAAAGACTTAGGTATTTTTGTAATGCTATTGAATATGGCTGGTAATTTTCTTGAGAAACAATTGTAACAAAATGCTTGAGATGGATCAAATTGTATAAAGGGATTGTTGACCTGCCCAACTTACCAAAGGTTTCTCCACACAAGTCAGTTCCTGTTATCAATCCTACACCGAAACATAAGATCCAAAATAGATCCATTTGGTCTGAATATGTCTTTAATATCATTTTAATCATGCAACGGTGCTGAAAATCATCCAAAAAACAAGAAAGAAAGTCGGTCAAGCCCGACCATAACATACTCTGTACCATAAAACAGTCTTTTGATCATAACTCGAAACCCGTTCTTCCGATCTTCTCCATTCCTTTGGCGGATCGATAAGTTATCCTAATAACTAAATATGTCCAGGAGGAACAAGCCATCTATCTTCAAAACTGTGGGAGATATGACGTTTTTTCTAAATTGCGGGGGCGGGAGGGGGCGTGGCCAAAATTGAAAATAAAATTGATCTGCCTGCAGACATAAGAAGAATATGTCCCATACATGTCAAACCTCTATCTCTTACCATATCTGAGATCTGTGCGGACATGGCGGACATGACTCGGCTGTTGATGCTGATCAAGAATATATATACTTTATGGGGTCGGAGATGCTTCCTTCTGGATGTTACATACTTTTGCACAAACTTATAATACTCTATGTACCTACGGTACAGAGTATAATTATCATTTATCTCATCCTTTTCACAGTGAAATAAATGCCTAATAAGATCACGAAATGGGTTGCAATGGGGTGATATGTACTGTGCGATACTTTTGGAAATACTTACCGCTTTGAGGTCTATATTGGAGCAGGTGATAACGTAATCTTTCCAGATCTTGGTGCTGAGGTTAAGATTGTTGTACGTTTGACAAATACCGAAAATACTTTCATGCATCACATGATCTACTTCGACAATTTGTATACTTCACTTATATCTTATATCCGATCTTCACCATTCATTTGGCAAATCAATAAATAAGGCTGGATGCCAAATGTGTGGGAGATGTTAAGCTTTATCCAGTTCCAAATTGAAAACACACTCGATCTGCCTGCAATTAAAAGAATCTTATGGCCCATACGTGTCGAACCTAACTACAACTTCCAACTTGTACTTTTATTTTAATTATGGTATATATATTTAAGTATTTCATTTTTGTTATTGAAACAGGTGCATAACACAACATCGAATTGTTTGTCTTGCTGTAAAAGATTCTTGCTGTTATAAGATTCAAAGCTCTTTTGTAAATCCCACATTAAGTAACAATAAATAAGTTTATCAATTGAAATTCATCTAAAATGTCTTTAGCAAAAGCTAGCCGTACTACGAGAAGGCACTTGAAATTGTGATCTAAACTAACATTTAACTACATTAAGTTCTCTCCATTGTCTTTTATCCATAACCAGGTCATGTTGCTCTCTTTTGGGGGGTTAAAGCCTAGCGTGATGCTTAAGTTGTATGTGTTGCTTGTTGTCGCCTAATAAGTGGGCCTAAAGCCATTTCGTTGCGATAGCACAGAGTCGGGACTTTTAAGCTCCATGGCCAGTTTGTAGCCCAACTCAGGGCGACGATCCCTACCCTCAGCCATGGCCTTCACCTAGAATGAGAGGGGAGCAAACACTGTATCATAAAGTCAGCGCATGTTAACAGACTAATTCATTACCTCATTGGTATGCACAATGACGCCATCGCTGGTCACCACCTTCTCCTTGGTATGCTCAATATCATGAAAGTCCGTACCGCGGCAGCAGTCATCTATCAATATGGTGCGATACCCGGCCGAGAGGGCATCCACAGCAGTGGCTCCCACACACACATCATAGGCCAGGCCGCAGACGTAAATATCCGTGGCTCCTTTCATCTTCAACTGGGCATTCAAGGTGGTATCCGAGAGTTTCTTATTGTCCCAGAAAACCGAATAGGAGTCCACTTCGGGATTGGTGCCTTTGTACACCTTAATGCCATGATCCACCACCTTTAAGTCTTTATGCAATTCCGCACCCCATGAATCCTGAACACAATGACGTGGCCAGAGACGTTGTTTCATGGGTGGTGGACCGGCAAAGATTACCGTATCGAAGACCTGAGCCGAGTCGGCATCCAGCTGGGGAGAAGAGAAGAATACTTTTGAGTTGTAAATGAGGCAATGCATTTCTTTAAAAATTCGTTTACTTGGCAGTTGGACACCCCAAAAGTATGATATGTCAAATTAAGCTAAGTTTCTATATGGTTAATAACACCTCAGTTTACTGTGAGTTGACTGTCAAATAACTCATAAGACAACTCAGACAACCTACTTCTCATGCCGGTTTTCAAGTATTTTTGTTCATTTGTTTGATATCTCACTCGAGAAACTTTTACAAGTTAACACTCAAGTGAAAATACAGCTTAAACTAATATTTAATACTTTGCGAAAACTTTTATATTTGTCTTTTTAGATCAAATCTGCAAACATGCTAATAAATTTGCGCTGGAGTGTTCCCACCTTGTCTTACTGGGCAAATATTTGTTTCAAATTATTGATACACAAACAGTAAAATAGTCTACTTGACTAATGTCAAGTTTGCGCAAACTCTTCTAAGGCAAATAAAAAATTTGCGCAAACTTTTAAGAATATTTCTTAAAAATAAAATCAAAAAAATGTAAGTGTAGTGAAATACAGAGAATAAAAATTTTAAGAATTTGTTGACTAATCTTTGCGCACAAACTAATGCAAAACAAATTTGCGCAAAACTCTTCTAAGGCAAATTAAAAAATTTGCGCAAACTTTTAAGAAAATTTCTTAAAAATGAAATTAAAAAAGTGTAAGTATAGTGAAGTACAGAGAATACAAATATTAAGAATTTTTAGAACTATTTTCATGTGGTGACATTTCCTTCACTTAACCCCAACATTTGCCAGCAACTGGTGTAGCCAACTTTTGCGCGATTAACACCTTTTCCCAACCCACTTACCGCCGAGGACTCATCCATGGGTCGCATTTTGACATTATCAATAAACGAGACATGATCGCTGGGATGCCAATCCAATGAATAGAAAACAGCATCAAAGTCCACAGTGTCCAGCAGCTTATTGATGGGCTCTAGTATCTGTGGGTGGGGGGAGGGACAGGAAGAGCGAATGTTAAAAATTGGTTTAAGTGGAGGACCGAGTGTCACGTTCCCGGCCAAGTCTCGAAAATGGAGAGTTCATGAAGCGGCGACGAGAGGCGGAAGTGCGTGTTATTAATTTTGACAAATTTTCATGTTGAAGTGCGCCACAGCAGCAGAGTCAGATGCCAGATGTCAGTCGGAGTCGGTGTCGGAGTCGGAGTACTCGATGCTGGCGCTGACGACGACATCCGGCGTGTGTCGCAGTCGCGGATGCGACTTAAGTAAAGCATATCCGCTTCCGCCACTGACACACACACACACACAGTATCTGACATGCAGAGCAGTCCTTGCCGGTACTCCCCCACTCGTCTGCTCAGCTGCCTTATGCTTATCCTCTCATCTTTAGCGGCAATGACTTTGGCTCCGCCTTCATTTTCATTTCTTGTTATATTTTCGTTTCGTTTTTTTCCTTCGTTTTTTTTTTGTGTACTTTTTTTATGTCTTCCGCCTTTTGCCGCTTACCGCACCTGCCTCGGAGCCAAGCCACAGCTAAGCTGCTGGCCATGTCTTCAGCTCCGGCTCCAGCTCCAAAAAGGCTCACCTCGTGTCCTTGCTGCTGTGCACTGCAATTACTTATATCCAAGGAACCACTTATAAAATCATTTTGTACATCAACAATGAGAAACGCGTTCACCGGTCGCACAATCTGCCGGAGAAAAAGAGAGAGAGAGAGAGAGAAGGAGATGTGAGTCGAAGACGGAGACGAGAAAATGAAACATGAGCAGCCACGAAAATTGCGAGGAAAGAATTTTTTGTAAGAAAATTGTTGGGAGCAGAAATTAAGTGAGGCAGACGCCACAAAAGACCTGCCCAGGACGCCGAAAGTACCTCCTAAGCACAAACATGAAAAGCTAAAAAGAAAATTTTTATACATACATATATGGCAAGTGTGTGTGTGTGCGCTGATGAGTTTCTTTTTCCTCCGCCCTGCGTTATAAATGCGTTTTAAATGAAGTAAAAACTCAGTAAAAAAAAAATACCCGCTGCATATATTTCAATTTTAATGGAAAGCGAAAACGAAATGCTCTACCATTTTGGAGATTTGACTACCCTATTAACTCACATAGCTGAATTAGCACTGAAATAGAAGGTCTGGTACTGTATTCAAGACAGCCCTTAGCTGAGCCATAAATTTGTTTTACTACGTCATGACCTTTTGCTGATTTCAGGCATGATTTCAGTGCTGAACTCAGGGGTGAACTGCAGGTTTGTTTCTTACAAAACTCTGATCACACCACACATAATTCCAATGACAGTCTTTTGATAAAGCCGTTCGATTTGGCACTATTGAAATTTCAAAAAGATG
The DNA here is from genome assembly GCA_035044985.1 of Lordiphosa fenestrarum. Taxonomy (NCBI): domain Eukaryota; kingdom Metazoa; phylum Arthropoda; class Insecta; order Diptera; family Drosophilidae; genus Lordiphosa; species Lordiphosa fenestrarum. The sequence goes on from JAWNNO010003097.1 coordinate 862,882, forward strand.
ACAACGATTGAAATGTACCTAATTGTTTGTGGTGAACGTGTCGCATGAGTATTTTTTTTTGTTTCCTCAAAAGCATTTTCGATGTGGACCTTCGATTTTATATTAATATGCTGTATGTGTGCATGGCGTATTTCTAGATTTCAGCTCTCTGGCTGCTTGGCAGCTTGTTGGTTTCAATTTTATTACAAATCATTTTATTACAAATTAAGTTTCACATTTTCATGACAAGGCCTTAGGTGGCGTTGTGTGCTAAGTGCTTGTCTCATAGTCTGATAGTTATGGTGATTGTGTCATTGGAAACATTTGATTTTGCCATGGCAACATTGTGGGGCACAGCCACTTTGTTGTAGAGAAAGTGCTCAGTTTTTTTATGTGCATTTTTAATGTCAAATAATTCTTCAAGCAGCATAAGTATCAAATAATCAGCTGTGTGTAGAGACTTACAATCCAATACATCCAGCACTAACCAGTGACCAAGGTTCTAAAATATTTCTAATACAACTCCATTCTCTTAGTTCACCAGACCACACACAAATTTTCAAGTGGTGTATTGTCTTGTGAACTGCACGCATACTTCCTCGCCAATCTTTCTAATATGGTGGTTATGAGTGGTAATCTTAAGTTCAATAATGGTCCATCTTCTTTGAACAGCTCGTTAGGCTTTAAAACAAGATCGTTCACCTTTGAATGAACAGCTCCACTGACTCAAAAGTAAGGAATCTCATATTACAACTGGACAACTATCTAAAATCAACAGTTTTTGCCTTTGTTGAGTAAATTTATTTCAAAGAAAATCAATTGTGGCAAGATTTAGACGGCACGAGGAACACTTAACATCATCTAACAATCCATGCCAGCAATTCCATAACTGCTTGGGAATTTCAAAGCAACTTGGGTGCAAAAAGCGTTGGCGCTCTCCGCTCAAATGATTCCCCATTCATGCTCTTCCATAAAAAATGAGTCTGAGACAGTCGCTTTTCTCTACAATGAGCTTGCTCTCCCTTCTCAGTTTGGTTAACTTACTAAAGCACCAAATTGAGAACGAATACGCCATGATTTTTAGAGCGAAAAGAATAGATTCTTTCATAGGCGTTCGTACTTAAATTAGAGTGTGTGTTACGCTTCTTGGGTTCCAAAATTAACAAAAAAGGCTTTAAATAAGTTTATGGTGGAATGGAAAGGTTAAATTGTAACCAGGTCTGCAAACCGGTTTTGAACCCAACCGGTTCGAACCCGGAATTCCGACTTTCAGATTACTGTGAACCGAACCTCGAACCAAACCTCTTAAAGTATTAAAACTGAACCTGTTCCGAAACTATAATAATAATAATAAAAAAATGTGAACTATTTCCTAGCAACTTCTTCTCTTCTCCTGATGGTTCTGAAAGACTGAGTCTTACAATCGGCAGGAAAAATTAATGCAAGCATCTATAAAAATTTTCAGAATTACCATAAGAATCCCTACACAAATAAGCCTCTGTTTTTTAAGATCCTTTTCTCCAAAGTTTATTGAATTATTCACAAAATAAGTGCTTAACACTTTTGGTAAGTAAATCTACGCAATTTCCTTACAGTTTATTTCGTATTTATGTCGATTACTATTTAAACTTGTATTAAGCATGGGCTCGAACCAAAACCGTTGCCCAAAAACCTTCAAACTCAATATTCTCAACCTGAACCATTTTTAAACCCGCGAGCCGGAGCTCCCAAAATATTTTTGGGTTTGCAGCCCTGATTGTAACACTGACGCAACTAATTTGCGCTTTTCCCAAAACCACATAAATAAGTGGGATGTGGTTGATGAGCAACTTATGTGAGTATACGAAATATTGAAAATCAAGACTGTTTTGCGGTTCGTCTTAATTCTGCTCTCCCAAAGTTCCCTGTATTCTAAGATGAAACTTTTGACTTAATCTCAAATTAGAATAACTAATTAAAGATGGAGAAGTTGTAGCCATCTCAGTATAGAACAAAATCTAAAACTAATTACACATAATTAGTTTTCAGTTACGGTTCAAGCAAAAAATTCTCCAAAAATTCCCCCTTCCTGAATTTTGGAGCTAATCAAAAATGTATTCCCCCCACAGCCGCCGCTTTTGTATATTTATATATTTAAATACTTTTTTGCAACTTTCCGACCAACTTCATTACTAATTTTAAATACCCTCAACTCAAGCACACATCCTCATCAGCAGGCTCACATACAGAGAGCAGCAGCTCGTTAGCTTGCTATCTTCACTGTCAGCCCGGGCAGGCGTCATCAACGGCCCTCGTTGTTGTTGCTGTTGTCTAGCTGCTCCGTAAGCTGATTATGTTCGAGCATATTTAAAATTAGTGAAGCGCTTTTAATTTGTTATTTATGTGCACGCTGATTATGAATGATTATGATCTATGCGCAAACACAGACGCACTCGCCAGAGCCGGAGATGCGTTGCAGCGCCTCCTCTGATTTGAAATATGCCAGGCGGCTAACTGCCTTAAAGCGGCAAAACGTGAGTCTGGCAAACCGGGGATCGAGAGTACAGTTTTTAGTTAAAGGGCGGGTCGGCTCGGGGAACAGGTGCTTAAGCAGTTGATGATTTATCACCATGTTGGCAGACGCAGTTGCCGCCACTGGGATGCAACAGCACACCAACTTGGGATGCAGTGCAGCTGGCGGAAGTGATTTACATTTACATGGCGAACATTCTCTACATTTTGAGAATAGTTTTTGGTAAGCGTTGCGGGCGGGGAGTGGCACACACACACACACTTTAGAGATAATGGCCGGATCAAGGTAGTTAATGTATCAATTTGGCCAAGTCTTGTGTGTGTGCCTTGGCATGTCAGATGGAATCTGCATACTTAAGTGAAAGGAAATTTGTTAGGGTAATTACTTGGCAGCAGGGAAAGCTGAGAGATTTGCTGTTTTAAAGCGGAAAATTATTAGTCAACTGATCAGTTTTGTTTCACTAATTCGTACACTTTAATCTACTTCAAATTATAAGCCAGTCTTTATTGTACAACAATTTTCCGCAAATTTTCCTTAAACAGCCGCAGGCTTTTTGCAAAGCCAGACCCTGCGTAACTGTTGCAACTGACAAGAAGACCATCGGCATCTTCATCATTCTGTTCGACATACCAAGCCTCTTGGCCAATTATGCCGGCACAATAGCCAAAAACTGGCTGGGGCAAAACTTCAAAAACAACTAAACATAATAAAAGCCACAAAATGCTGCTGTGCACCACCCAACCAACTTGGCCGCAATTTGCACATCAAGTTGCCTCACCTCAAGAAATCAGAGCCAACATCCAATTATGAGCCATCTGGACCAGCTGCTGGTCTACTCGAAACTTGGCAAATTAACACGCATCTCATACTGCGACTTAGTCTTGGGCTAATATCAACAACTGACCCCCAAAACCACCTCAGGGGCGTTTATTGTCCTCGTCCCATTCTAATTTAAGCTTAAAACTATGAATCTTTGATTAAAGTGCTTCAACTTGAAGGCAGAGACAAGAAATTTACTGCCAAATTAATTATTGAGGAGAGGCTGGGACGTAGGAAGAGGAAAGGTATGTTTGCAGATATATGGCCAACCGCAGCGACCACACGGTTGGGTACAGGGGTGAGACTTGGCCTGGCACCTTTTTTGGTAACCACAGAAAATCTTAAATTCAAATTACACTTCAACCCGATTCTGTCAGAGCCAACAAAAGGAACAAGTCATAGAAATAACTTTGCCAGCCGCAGAGACACGCGCGTGCACACACACACGCACACACACACAGACAGAGTTAACTCAGGGATAGGCTTTTAGTTGGGCAAGTTCATGGTAAGACGACGACAAGGGGGTTGGCAGGCTTAAGTTAATTTTGTATGAGAAATTAAAGCATTTGTGCTAAATTTCTAAAGATAATGTTCTCATTTATGTTAAAACACTATTTTCTTAATGGGTTTGAATATTCCAAATGTTAGAAGCTAAGGGTAAAAAGCTTCTGGGAAAGGGATTCTGTATTGTGATTTCTAAACTGAATTCCCATCACCCTGGAAGAAAGTCAGAATAGTTCACTTCCAAAAGAGTGGAAGACCACTCTTCTGCCTTGATTCCTATCTACCGATTGGCCTTCTATCCAACCTTGGAAAGATCTTCGAGCGGTGTATTCTTCGGAGAATACTCGATGTACGATCTATTCAAGAAGACATCGAGTGATCAACTACATCCTCGAAGAGTACGACCGGAGAGAGTATATAGTAGCAGCTTAACTCGACATCCAGCAGGCCTTCTATAGAGTATGGAACAAAGGTATACTCTCTAAGATCAATAAACTCCTTCCGCCACAACTGTACCTGCTAATCAAGAGCTTGCTGACTGACAGAACCTTTGAGGTAGAATAGAATAGCTTTTTGGGCCCTACGCTATACTCCCTATCCACTAACGATATGGCCAAAGCCTTTAGCATTCCGCTCGAAAACCCCGAAGACCTTCCTATCGCAACTTTCGCTGACGACACGGCCATTCTTGCCTGCAGATGTCCTTCAGGAGTACCTGAATAGGTTTAGCAAACTGGGCCGCTAGATGGAACATTGCCATAAACACGAACAAGTATGCTTCGGTGACATATTCCACCCATTGTGACTCCTGTCCTGGAGTATTCTTGCACGGCCAGCTTATGAAGCATAAAGCAGCCCACAAATACCTTGGGGTGTCACTGGACAGAAGACTGACGATTGGACACCATGTACAGGCAACAGTTCGGGCAGTGGCTGCCAAAGCACGACGCATGGGATGGCTCCTGAACTCAAGGCACCAGCTGTCACCCAGGAACAAAGTCTTAATATACAAATCTGTTCTTACTCCGGTTTGGAGATATAGCCCACAAATTTACCGGATCGCGGCAATGTCTCAGCTGGCAAAAATTAGAGTGGTCCTGGCGAAAATCCTTAGACACATTACGGAAACTGAATGGTAAAGCATCTTGGAGTTCCTTTGGTTGGAGATGTCAGCAGCAATCAAGTTGCCAGATACCTTGACAAGCTATCACACCACCCTAACAAACTGGAGAAAAAAACTGCTAAGAAGACGCAGAATCCAAGGTGGAGAAGGCTTAAGAGAGTCCTACTTAAGGACCTCATCACAAGGCGCCTTTGGAGAACCATTCACTCAATACCCTACACTTACACCAGCCAAATAGTCCCCACCTAACACATTTTACATTATCGGTAAGCCCAAATAGACACTGCCAAGTGCTGTTAATACACTCAAACTACACACTAGTAGAGGGTAGCAATATCGATCCTTAAAGGATTTGGATGAGGAAAAGCATATACTCACTCAAATCAAGAAGCAACTTCCAAGAAAGGTATGCAGACTGATGACAGGTAAGTTAAGAACTCGTTGGGATTTGGAAGACACACCAATCCGGCATCGATAAGTTTAAATTCGGTCGATGAGCGATCTCACTTAAATCTTTCTTTAGGGAAAGGATTACAATTTACACATTTTTCAAGTATTTTTGGCCTTAAGATAGACGCTTAACGTCTCGTGAGTGAACTGAACCGAGCTAAACTGTTTTGATTTGTGATTTTCGCAACAGCTGGAATAAGCGTTTCGGTTTCGCCCGAATTGCATCCCTGCTGGAATCACTGACATCTTTTCAATATAATGTAAAAGATCAATTTTGCGGCCTTGTGTAATTATAGTTTTTTTTTTAAACAGAAATAAGACTCGGCCTTGAGCCAAACCCAACCGAACCAAAGTTCGAAATTAAAGTCGTATCCTTTGGGTTCATTTCAGCGACGATTTTGATCCAGAAGCTCTTAAAGAAGTAAGTTCTTGGGATTGAAAAAATCCTAACTCACAGTTGGAATTCTGTACTTTTGAAGGAAACTGATAAATGGGAGTACACACGTTGACCCAGTTCTAAATAGTTTGTACCTTACTCTCTGCCCTTTAGCGCTGCCTCTGTCACTAAAATGCACACACACACACAAACGCACAGACACAAACAGTCAAAACTTTCGTCTTTAGAGTTTCGAGTCAATTTCAGTGGCGAATAAATTTCCAAATCCGTAAAACCCAGAGCGACGACGTTTTTGGGTTGCCGCTAGTTTTAGTTGCTCGCCCCAGCTCCACCGGCTGCCGGCTGCCCTGGCAGACAAACTGTCAAAGTATTCGGCTGGGTTCATGCATTTGTGTGAGCCAAAAAAGTTGCCAAGCTAAACGAATGACGACGAGGATAAGGACAAGTATGAGGATAAGGACAGGCAGGGCGATTGGAATGAAATTTCAACGTGGTATTGAAGTATGTGCCAAAAAGGGAAACGTGCTCAGGCCCAAGACCCCAGACACACCCACATGTGTGTGTGTGTGTGTGGGGCAGGTGCTAAAGCAATTTCCGTTTTGAAATTGTTGCATAAGTTGGCGGCAGTTGCCAGATCCCATATATATATACATATATACACATTTTTTTTTTTTGGCATAGGCAGACAGTTTCTGTGGATTTGTGGGAGTTATGGGGGGAGGGCAGGGTGAGGATAAGACGGGCAAATGCTGGAAAATTACATTATACAATTTATGCGACTGACAGACGAATGGAAACGATTGGATTGGCTGCCGCGAGAAAAATACATAGTTTTTGGTTGGAAGTGAACTCGAAAAACTATAAATAAACGCAGACGGGGGGAAAAGGTGTTAAGGAGGGAATATAAATTTACATCTGGAGAACTCAATGCGGCCGTATAGTAATTGATTTGTTCAAGTTGAGAGTTATGTTATAGAACATAAAGGTTTGTAGGCAGGGAAAGGCAAACCAAAATGGAGAAAGATAAGAGAAAAATTAGTTTTGTGGAATTGTAGCATGACGAAGTGGTTTGCTTGAGAAGGAGAGTGGGACAATGTACACAGGATCGGCAATGTCAGCATATACTATATATGTACTCTGCTTACAGGGTCGGCAATGTGAGCAGAAACGTTGGCAGAATTTCAACCAATCCACCTTAAAGCTCTATAAACTCTGCCTCTGTTTGCTACGTCGTCTGCAGTCAAGGAAAAGAAAAACCGCATAAAAAGTTAAGTTATCTAAAGCTCTCCTTGTGTTTTTTGAATTTGTATGCAAATATCTTCTCAGCTGCCAGTGGCAACTTCTCTGCTGACTTTGCCGACCTCTGGTTTAAGCCAACGCTGCAAACCTTCTAAAGTTTTACACAGCGATCGGTTCAATTCTCTTAAAGTTTCAACTATTTTATGACTTTAATGTTGCAAAATGATTTATAAAGAAAATCTTTGATAAAATTACAAAAGAAAGGCTCCTTTAAATGCCAAAAGTAATGGTAAAACCAAGAGATAATCCACCAAACTTCCAAGTTGCCATTTCTAACTTTTTCGGACTTGCTGATAAAATATTGTTCAAGCTCATATGAGAGCTCAGATAGCATCCTGTCAACTAGTTATATAAGAAAAACTGTCCAATACCTAGTTGTCAAGCAACTATAGTTTAACTGGTTGCAAAAAAACTTGATTCGGGTCAGTTGGGAAACTACGCAGCGGCGGATAAAAGAGCTTTTGGTGTTTATTTTCAAATTAATTTAAATTATAAATACAAAAAAGTTGTTCGGACGAAGTGAATATCAAAACAAACTAGAGAAATCCCAGGATTAAGTCAAAGTTAATGCAGTCAATGTGAATAGGAAAAGGTTTCATCATGCGACAATGAATGTAACATAAAACATGAAGTGCAGTACAAGCAGTGTTGGTTGCCAACTGCTATAAAACTGGTTAGAAATGGCAGCTAAATGGGACAATTGGTTTTAAGCTGGTTGCAAATGGCTGCTGCCTATGACATGTCTGTATAAAATCGACAACTTTAATACATTGATTTGGATACGCAGGGCAAACACTTTCTCTGCAGAGATACTTTCCATGCAGCTTCTCATACGCAAAACTATTATGAGACATCAGAGAAGTGAAAATACAGCTTAAGCTGCTTATGCATGAGCCAACCCTCGTTTATTATAATTAGCTTATAAGTAAATGTAGGTCAACGCTTGTTGTTCTTTTTTCTCTCTTCCATTCTATCCACCATTTCTCCCATTTTTATCAGTATTGAAATCACATTTGTCAACTCTCAACTTCTTCAACTCTCATTTGGTCACTCTGAATTATTTGCGCTTTTTCACTGCTTTTCCGTGTTTTTTTTTCCCCCCGCTTTGGCATGTTATAAGTCATTAACTTTCTAAATAATCGCCGCAGCGTGTCAACTTTGGTCGTTAAACTTTCATCAGTCGGACTCACCGTTCGCCCGACAAAAATTAGTAGAGTAGAGACTGAGCGCAAGAGGATAAAAAACTGAGCTAAAATTTATAGCAAGATATTATTTTCCGCTCGATGAGCACAGAAGTTGTGGGGCGACTTTTGGCACTCCCAAAATTTAGTCTCCCTTTGTCCCCTCTTTGTCTCTTTCCTGGGTGTTCACTTTTTTTTCCTTTATTTTTTTTTTTTGGTGTCGGTGCGTAACTGAGCACGAAAAAATGTGCCACATTCTGCCATAAATGAAGACATTATAAACGATGCTCTGACTGTGTATGTGTATGTAAGTAAGTGCGCCCAAGATTAACGGTAGACATTCTAAGACACTTAAAGCTGTTGAAGATTTTTGAGTTGCTTTATGGTTGGGGGTTCAATGAACTATATGATGATGTCGCCCCAGTATGATATATGGGCTGGTAGGTCGCAGCTGGAGTATACTTATATACAGAATGGCACACAATTTACCCCCAGAAGCAGGTGCTGACACAGGCAGCAGTACCAAATATGTGTAGGTAGGTATAGTAGATGGTGGTGGTCATAAATTTATAATATGACAAAAAGAAAACAGTTTAAAGAAGTTTAAAAAAAAAAATGAAGCCCATTTTTGAAGGAAGTTAATAAAAATTTCAATTTTTTGAGCGAAAATTAAGTTGACAGTTTATATTTAACATAATCAAAGGTTAACAGTTTAATATATCATAAAATAAATTGTTTTGTCAGTGCTTTTAAGCGAAGGCTTCAACTGAGCACAATACTTAAAACAGTTTTCAATTACTTTAGAAGAGAAAGATCACAACGATCATATATATAAAGTGAAAACAAGTACAAGCGAAGTTTGTATACCCCAACTAATTTGAAGGACATTTCCACTGAAAACAAATAAGTTTTTCTCACTAAGACTACTTTTCTGACTCAACTTTTCTATGACAACTATACTATATAGTTGTCCGACTTCGACCAAACTAGGTGGAATCCTGTGAAAGCATAGCAAACTAAGAAATACAAAGTTTGGGGGCGTTTTCTTTAAAAACAGAAAAGTTCTTCTCACGAAAACTAGTTTTTCGACGGATCGTTCCTCTGGCAGCTATAACCTATAGTCATCCGATGTTGACAAAACTTTGAAGAATTGTGGGAAAGCTTATAAAATAAATATATGCCAACTTTTAAGAGGTTGACATTGAAAACAACAAAGTTTTTCTTACTAAGACTATTTTTCAAACCTTACTTTTCTATGGCAGCTGTACTATATAGATTTCCGATTTCAACCAAACTTGACAGAATCATGAAGTAGCATAGAAAACTAGTAAATACGAAGTTTGGAGGCGCTTGTATTAAAAACAAAAAAGTTTTTCTCACTAGAACTAGTTTTTTGACCGATCACTCCTATGGTAGCTATATGTTATAGTCATCCGATTTTGACAAAACTTTAAAGAATTATATGAAAGCTTATAAAATAAATATATGCCAATTTTAGAGAGGTTTCCTTTAAAAACAACAAAGTTTTTCTTACTAAGACTATTTTTCTAACCTTACTTTTCTATGTCAGCTATACTATATAGATTTCCGATTTCGACCAAACTTGGCAGAAACATGGGGAAGCATAGAAAACTAGTAAATTCGGAGTTTGGAAACGTTCGCACTACAAACAAAACAGTTTTTCTCACTAGAACTAGTCTTTCGACCGATCGTTTCTATGGCAGCTATATGTTATAGTCATTCAATTCGGCCAGTTCCGACAAATAAACACTTCGTGCACAGTTTGTTTGCAATATCTTTAAAATTGACGGTTTGTTCGGCCGACATTGCACACTCACTGCACACAAATGTAAAATCGAAGATCCACATTGAAATTTCCCTTTGCCTTTCACTCGTAGGGCCGTTACGCAACTTGTTGATCTATGACTTTGCACTCCTGTGAATCGCTAAGCTTTATGTAAGACCAACTGTTAGCCTGGGCGACATAGTTCTTGCATGTTTACTCCTGGACCAACTGTCCCAACAATTCCACTTCACATTTTATTCATTTATAAATTCCCATTATGTTCTCTGCAGTGAAATTTCCCTATCTGAAATCTTTTTCAGTCCATTCCCCATTTCCCCCCCCCCCCACACGAAGGGTGTTCGTTCATATATTACGTATCCGCCAAGTGGGTAGCTGCCTGTTGAGTATGGCCTCGTTTGTCACGCGACAAATTATTTCACAAAAATAATTTCATTTTTGATATGCCATTTAAGCGTTGTCCCGCCATCCTTCGCATCCTGCCCAAATTGTGTAATATTATATCAAAAATTTATGAACGTATAAAATATAAAAAAAAAGTACGCGTTCTTCCGGCAGCTGATATTGTAATAACGGGCAAACACTTAAAAAAAATGACACACTCGCACCCCAATCGCAGTTTTTCTGTTCTTTTGTTTTTCGCTACCCATAAAAATTGACTTTTGTTTGTATTTCCGCTTGAATTGCATAAATGGTAATTTTGCAGTTTAATGTTTGCATGGAAGTAGGAGCAGCATGACAACAAAAACAGCCAAATTTGCATAATAAACAAATCAAAATGGTAGACAAGAGCAAACGGGCGAGCGCGGCTTAGAATTATGAGGCGCACACATTGTTGGAAATTAAATAAACGCATAAATAGGACATTAACGCCATAAATCATTCGGACTGGTGTCGGTCGGTCAAAAATACTCGTATTTGGCGAAACCGATTGAAGTTGCGGAAACGGAAGCGAACGCAAATTTATGGAAATAATGTGAAGCGCGAAGCGGTATTTTTATTTGGGAAAACAATCAATGTTGAGTCCATTTTTGGGGTAAATTCAAAACGATGTTTTTATTGTGTAAAATGCGTAATTTATGTGCTTAAATGTGCAGAAAATGGTTTTTAACCAACTGCACACACACACAGAGAGGGAGAGAGAGAGAGAGAGAACAGTGGTCCATGGCGTATTAATAGAGACTGCAGAGGGGTTGTGGTAACTGAAGAGGTGAATGTGGCCTGAGGCATGAAAATGTGGCGGCTTTGACAAAAACCAACGCATTTTTGATGAGGGACGGCAAGAACCTTTTTACTTAAGGCTTAAGTTAAAGTGCTTCCAATTGAAGGCAACGGCTGGAAGGGTTCTTGTTGTCTGAATGACTTTCTATAAATAGAGCTCTTTATTAATTGGAAAAGGTGTGTAGAGTACTTTAAGCAGCTTTAAGTTGAAGTAAGTACGAAATTCGATTTAATAGTTAAATTAATAACACTACACCCTGACAAAAAGCAGAAATAATAACATAAGAACGAACGCTTTTAAAAAAAATGTATTCGCTCTTGAATTTTCAAGAATTTCGCTCTGGAAATCGAGCTAAATTCGTTCTCAGTATAGAGTAGAGCAATTACATTTAAACGAACACAGCGTTGAACTCGCTCTCTTAGTATTGTTATACTCTGTACCGTAGGTACATAGAGTATTATAAGTTTGTGCAAAAGTATGTAACATCCAGAAGGAAGCATCTCCGACCCCATAAAGTATATATATTCTTGATCAGCATCAACAGCCGAGTCGATATAGCCATGTCCGTCTGTCCGTCTGTCTGTCCGTATGAACGCACAGATCTCAGAGATGGTAAGAGATAGAGGTTTGACGTGTATGGGACATATGCTTCTTATGTCTGCACGCAGATCAAGTTTATTTTCAATTTTGGCCACGCCCCCTCCCGCCCCCGCAATTTAGAAAAAACGTCATATCTCCCACAGTTTTGAAGATAGATGGCTTGTTCCTTCTGGACATATTTAGTTATTAGAATAACTTATCGATCCGCCAAAGGAATGAAGAAGATCGGATGAACGGTTTTCGAGTTATGATCAAAAGACTGTTTCTTGGTACCGAGTATGTTATAGTCGGGCTTGACCGACTTTCTTTCTTGTTTTTTATTAAAAATGGTGTATGCTCTTGATTCAAGAACGAGCAATCTTAAAATTGAGTATGTTTAGCACTTGATTCAAGAACTTTTCTGCTTGATTTAAGAATGATTCATTCTTGGATCAAGTACTAAAGCTCTTGGAATAAGATAAACGGGATCAAAAATGTATACTTGGATGAAGAATTTCACTCTTAGATCAAGAATTTTCATTCATATTGAGCTTCTGATACCGAAAATTCTTGTTCCTAGTATGAAATTCTGTATTTTTTCTCAGTCATTCTCCGCAAGTACACAGCTTTACTAGGAGTGTTTGGAGGCTTGCAAAGTTTTTGGAATCACAATGCGCGGCAGACCAACCAATTTGAATACGTGAGCTCAACGACCAAATGTTTATTTAGTGGACAAAACCAGGATTAACGACCACGACACGTTTATTCCAGTCCAAGTTCCAAAGGATGGGATCAGCACTGCATGTACTGCATGTACTTCAATTTTAATCTTACGCTTTATGCACTTTGCTATCTGATGCCTCAACTGGCAATTATTTGAGTCCTCACGTTTTATATTCCATCCAAAAAAAACTGTAAAATCAGTGTCCTGAGGGATATCCTTTAAAATCAAAACTCATCTCAATTGAGTCACTACTAGTATTTTTTCTTAACTTTACTTTTCCAAGTTCAAGTAACTTTAAATTCGAGGACAACCAAGCAGACTTCGACTCACGTACGCAAGTTTATGGCAGCGACTGTGAGTGGCAAACAAAGTTGTGCAAAGACTACAATAAAATTATTCGAAATTCTTCGCTCTCCTTTTTTTTATTTTGGATTTTAATATGCCGGGAAGTCGCAACCAAATGAATGCAGACCAGGCCAGCATTCTGGCTGCTGTTCTGTGGCATTTTATTTGTCACGCGTTTTTATCACTTTACGTGAGGTGGAGTGAAAGAGAGAGAGAGAGAGAGAGGCAGAGAGAGAGGGAGAGGAGAAGTACCAGTACCAGATTATCACATTTGCATACGCCGGCAACGATTCGTGACAGGCCAGCGCAATGATGAGCATGCGAAATGTGAATTTTCAGAGTGCGAATGATGATGAAAGCAATCCCCATATGCGGATTCGAACCCCGTGACGTGTGACATTTGCTGTAAGCGACAAACAACCAAACTTCAGACCGTGCGCCCTCCCTTTTAGTCCCTGGACTGATCAGGATTGAATTACACACACAATCCGGGATTCGGCCACTTTGATTGCGTATGGCGGTGTATTTGTGTGCGTGTGTGTGTGTGTCTGTGGGAGCCAAAACGTTGACAAATATTTTATTATTACATTTTATGATTTTATGAGTCCCCGGATATGAATCACTGAATAACGACAACGTTGCCACAGACAAGAATTCATAAATAGTGAAAGAGCTGAAAGGTGGGGTGGCGAAAGGTATCAGTTGGAGATGAGAAATTTAACAAAAAAATCTCAGTTGAGCCTCGACTTTGATGAGTTGAGCTTAACATTAAGGGAATAAATTGTTTTTCAAAGAACACTTTAGTTTAAACAAATTTGGTTTCTGTTTCACAAAGTCTAAGGGAATATAAACGCATATTCTTACCTCTTACTCTGGTGCGAAGTGTACAAACAAGTTTCTGGGAATTATTTATAATAATTTATAATTATATAATGTCCTAATATCGTATTACTTTGCTTTACCTAGAAAACTAGCACGTCCCTAAAATAGTTCAGTTGCCAGACCCTTTTCATCCCCAGTCCACCCCACCACTAGCAACCGCCACAAGTGCTTGTGTTTGTGTGTATACCCAGACGAAGCCTCCCCTTTTTTGCTTACCGTTTTGATCCATTGATTCCAGCAGAATTTAAACTCCTCCCTATCAATAAAGCCATCACCGTTCGTATCAAACACAGCAAATATCTGCTCGAGGCGTTCGTGTGGCACATCATAGATGTGGCCCTTGTCGTTACGGAATAGAGCACGGCAGATTAGTGTAAATTCAGACAGATTCAGGCGGTCATCGCTGCGAAAGAGAAAAAAAGAAGCAAGGATGAAGCAAATTTAAAGCATACATTTCAGGGCTGTTGGCAACTTTCTGCTACAAAATTGAATTAAGTTGCAACAAGAAATTGATTGGCAGCCACGGTTTAATTGATGTTCAATTTAACAATATTTTTGTTTATTTAACTTATCGTGGCAGTTAATTCACTTAATTCCATTTATTTATTAAAAAACGATTTTATTATTTCGCATTAATTGATACTTTTTTTCTTGCAACTTTTTTTGGGGGGAAACATTTAACACATTTCCAATTAGTGCTTATTATTTAATTTGCATGAGTTTCATTTAGATTTTGCATATATATTTGGTTTCAAAACTACAAATGTGAATAGTATTTAGTTGTGGTATACTATTACACTCGAAAAATTTATTTTCTTGATTTTTTTTTAAGTTCTTAGAATACTTTTCATACCCTTGCAAAGGGTATTATTTGCAATGCATAGAAATATTCATATCCGACCGCATAAACTATATATATTCTTGATCAGGGCGACAAGCCGAGTCGATTGAGCCTTGTCCGTCCGTCTGTCTGTCTGTTTCTACGCAAACTAGTCCCTCAGTTTTGAAGCAATCGAGCTGAAATTTTGCACAGAGTCTTCTTTTCGCTTTTCGCTACTAATATGTTGGATACGAACGGTTTGGAGCACTATATCTCATAGCTCCCATAGGAACAATCGGTCGGAAAACTAGTTTAAGTATGAAAAACTTTTTTCTTTTCAATGGAAACGTCTCAAACGTCTGTATTCATAAGTTTTCTATGCGGTTTAATAATTCTGCCAACTTTGATGCAAATCGGTCAAC
Organism: Lordiphosa fenestrarum; assembly: GCA_035044985.1. Classification (NCBI taxonomy): domain Eukaryota; kingdom Metazoa; phylum Arthropoda; class Insecta; order Diptera; family Drosophilidae; genus Lordiphosa; species Lordiphosa fenestrarum. The sequence goes on from JAWNNO010003097.1 coordinate 877,944, forward strand.
TATATGGTATAGCTGCCATACAAAAGATAGGTCTGAAAAACAGTCTCAGTTAGAAAAACTTTTTTGTTTTTAATGGTAGCCTCCCGAAATTTTGTATTTGTTTGTTTCATATGCTTTCACCTATTTCTACAAGTTTTTGTCAAAATCGGAAGACTATATCATATAGCTACCATACGAACGATCGGTCGGAAATCGGTTCTTTGTGGGAAAAAAATTATTTTTGAAAATATGTAGTCGAGCACCAGGTATAAAAACTTCGTCACAGACGAAGTTAGCTTAGCCTTCTCGTTTTCTTAAAGTTGGGGTAATTATTCTTGATGTTATTCCAAAAAGTTTCTTAAATTAATGCGAATTTGCCCTTGAATTATGAAAAAACACATAGCACGGATTCTTAAATAGGGCTACTGTCATTAGTGTTACTAAAACGCCCTTGTTTTAGGAAAAAAAAACCTTGTAAAGGATTCGAAAATAAGTCAAAACTGTTCGGAAAAACGGCTTAAAATCGACTCTTCAAGAATCATTTTCTCCCGAAAAAAGTATAGTTTCTGATCAGAAAAAGAGCCCATTTATTACCATTTTAGTCAGACCAAGGACTCGGAAAAGAATCGAATGTGATCAAAAATTTGCAAAAATGTTTGCAGGGATACCGCAACTCTGCATTTTTTGCCAAGTTAAACACAGTACAACAAAAAATCGGTATGGGACGCTTAAATTTTAATAGAAGGGATTCTGTAAGCCTCACCTCTTACACAGTATTTAAAATGTTCAGGCTCTATGGATACTATTCTACTAGCAACACACCGCGATAACAGTTTTAACTGAATGGTTAATGTTTCAGGATATCAAAATTTGATCACTTTATGGTATCGATAGAAGGGGTCAAACCTAAATTCTTAAATGTCTTTAAGAGAGCACCTTAGATTTTGATTAAAAGCGAAAGTTATGATGGCTTAATTGACTTTGTCATGAACCCTAAAACTTTAAGCTACTGCTGAAAAACACAGAAATCGAGTACCATTTTTAGGTTCACCTAGGAAACACTTCAAAATGAAATGTTAAATGTGTGAAATGTTTGGAAAACTAGTATAATGTTTGACAAAATATCAAATTAAGCAGCCCAATTCAAATTGAAACGAATCGGTTTTTCCCCTCTATTTTATAATAAGTGGGCTCCTAAGAAGCTCTCGAAAATAAAGTAAAATCTTCCAAATGCAATGTTGTCAGTGAATATAGGAAATAGTTTCTTTAATAGTGACTAATCAAGAACCTAAGATGCTTATTAAAGCGCACAGAATCCCACTATTAAGAATTTCAGTTTGAATTCAGGTTCAACCTCGAAAGCAAAACCATTTAAGTAAAGGGATTAAAGTTTATTTATAATCAGGGCTGCAAACCAAAAAAAATTGTCGGATCTCCGGTACACTGGTTCGAACCCAAATTAACGAATGGTTTAGGTTCGGAAATTTAAGGTTCGAGGTTTTTGGGAGAAGGTTTTGGTTCGAACCTTGGTTCAGTCCATAGTTTATACAACATTAATAATTGATGTGTTCTATGTGTTTTAAAAACAGCATTCGACCTAAAAACTCCCCAAATTGTACGGGAACCGAGTGGTTTTTGGTTCGGAATTGGTTAGTAGGACACATGGAAATATTCAATATATAATTTAAAGTTAAGTGAAATTCCATTTCGTAGTTTACGTACAAAAATACTACTACTAATGTTAGATTCTTGATTTTTAGAATTATTTAACAAGCTAGATATAACAAGAAATATTTAGGTGGGGATTTCAGATGCTTATAATTCAACACGCGTTTTGACATTTGATGACAAGAGTTGATTTAAGTTTTTGAAGGTATGGGAAGAGAGTCAATTTTACTCACGAACAACCGAGAATTCAGGCCGATAAGCAAAATTAAGAATTATGCTGAGTAGATTAAGGTTCATTGATCAAGGTTTCGTAACAGTTAACAGTTTCTAATCAATAGCTTTAAAAAGTAGCTTAAATCTACTCAGAATTTCTCTTAGCCACAATATGCAATACCACAACTCCTTTTTATTTCAATATAAAAACCAAAACACTACCAAACGCACTTCAAAACAAATTTGATTAATTAATACAAATGTGGTTTGTGCATGCCATACAAAAAAACACTAATAAATAAATAAGTATTGATTTGTTGCTTTTGAACAAAGAGTAGACAAACACTTAACAGATTATTAAAATTGATTAATGTGAATTTAATTAAACTATTTTTTGTTTTGTTTTGTTAGTTCTTTTTCAATTTGTTCATTGTAGCTGGTACCTACCCATCCTTGTCGAATGCCGTGAAACAGGCGTCCATTGCTGAACCGTTTGAATCTTCGATGACAATTGGCGGTGTTGGTGAGTCCATAACTGCTGCAATGTTGCTGGCAACCTGCAAACAAACAACGTGGTTCCGATGTAGTTTCTTTCGGGCGCTCTCTTAATCAAGCCAGAAGTTAAAGTGAGGCCGTCAGTAACAGCACACTCCACTCACACTCACACACACACACTCAAACACACACTCTGCTCTTTTACACTGGTTAGCCCGCTCAGCTGGAACGCTCGCCAGTTACTAACTATTCGCGTTTCACATTCGGTTGCTTCAATAGATTTATCGAATAAACAAAAATATCTATACCGCCCGCACTACTTGGCCTCGTCATCATTGTCATGGAGACGACGTCATCTTGTGGTTTATTTTATTTATTTGATTTTTTTTAGAGGGTGGGGCAACCCGTACATCCCTCACGCCACACATAAAGGCGGTCGCCCGCAGCGATTACCTGTCGGTGTTTTTGCTCTAATCAAAAGTGCGCATTGTATGGGTGAAGCTTTTGTTGTTGTTGTTCCCCTGGTTTTCTTTTGTTTTTCGCACTAAATGCTCTAATGGCTGCAAATGAAAGTTTCGACATTTAGCCTCGAATACGGGCCCCAGGTTGATGGTTGGTTGGTTTAAAAACGCGTCAAATAATAGTACAGTTGTGCACAATGGCGCTTAGGTGGGGCAAAGGAGGGAAACTTGGCAAAACTGCTGTAGTTGATGGTGCTTAGGAGAGGGGGGGGGGGGGACGTTGGCGCTGGTCGAGGTGAAATCAACTTCTTGAATCGCTACTTAACAAGGCCAATTTTCTTTGGCTGGCATGTTGAATGCCGAAAATGTCAACTTTTTGCCCCCTCCCCACTTAAGTGGAAGAGTTATACTTAAAAGGAAATTAATTGGATTTTAAATTGGAATGTTTAAGTGCAGTTTGGCCATTGGAAAATGGTTCTAAAGATTCTATTTTCAATTCAATTCAAGTGTGTCTGGAACTTGAATAGCTGTTTGAATTTTTATACTCTGTACCGAAGGTACATAGAGTATTATAAGTTTGTGCAAAAGTATTGACATCCAGAAGGAAGCATCTCCGACCCCATAAAGTATATATATTCTTGATCAGCATCAACAGCCGAGTCGATATAGCCATGTCCGTCTGTCCGTCTGTCTGTCTGTCTGTCTGTCTGTCTGTCTGTCCGTATGAACGCACAGATCTCAGAGATGGTAAGAGATTGAGGTTTGACATGTATGGGACATATGCTTCTGATGTCTGCAGGCAGATCAAGTTTATTTTCAATTTTGGCCACGCCCCCTCCCGCCCCCACAATTTAGAAAAAACGTCATATCTCCCACAGTTTTGAAGATAGATGGCTTGTTCTTTCTGGACATATTTAGTTATTAGGATAACTTATCGATCCGCCAAAGAAATAAAGAAGATCGGATGAACGGTTTTCGAGTTATGATCAAAAGACAAATTTTCTTGGTACAGAGTATGTTATAGTCGGGCTTGACCGACTTTCTTTCTTGTTTTATGGTGAAAATGTATATTTTGTATATAGCTGGGATTTAAATTGAATTATTTAAGTCTTTTATACCAAATGAGTAACCGAGCCCAGATTACTTAACCTAGAGATCAAAGATTTGACATACAGAAAAAATAAGGTCAATATCAATTTGATATGATATTTTGTTACTTATTTTGTTATTTTGATATTCAAATAATTTATATAGCCTATAAGAAAATATGAAGAAGGAAAGATAGAAAAAGTGTCAAATTTCGAAACTTTAAGCAACTCCGTGAAATATTTAAGACTCGTATTCGGATCAAAAGGTCCTATCAAAAGAGTTCGATTCCCAGACAAGGAGAAAGCGAGAAATCTAAGGTAACTTCAAGTGTTTGCTTAAATATTTTCAATAAATTCTCTTTTCCCATTTTCCGACCGATCGTTCGTATGGGAGCTATATGATATAGTCATCCGATTTGGACAAAAATTTGTAAATTTATGTGAAAGCAAGTGAAACAATCAAATACAATATTGCAGGATGCTACCATTAAAAAAAAAAACGTTTTTCCAGCTAAGACTGTTTTTCAGACCTATCTTTTGTATACCATATAGTTGTCAGATTTTAATAAAACTTGGTAGAATTATAAAAAAAAACATAGAAAACCTACGATTACAAAGTTTGAAGACGTTTCCATTGAAAAGAAAAAAGTTGTTCATACTAAAATTAGTTGTCCGACCGATTGTTCCTATGGGAACTATGAGATATAGTCATCCAATCCGGTCGGTTCCGACATATTAGTAGTGTGCAGCAAAAATAAGACTCTGTGCAAAATTTTAGCTCGATAGCTGAGACAGACGGACGGACAAAGCTCAATCGACTCAGCAAGAATATATATAGTTTATGGGGTCGGAAATGAATATTTATATGTGTTGCAAACTGCTGGGCAAAATTATAATACCCTTTGCAAGGGTATAATGATCAATTAAAATTATTATACCCTTGCAAAGGGTATATTGAAATTGTCCAGATGTTTGTGACGCATAGAAGGAAGCATATATACCACATAAAGTATATATATTATTGATCAGCATGACGAACTGAGTAGATATAGCCATGTCCGTCTGTCCGTCTGACCGTCTGTCCGTCTGTTTCTATGCTATCTCCTCCAAATACGTTGCACATTTGTCGGAACCGGCTGGATCGGATGACTGTAACATATAGCTGCCATAGGAACGATCGATCGAAAAACTAGTTGTAGTGAGAACGTCTCCAAACTCCGTATTTACTAGTTTTTGCTAGTTACTAGTTAATGCTTCTCCATAATTCTGCCAAATTTGGTCAAAATCGGACATCTATATGGTATAGCTGTCATACGAAAGTAGAGTCAGAAAAGTAGTCTTATTAGGAAAAAAACTTGTTTGTTATCAGTGGACATGTCCTTCAAATAAGTTAAAAAACGAGCTGCAAGGGTATACAAACTTCGGCATAGCCGAAGTTAACTTTCCTCTATTTTTTAGCCTAGAATGACTGGACTAAAAGGCCTTTAAGGGGAAGTAAGCTTTCCGTTGCTATATACGACTCTTGCAGTATTCAAAGTCGAGATAGAAATGATGTATAAGTCTTTTCTGCAATGTATAATACTGAAATCAGAGCTGGCATAGTATGTTCAATCAATTTTTTTTGTGCTGTCTGCTCACCAAAATGACAGATGCAAAATATAAAGACTTGCTCACTCTCTGAACATAACACTGATTATAGTATCTCTAGTGTTTCTATTTCATGATTCAAGTGTCAAACCAGTGTATGTTTTTGGTTGTTGTGGCCTTAGAAACAGACCAGCACACATACACACTTGCAGTTTATTGTGATACATGCGCAAAAACTGCAATCATTTTGCTGTGGTACTTGTCTCTCTCAACTCTTGAAAGAAAACATTTCTTCTATCTCAGAAGAGACTTTTTCCCATCTTCCAGAAATATCGCTTTCTTATCTTCCAGAAGAATAGCTTTCTTATCGCCCAGAAGTGTCGCTCTTTGGTTACCTTTTACATGGATTCATAGAATAACTACTTGTTTTTGAGTGCCTGTAAAAGTGGATCAGATTATGATTTCAGAAACTTTTCCAGACTTCATTTGCTATTTCAAACTTGCTAGTTCTATTGTTTTCAGCTTTAGCTGTTTTCATTTAAGCTTTTCATTTTCTATTCAACATATTTAAAAAAAAAAACAATTTTTTATTGTGTTTCCTTTTCTGCATTTATTTAATCTTCATGTACTGTGAAAATCCTCTCTCTCTCATTGTAGTAGCTAAAGTCCTTCGTTGTGAATACATCTTACCTTTTTTGGGGGCTAATCTTTCATGTTGTTCTATCCCCTTTCCCATTGTCAACTGGGGCGGCACACATAGGCCACAAAGCCATAGATTTCCATTTAACTTTTAGTCCTATTTCTGGCAGAGACTCCCGGCACTGGCTTTTTTATTTTCTGTGAGGTTCTCCCGGTGACTGGAAACTAATGCGCAGCAGGCAATAAATTTAAATTTATATATTTTATATGTGTTTACTTAATATTAAAGATTTATGCACAATATGTTGCTGCAGTTTGCGCCACTGCCAGTATGGGCCTAATAAAATAAAAAAATATGGCAAGGAGCAGCATACGAAGAGGTCATGATTTATGTGCCCTTTTTGCCCGCATGAATCAGCAGAAATAAAAATGATCACAATTTCTAGGCTTTCAGTTTTTGGCGAAAAGCAAACAAACAAAACATAAGAAAACATAACAAAACACTTTATGTTGTGCCGAGGGATATAATAATGCGCATAATTTTTGCGCAAAAAAGAAACCTGCTCAGCGAAAATCAGCTCGACTCAGGATGGGGCCGAGGCCCACCAGCACACTAATTGAAAACTATTTTTGGACTCTCTGGGGGCCTTTTGGGTTAATATGTAAATTGGGTATAACGCGAAATGTGCAAAACTTTGGCTGCGAAGCAATTTACGCGGCATTAGGCAAAACGCGTGGGCACACCTCACCCGGGAGAAACAACTTGAGGATTTTTGGATTCATGGCACACGGAATTGTTTTCGATTAAAGTTGTTGCCGACGACGTCAAAGTCATTGACTAAATAAAAAAAAAAAATAAGCGCAAAAGTAGTTAGAAAACCCAAAACAGTGTGCATGAGAGCGAGAGAGTACCCGAAGGGAGGGAGCAAAAAAAAACTTTGACAATTTGAAAGGAAACAATGAAACGCCAGCACGTGTCCTGATTATGAGGTTGACTGCTAAAGGTGATCCCTGTGACAGGTTGAGGGTGGGTTTTGGTCGAAAGGTTAACCTGGGAAATTGTGATAAGAGGCTGACTTTTTAGGGGGTCTGTCAATTACTTTTGTGAAACTTGGCACAGACTTTATGCTGGTGTGATTTTTACGTCTTTCAAGTGGGAGACAAATAATTGCGTTCATAGTGCTTCAAAAATCTTCATTTAAGATGATTTCGCTTACAAAGTATGTCTTGAGTGAAATTTTGTGTTTCATTTGCCTTAATTTGTCGATGAAAACACAGAAAAATAAAAAAGATCACGGTAGAGATATTCGTCTTACGATCGCTTTTTATAACCTTGCAAAGGGTATTATAATCTAGCCCAGAAGTTTGCAATGCATAGAAATATTCATTTCCGACCGCATAAACTATATATATTCTTGATCAGGGTGACGAGCTGAGTCGATTGAGCTGTGTCCGTTTCTCAGTTTTGAATCTATCAAGCTGAAATTTTGCACAGAGTCTTCTTCTTGCTGCACGCTACTAATATGTCGGTACCGAACGGTTTGGAGAACTATATCTCATAGCACCCATAGGAACAATCGGTCGACAAACTAGTTTTAGTAAGAAAAACGTTTTCTTTATCCATGGAAACGTCTTCAAACTTTGAACACATAAATTTTCTATGCTTATTTATAAGTCTACCAAGTTTGATGAAAATCGGACAACTATATGGTATAGCTGCCATACAAAAGATTGGTCTGAAAATCAGTCTCAGTTAGAAAAACTCTTTTGTTTCTAATGGTAGCATCCCGAAATTTTGCATTTGATTGTTTAACATGCTTTCACCTATTTCTGCAAGTTTTTGTCCAAATCGGATGACTATATCATATAGCTACCATACGAACGATCGGTCGGAAAATGGTTCGTTGTGGGAAAATGATTATTTTTGAACCTTCTTAAGCGAGCATTTTCAAGTGCATAAAAACCTCGGCAAAGACGAACCTAGCTTTGCTTTCTTGTTTTAATCTACGTGCTTACATTATTCAGTTCCATTGGCTGAATAGTTAAGATCAATTCAGTATGCTTTTTCCAATGCCATATCCTTTTTACATTAAAATTCTCCAATTGATTTTTTTTTGTGAATTGTGAATGGCAATCGATAAACCGATAACCGTCCAAAGAAAGGGGAAGTTGATCTCCCTTTTTAAATGGAAATACAAGAAAATAGACAATAATTTACGGCTGCTTGAGTTCTCAGTTTATCACAGATTACCTTCTTACATTCACTAGTGCATCCAAATTAAACAGTCTCAAAATGTTCTTGTGGGAAAAGAGTTTATTGTAAAAGAAAAAAACTCTATCATGGCTAAGCACGAACACTTTTTTCTGGTAGCGATATCATGTAAACCTCTAGCCATGTCCGAACACAAATGAGCAACACCAACTCAGGTCAATCCGCAGTTCAATCTTGCATTTTAGTACCCCCAAAAGATTTAACACACCGTGGTGAGACTCCCACTGATTCCTTCGCCCTTCGCTCCAATATGTGTGGAATTCTCATGGGGCAAGAAAATACAAGTAAGCAAGTTCAAGTGGCATTTGAATGTTTTGTTGAAGAAATTCCTTTTGAAGGTCCTTCCACACATTTATGCTTAACTTGGAACGGTATACAGATTACTCACAGGTCCATGGAATTCGTGATCAATTGGATATTTTTGAAAGCTTATTAATAAAAGATCAATTGGATGTTTCATAAAGATCAAATAGATATGAAAAACAGGATGATTATTTACAGAGTTTTCAGATATTTTCTGATTCCATACATGGCACTAACCATAACTTATTGGATACCTAAATACCAGAAAAAGAATTATCAAAAGTCAATGAATTATATCATAGAACTACTTTTCATGACTTCACTCTCTAAATGTTTGTCTTTTCCCAAACCCAAACCCATTTCACACAATTCTGGGCGGCCCAATGTCAATCCGCTTTCGAATTCAAATTTAATCATTTGGTCTTAAGAAAACATCAAGCTTTGCTTTGGCTCATTTAGAGTATTTTTATTATTTTGCATAATAGAAGCAGCAGCAAGTGTGCATAACCTAAAACTTTAACGTCTTCATTCCATCCTTGCTAAGCAATCCCCAGGCACTGCTAGCAAATCACTTTAAAAACTTGTAATACTTCAACTTTAAGCTCCACTCTATTTGGTAGTCAGCGTTGGGTTCTGCTCCTGCTCTCGCTCCATCTACCATCTGTAAGTCTTGCATAATTTGCCCGTGGAGCGCGCTGAAAAGTAAATTACCGCCTAAGACTTCCTGTTTTCCTTGGTGGTGGGCGTCAAAAGTGCCTTGTCAAACCGCCGCCGATGGGATCAGCTAATAAACCACGCAAAAGCTGAATCTAAAGCAGGAAACACAAAGCTAAGTGGCGCGTAGCATTTAAAAAGCAAACGCTTTGGGGTACGCCCTCAATTGAATTGCCAAAAAAAAAAAATACACAAAAAATAAGAAAAATTTAGCAGCTGCTGCTGTTAAAAGGAAAGGGGCGCCTATAAAAGGCTTTCAATTTTTTTCCCTTCGTTTTTTTTCTTTGTGGTATTCGTTTAATGCAGACACGTCAGCAGCAGCAGCAGTCGGGAAAGGACTCACACGGTAGACATTGATGGATACGCAAGTTGAGGAATGCCACGTCAGTGCGGCAGAAGGTTGCCTTTCACCTTTAAGGCTCTGCTGCAGCGAGATGTGTCAGTCAGTTCCTCTGTTCGCAGAGGCAGAGGCGTAGCTAAGGTGGTAATTGGTTTAGTTAAGGCTTAAAAGCCAATCAAGAGAAAATTGTGGAATAAAAAAAATGGTCGGAAATAAATTAATTTTAATTTACGCAGCCTTCCCTGAGAATCTCCAAATGAGTTGCCCAATTAGGCTGAAAAAGTAGCAAGCAAGAAGCACTTAAATTGGAATTTTACGAAACCAAATTGAAACTTGAAACTCGGGAGTGGTACAGCTGGTAGGGTTGATAGTGAAATCGAGCCCGCCTCGGAAAATCTAATGAAAATTTTCTTTAAAAAGTTTACCAGCTCTGAAGCAACTAGCCCTGAAAAAGCTTGAACATTAACATAAATGCTGGTAAATTATGTTTGAATATTGGTTTGTGAAGAAGAATGAACATTTCCGTAGACTTTATTTTAAACAGCGCAAGACTCGTACACATTCATTATCATTAATCAAATTTGTTATATTTTAGCTGAAACTTAAGCACTAAGGCGATGTAGGCACACATTTCGCTTTTCAGTTCAATTCAAGTACAGTTCAGCAAGTGGCGCAGTAGGCGATCATTCTATTTGACAGCTCAGCATAAAGCAGATAACTTGGATTTCAGATTAAGAACTTACAATTCTAGTGTGTTTTTTTAAAGAATCTGTTTTGTTTCAGTTCTTCCCTATAAATATATAAAAATATTCAAAAATACCATCTTCCCCTTCAGGAAAATAACCAAGCTACGCTCCTATTGTATCTCATCCATATCCATTGCTCTGTTCCTTTTGTTTGTGTGTAAGTTTGCTGGCTTTTATCACTTGTTAGTATCTAAAAATACGTGGCGCACATGCCGCCTTTCATTTCATTTCATTTCGTGTTTTTTTCTTCTTGGTTTCCCTTACCTTGCCGCGCTCTTAAATACAAAATGATAAATTGCCATTTTGACTGCGGTCCCTGGGTTGGCAATGGAGGTCGGCCCCACTTCCCAATTCGTGCTCAACGCAGCGTTTCTAAAATGAAGTCGACTCTTCATGGGTTTTAGTTTGCTTTTGGTCTCCTAAACAAAGCCCAACGCTCACTAACACTCACACACACACACACACACACACATAGTAAAGTTTTTGGGGTCTCGAATTGGCCTGGTTTTTGGTATTTTTGCCGCATTGGTTGAAAAATTTTCGCGTTACGCGCTGCTGATGTTGACGCGCAGATAACACTAAAACACCAATACAAACACACGCATAGAGAGAAGGATTCGCTTATTTGGTGTGGCGTTAATGGCGTGGTGTGGATCGTTGAGTTTGACAAAAAAGGTGGATAAAGTAGGGCACAGTGGGGCAAATGAGCTAGGCAAAAGGAAAAGTAGAAAGAGTAAATTAAATGCAAGACATGTAGAAGGTAATATGAGAGAAGAAGATAGAAAAATAATTAATGAGAATAGAAAATAAAGAGCTAAAGTAGCACCACAACAAGCAGAAAATGATGAACAACTATTGGAAGCTGAGCAGTAGAAAAAGAAACCACCAAAAGAGAGACTGAACATACACAAAACGAGACCGTAAGTGACCGACTTCGAATATCCGTTACTCAGTGCAATTAGTGTTTAATAACCTCAGATAAGTATGCTACGTTTTTTTAACTCTGCCATTTATTATCCTATCTTTAGAAAAATTTGTAAGATTGTAGATATTGGCCACAAACACTAAACTGCAAAATATGATATCGATATCTTAAAAAATGTAGGAGATATTTAACTTAAATTGTTAAAAACTGGAAGAAAAAAAATAATTCTTAGAAATATTTAAGCGAGCTTTTGCAAGGGTATAAAAACTTCGGCACAGACGAAGTTAGCTTAGTTAGCTTTCTCCTTTAGAAAATAATTCCTTAAATTTAGGGTACTTTTTCGAAAAACTTTCTCAAATTTAGGGCAAATTTACTCTTTGAATTTAGATGAGGAATACATTGCACAGTGTCTTAAAATAAATAGACTACCCTTAAAAAAATTTAAACGCCCAAAAATGAATCTCATAGAAGTGCCAACTAAATACCCTGCGAGCTAAATTTCCTATTAGATTGGCATTCGCAATGACAATCAATAGGTGGCAAGGCCAGGCGATGTCTGTGTTGCGGCTTAGGTTTGGGCACACCATGTTTGCATACATACATAATTATATGTGTCATGTTCTCGTGTGGGCAACAAAAAGTAAGCTACTTTTTCAATGAATTACATTGAATTAAGAAAGTAACATTCCCATCCCCACACACTTACAACACAACCAAAATATTCACCACAAATAATTGGCCAGATCAGTTGATATAAGTACCTAAATCAAAACAAAAAGCACTTGAAAAGATAAATATTTATTCTTACACTTAACCTATATATTGAAAAAAGCCACGCCACCCTTTCAACTTATCCATTTTCAAATGCTTTTAATTTTAATCTTAACGACAATCACACTTAACTATGGGTTTCCGCTTTGTCACCCAGCTAAGCTCCCACACTCTCTCTCTCTCTCTCCCATGTGGCCCTTAACAACTCCATTCATATACACAATCCGCAATCTCCCTGCATGTCTCCTAATATGCCATTCACACACAATTACCCATAAGAACCCTTTAGCATTACAGCCAAAAAGTGTGTCTCAACCTCCATACTAATCTGCCATTGCAGCTTATCCCCAAAGAAAGCGACAGCAACAAGAAAAGTCACCAACTCAATTTGGTGGCCATCATCTGTGCAAACGGGACCAAAAACGGACAAAACACTCGCTAAACTTCAAATGGCAAATGGCGCACAACTTCATTTAAAAGGCATTACGACAAACATTTTGTCCCACAACAACGGCCAAAAAAGAACTATGCCAGGCAACTACAGTTTGCACCTTTTTGGGGGCAAAAGCGTCGACATAAACGTTGGCCCATTAGCATTTTTTATGCATTAATGACAAGCCACAAAAATGGACACATCGTCATGCATATGAATGAGAGCGAAAAAGAGGCACAAGCGAAATGGCTGAGCCCATCGAGAGTGTGTGGTTTAGTTTGTGTGAGGGTGTCAATATTTCCACCACATTGGGACAGTGGACACAAAAAAAAAAACGACTATGCGGTGAAAATGCAAGAAGAATTTATACACAAATGCCCATATCCTGCGCAATAACTTGTGGCTATATTCGATTTATGGGATTATTATTTTGTAATTTATATAAAAAAATATAGTTTTGATCAATTTATTGATTAACAAGTAGAACAACTGGGTTCAGAACGACTCTGAAATACTCTGTACTGTATCAAAATGAAGAAGAGAGCTTCCAAAACTTACTGCTTTGAGCTGAGATATTTTGAAACTGCTGCTGGGCCAATCGTTATTAGACAGAAGCACAAAAGCTAATGCAAATTTTTGCTCTTTCTCTTCACTTTTGCCACTTAAATATGGATTTCCACTGCTCCTCCATCTTTTTTTTCTAAAAATGTAAAAATCAACCCAAAATAATGTTCGACTAGCTATGAAAGACAAGCGCTTACAATTGCGAATGTTTTGAATAATCGATGCTTCCTGCGCGCTTTTACCATTTTTATTTGCATTTGCATTTTGAGCCAGGTAGAATTTTTGCAATAAATTTCCATTTTGCATTCTGAGTTTTCGGGCAGCGCATTTTTATTTGCCAATTAAAAACAGCCGCAGGATACCTGGTCCTGCATCAAATTGGAGCGCATTTAAATACAAATTGTTTGCCGCAATTTTTTTTTTATTTATGTTTGCCCACCTGCAGCAGAGTCCAAGTAAGTCCATGACAAAGCAAAAATGTGCCCGTGTTGCATTTAAATTGCACATTGAACTTTGACATTCTGATTGCAAATGCCAGGCACAGCGATAGGGAGTTAGGATAACAGCAGCAGCAGCAGCACCAGCCAGGCAATTTATTGGCACACAAATAGGCAAAGGAAACGAAGCGCACTCACTGAATGTAAACGAAATGTCAGCCCGTGTAGGCTTAAGAATTCCCCCCCCCTACCTGTTTGCTTGCCTCCCATCTGTCTAAGGTTGTTAGTTTACATTATTGATTGCGTCATTAAATATTGAGAGAGATGGCGATAAGTGGGTCATGAAATTTTGGTATCTATATATTTATGCACTTGCAAAATATGTTTGCCAGTTTTGGGACAGACAACGCAGAGAAATATTCATTTCGCAGTGACATACAAGCAGAGATTTGAATAACTTTCCGATTCAAGCTTCGATTACTTTGATTTAAATAACTACTTAAGACTGACAGCAAAGGAGCTAACAAATCAGCTGTCAAAGTCATTTAGATTTAAATGAAAAAGTTTGTGTAACTCACAGCAAATTATTGTTTTGAGCAAAGTGTGTTTTCTCGGATCTCCGGCTCGCGGGATCGAACCAATGAATCAGGTTCCAAATTTGGAGGTTCAAGGTTTATGGGCCAAGGTTTTGGTTCGAGCCTTGGTTCAGCCAAGCTTTATACACGTTTATATAGAATTGTCTCGATTTTGGGTTGGGATAGGATTTCGCAATACTTTATATCGGGGATGCAAACTGGTTCTGAACCGAACCGGTTTTGAACGGAACCGAACCGCTTATTCCAGCTGGTGAGCCGAACCACAAACCGAACCTGCTTATTTTAAGAATTGCTGAACCGAAACCACAAATAAAAACGGTTCGGTTCGGTTCAGCTCCCTGACGAGTTTTAAGACGGGAGTCGCTTTCCTCTAGGCAATGATACTTATTTTTTTGGGAATTCGAATCGTTTCCCCAAGACAATTTTTCTACATATCGTTCGACTCTCTACATTCTTACCTATGCCGGAACTTTTAAGGATGACCTAACGAAAATTTAATTACGAGTAATTCTGCAAGTCTTCTGTAATTGCCCTCCGATCTCTTAATATACGTACCATCAATGTACATTCTTTCCTCTAGTGGACAATATTCTGAATTTTCTGTAATACATTCACCTTAATTCAATGCTAACCAGGAGATTTTTTATACTTTTCCATTCTAATCTTTTCCGGCCGACATTCTCTGTTTTCAAAGATCATTCCTCTAGGATCTTATAGACGAATCCTTTGAATCTGGTACAATAAATTTGCGACATTCTTCTAAGGGTTTTAAAGATATTCAAATGGATTATAGGAATTCAATTTGAAAGTGTGCAAAAGTCACATGACAATAGAAATCATAATGTACCTTTGTGAACCACTGAACCGAACCGGAACCGCGGTTCAGTCAGTTCCAAAAACCGTGTAATTAACCGAACAGGCGGTTTATACAGGCGGTATATAAGATTGGTTTGCATCCCTGCTTTATATAAATAGAAACACTTTCATACAGCTCATGACCATCAAAGCAATGACAAAGTGTTTCCACTTATATAAAGTATTGTGACGAAATAAAAACTTCAAAGTTCTGTATACTGCCTGTTTGTGTTCCTTTCCCCTCTTTCCTAACTCCTTACAACCTAAGTTAAGTTAAATTGATAAGCTTAGCTTAGTCGGTAGAAAATAATCACTTATCGATAATAAATGTAAGCTTAGTTGCTCTTGACCTACGACAACCTATGAAAGTGCACGCGTTTTTAACTCGCTAGAAGACCTACCCCAATCCTACCATCCAAAGTCTATTTACGCACCCCCTACAGTTCCCCAAGAGCACTAACCGCAGAAAGTGAAACTGCCCCCAACGTTGCCACCTTCCCACACTTTCACAGACCTTAAAGTAAAATGCAATTTTGTAGTCCACATACGAAAAGTGTTTCCACAGTAATATGGATAATTCCATCAGGGTAACAGAAGAAGTCACTGGGAAATAGTTCAAATCTATAATTGTTGTTGAACCGAACCGAAATTTTGGATTCGAAACGGGTTCAGGTTCAGCTTTAATACCTTAAGAGGTTCGGTTCAAGGTTCGGTTCACATTAATCTGAAAGTCGGAATTCCGGGTTCGAACCGGTTCGGCTCAAAACCGGCTTGCAGTCCTGTTTTGTATCCCTTTGGCACTTGCAATAGCTGTATGTTTGCAATTCAAGTACAAAGTGGTTGGTTTTTTTGCTGAGTTTAAGTGCTGCCTATCAACATTGCCTTAATAAAACATATGAAAACTGTTGCCTTTAAACAGACTAGTAAATTGGCAAATAAAAACGTACAAATTCGCAATTATTTTGTGATTCGATTTCAATTTTGAGCCTTTTTAAATGACCTTAACTTAAAGCTATCGCACACACTAAGCGAGGTATCCGGTTCAAATACATTAAGTAGCTTAGTCCCAGACACAAAGGAGAAATGGCCATAGAAACAAAATGGTTAAAGCTGCTTAAAACTCAAAAAGAAAAACCAAAGCATAGCCTGGACCCATAAGACAAAGGCTGCCTAATAACAATAAAAGGCTGAGATAAGCACACAAAACTAGAATAACAAACCGTAGGGGGAGTCCAGCAGCTGCTTGATTGATTGATTGATTTAAATTAAAGACCTTAAGTGGCCCGCCTCCGTCTAATTTAATCGATCAAGGATAACAGGCACAACAATTGTAAATTGCTTTATGTGTGCCTTCGGCTACTTAACTTCATCGTAATGCCATTTCGGCGGCCGGGACACTTCATGTCCTCTCGCATTTTATGACACAAACAGGCGGCGGCAGAGGCGCCTGCCGAATTAACGTCGGCATACCAAATAAACCAACAAATCAATTTGCCAGGTGCCAGGACACCCAGCCTAGTCCTGGCCGGCGTTTAGCTTTATTTCACTCTCGGCTGAGATTTATGAGGCAAGGGCGCGTGAGCTGGAAAAAAACCAGAGACGGGAAAAAGTGGCCAAGCAAATTGTTTTTGCACAGGCCGGCGCCGAAACTTGCGCCTTGGGTCAGGATTGAAAGAGCAGCAGCGGGTGTTGTGTGGGCTTTGGCTGACCAGTCAGCATTTATTATTTATAATAGTCGGTCCGGTCCGGTACGACTTTGCTTTTTGCCACTTTCTCTCTGGCAACCTTTTCTAATAGATGTCAACCCACCCCCAGAAACCCACAGCTTTTGCAGTCCCAGACCCAATCCTCTCTAGCATTTTGTGCCAGATTCAATTGCTTCACCGGTTTCGTAGTTGTTGTTGTTGTTGTTATCAGTAAACATTTTATTGTCACACACTTGGCACAAATGGGTCGTCGTTGTCGTCATCCTGCCTGCACATAGATCTCTGCCGGATGCCTGACTGTTCGGCGAGGCAATCACGACGGCAAACAGTTAACAACGAAATTTGTTGTATTCATAGAGTATGTTAAGGGTATGATGTGTTTGGCAGGCAGCTGAACTGAGCTGTTTATTACAATAATATCGTAATTAAACTTGGAATTACGATTATTCAATGATTATTTGAAATTGTAATTACTTTTACAATTACTTGAATAATTGTACCTGTAGCTGGGGGAATATTATTGGGTAATTGTGCTTGAAAAGTTGAATTATTCATGTAATTGTAGCTAGAAACTTTGATCAAGCTGGGAAACCAGGCAGCAGAGCTGTCATGTAACCATTACTTTCCGTATTTAATAGGCTTGTTGATAATATATCAAAATATCAATATATCGATATTTTTTACAAAAAAATAAATATTTATATCGAAATATTTTCTTTACCTGATATATCGATATCGATATTATCTTAGGAAATACACAGATAGGAGGTTGTCACACACACTTAGAGACTTGCCACGAGCAGCTTAGTGCGGAAGTAATTATTATGCAACATTTACTAATCCCCTGCACCTTTGGGCAAGAGCAATTAGTCAAGTGTGCAATACGACAAACCCTGTACATCTAGAACAGCCTTGGGAATTGTTCCCGCGCAAGGTAAGACAGTGTGTGCGTGTCGAGAACTAACCCGTCGAACTTTGTGTCAGTGTGAGATGTGTACGCGTCATAACATTTCACGTAGGTAGGATCTACATGGCTTTTTGTGCAATAGACTAGTTAGCCCTTAATATATCATGAAAAACTCACACGTTATTTTCTCAGGTATTTATAAGGCTAAATGTCTGAAATTTCATTCGAAAGCATGAAAAACTCAGGGGTTTGTCAGCGAACGTCGTGTCTTCCCACCTACGATATACAAAGTAAGTACATCTGGAGTACTAAGAAAGTAAAGAACCCGAAGGCTGATGACGTCACCTAAACGGAAACGGTTAAAACCCCAAGGCTCAGGTTTTGTCATGCCTTATTACGTGAAAAGTAAGCATGAGAAAGTACATTTTTCATGACGAAAAGTCCGACTGGGAAGCCTTTTTATCTATGCGTTTGTATGTGTGTGTCTTTCCGCGAATTTCGTTGCTTTGTAAATAATTTTGGAGGTAAAATCATGTTACCAATATATGTCATTTTTCTAGAAAATTGAACTTTTTCATTGTTTAAAAAATGAAATGAAGTCTTTTAAGTTTTTTCTTGTATTCTTACTTAAACTATTCAACCTTAAATCTCTGTTCTTAATGGAAAAAAGTTTATTGTTTTATTATTAATTAATAAAAAGCTCAAAATAATTATAATGCATTTAAAGTTAATGTTATTTTGGGAGGTTAAGATTTTTATACTGAAATATAAAAATATCAAAATTATCAGATATATCGATATATTTTGGTGATAAATATTGCAAAAACCTGATGATATTTTTAAAAAATGATAATGATCGATACGATATTTTTTACATACTCACAACCCTAGTATTTAATTACCTTTAATTGAAATTATCTTGATTATTCAGATAACGAAAACACAATTCATGATATCGATCATTTCTAGGAATCTTAATTGTCACTTGGACTTGCGATTATGCGATAAGAATGTCAAATTTTAATTACTTTAACAATTACTTGAATAGCTGTACCTATACCTTGGGGATTGTTGGATAATTGTGCTTGAAAAGTTGAATTATTCATGTAATTGTAGCTAAAACCTATGATCAAGCTTGGAAACCAGGCGGGCAGGCAGAGCTGTTATGTAATCATTACTTCCCGTACTTAATTACTTGTGATTCCAAAATCTCTTTCAATCAGATAATGAAAAGGAACAATTCCTGATCTCGATTTTTTGAGGACTTCAATAATTAGTTTACATTATAATTTCATTTGCAACTGCTTGAAGAATTGTTACCTAGGGGATTATTGGGTAATTGTGCTTGAAAAGTTATCCATGTTGTCACAAAATAGAATCTCATATATGATTCAGTCAGTCTGTCAAATTGACATACATAATACAAAATTTCTAATTTTTATGATTTTGACGAAACAGCTAGGGAAAAATCTTTTATTTTACACCTAGAAATACATGAATTTTTCATAATTTCAAGCACAAATACTCAATAGTCCCAATTTGCAGTCACAATTACTCAAGTAATTGTAAAAGTAATTGCATTTTACAATCACTTATATTCGTAATTAGGAATATGTGAAGTTAAATGTGATCTGAATCATCGGTTCTGCCAACTGTCACTGTCTTGTCAAAGAGTATCAAAACTTCTTCATTTTCTAGTCGTATTTTTGTTCAGTGCACAACATTTGAATTTTTTTTGCTGACTGTTTTTTCGCTGCTGCCTTTGCTTTATTCTTTATAGTCTGTTAAGCCTTTTTGGTCTTTTGACTTATTGGTTTTGCTCGGACATCGTAAGTAAGTATAAAAAGAAATGTCCCATTCTGTCCATAACGCGTAGCTCTGTCCTCTCTCTTTCTCTATGTGCAGCAATGACTGGTCGCTGGTCCTGGTCCGGTGCCCTGTGAACTCACCCACTGTTCCACATGAAAGGGGCGGCTTCTGTTTGGCTTGTCCTTGTATCCTTGTGTGTGGGTGTGTGTGTGTGTGTTTACAAGCGGGCCCACAAACACAGTTACCATATAAGCAAAGATAACCCAAGGCGGGTGTGGGCACTGAAGCTTCCCAAAGAAAAGGTCGCCATGGCGGCCACACAAATGTGTTGCACAAAGAAAAAATTGGCGAGAGATTGCAACAAGCAGAATATCAGGTTTCACTCTCTGCTTGTTTATAGACAACCAGTTCTGTTTGTAATACAAATTTGTTTATCATTTAAATTGATATAAATATCGCTTGCAATGTGAACCAGACAAAGAGTTCCAGGACTAAGTGGCTGGAGAGGTTGGCGCTGTCATGGATTTCAGAGGCATTAAAAATATCAGTTATTTATTTATTTATTTATTTATTTTTAACTTGTATTCGGTTACGTTGTGTACTCAAATAAATACCGCTCCGATGTGGAAAGAAAACACAAACGGAAACTTTAAAATAAATATTACCCGACTCGCTTCGCTAGGCCTTAATATGAGATAAGAGCTTAAAAGGTATGAAATTGTTCAAAGTTTTCGTCATATTAGAAAATCTATCTTGAAATACCCATTTTCGCACCACACACTCCCATTTTATGGTAGTTTTTCCTAAAATTCCAAAACCATTTTCCCTTTTTTTCAAAAATAAACCCAGTAGAACTGGTTCGGTATTCGTGTTTCCGGGAACGAACCGAACCGAACCATCAATGGTTTGATATTCAAATATATCATTCAAATGCCAATCGAGACTTTAATCAATCGATATACATATCCCCTTTGATGCACCTATCTATGTAACAACTTTTCATCAAAGCTATCAAAAGCACTATTTACGATTTTCCTGTTGAACGAATTTTAATTGAAAGAAACTAATAGAGACAAGCTAGTGTCAACGACACAACCAAAACGCCAGTTTCCAACAGCTGTGACACAGCTCGACGGGCGGTCACAGGGCGGGGGGTTGGCTTATGCCGTAGGGGTAGTAGAGCGAGCGCAATGAAGACTCTCTTTGGCATTGCAATAAAAAATTGACCCGAAAATGCGTAACAAATGCTGTGACATATTTTCGCAACGTTTGGGTTTGACCTCCCCCCTACCCTTATCCTGTCCTCGAGCCATTTTCGAACCCGCTGCCAATGATCCTGAAAAGCGCAAACGAAAAGAGTCGGCAAAGGGTGACCAAAATGGGAATCGGTTTCGGGCAACATTTGTTTTGGGCCACACTAGCAGAAATGTGCAAAACTGAATATGAAAGGAAGAAAAAATAAAATAAAGAAAATCTGTAACTGTAACTGCAACATGGCATGAACTTAATCTGCTGCCAATGGTTACTTTACCCCCCAACCCACTCCACCCCACCCAACCCCTACTTTCCCGTTTCATTTGCTGGAGCGGAGCTACTTTGAGCAACCAAACCCAAATGCGCCGCATTTTCAATATTGCGGCAACAATTTTCATGGGTTTTTTGTGCTGCCATTGTTGTTGTTGCTGTTTGTTCTTGTTTGGTAATAATGAAAGCAACGATTGGGGCGTGTGTTTCGTATTCGGTGAGGGCGAAAGGGGTGTGGGTGTTCATTTAATTGAAAACAAGGCGGTGGCACTTAAACTGAAATCGAGAACAGATGGAAGCGAAAAACTTGCCAATAAGTTGCTGCCTTTCGCCCCACGGGCGAAGGCACTTCAATATCGTGAAACTCAGAGTCGGAGAAGAGCCATAACCGGCAGACAATTAATAAGTTATTTATCGAGTCAAGAATATAAACTGGCCATAATGAGATAATTGTTTGTGGGTGAAAATTTAGCGCAAACGTTTATATAAATGAAATTATTTTATGTCCATTTTAAATGGGATTGGGGGGCAAGGAAAAGTTGATACTTGTGTGAACAAAATCATTTGTCAAGCAACAACAAATTGAAGTAAGAACTGGTAATCCGTATACCCGACCTTAAACCTATTCTTTCAATAATGCTGAATTGAACCGAAGCCAAATAGCAAAACGGTTCAATTCGGTTCAGTAAAGTAGTTAGCCCGAGCTGTAAATTACAATTACCATTACAATAACGATTACAGAAACCATTACAATTACCATTACAATTACCAAGTGTCCGTCCGTCTGTATGTTTTTATGTTTTGATCTCCTCCGTTAGTTTGAAAGCTATCGCAACCGAACTTTGTATGAAGTCTTCTGCTACAAATACGCTGCACATTTGTCGGAACCGGCCGGATCGAAAGACTATAAGAAATAGCTGCCATAGGAACGATAGTTCGAAAAACTAGTTCTAGTGAGAAAAACTTTTTTGTTTTCAATGTAAACGTCTCCAAACTCCGTACTGACTAGTTTTCTATGCTTTTCCATGATTCTGCCAAGTTTGGTCGAAATCGGACATCTATATAGTATAGCTGTCATAGAAAAGTAAGGTATGAAAAATACTCTTAGTAAATCTCTTGAAAATTGGCAAATATTTATTCTATTAGCTTTCACACAATTCTTCAAAGTTTTGTCAAAATCGGTTGACTATAGGTTATAGCTGCCATAGGAATGATCGGTCGAGAAACTAGTTTTAGTGAGAAAAACTTTTTTGATTTCAAAGAAAACGCCTCCAAACTTTGAATTTCTAAGTTTGCTATGCTTTCCCATAATTCCACTGAGTTTGGTCGAAATCCGACATCTATATAGAATAGCTGTCATAGAAAAGTAGATTCAGAAAAGTAGACTTAGTGAGAAAAACTTGTTTGTTTTCAATGGAAATGTCCTTCAAATGAATAAAAACGAGAGCGTAAGTTAAAGTCGGCCCTGCCCGACTTCGAAATACCCGTTACTCAAGGCAATTAGTGTTTAATAACCTTATGCGGCTCAGATAAGTATGCAACGTTTTTTTAACTCTGCCATTTATACTATACTGCAAAATCTGAGCTCGATAGCTTACAAATTGTAGGAGATTTAGGACATTTTTGTCCTAAATTTTTGCAGACAATACTAGCTTACATCTAAAATTTTGTTGCTCTAGCTCTTCTAGTCTCTGAGATCTAGGTGTTCATACAGACAGACGGACGGACAGACGGACATTGCTAGATCGACTCGGCTGTTGATGCTGATGAAGAATATATATTCTTTATGATATGGGATGTTCCTTCTGCCTGTTACATACATTTGCACGACTTTAATATACCCTTTTTACTGTACGAGTAACGGGTATTAAAACGTGCTGCAAGGGTATAAGCTTCGGCAGAGCCAAAGTTATGTTTTCTGTATTTTTAGCTTTGCTTTCTCGATTTTAGATTATGTCTGCTGTAAAAAAATGTTGTGGAAGGTTTTATTTTTGAGTTTTTCGTTGGAAATGCTTCTATTTGAAATTTGTATATCCATCCACAGGTACTGCATATGTCGTACAATCAACTTGATGCTAATTCAAATTTGTCAGTAAACAATTGTTAGTCCGCCTAGCCAAAATTTGTTTTTAATAGTAAAAACTTAGCGTAAATCCCTTTGCAAACAACAACATCAACTCTATTAGTTTTTAATTGAAAGCCAGAAACCCCACAGGTGGAAACACAATATCTCTAATCATTTCCACAAAATTATATATTAAATGTCATTTGAATTTCTCGCTAATATATTTCAAAGCTTAACTTTGAGCCGTCTCCCCTGCGGGGGGTGCTACACCATTTGACATCACACTATAAGTAGGGTGGGGGTGGGGGCTATAAACACGCGAGCGAGCAAAATAACTGCAAATTAATTATGCACAACAAACGTCGACCCCCAACAGAGACGACGACTGCGACTACGACGACAACACACAAATCCAATGACCATCCAGATGTGCAGTAATTGTTGTTATAATTGTTGGAACCTAAGCCAGTCGTCCTACCCCCTCCCAAAAAACCGTTCACGACTGTGCTCCGCTGCAATGAGGTTCGAGGCAAATGTCGACCGCAAATTAATTTACAACGTAAACTGCAAAATTGAAAATTATGTTGTAATTACTCAATTCTGACGTTTTTCCCATTGACCCAAATTTATGGGGCCAAACACACACACAGACTTACACAGATAGAAGCTGGGCGGCTGCTGCTCAACCTTTGTGCCCATTTAAATACGTAATTATAACGAGTGCTAGAGCCAGTTAGAGTCCTGCATATTAATTGCGTTTCGGAGGGGGGTTCGGCCCAGAGAAAAACGGCAAAGACAATAGAAATTTTAATCAAGGATCAGCGTAAGAAAATTTATTTAAAGGTGGCCAACAGCAGCAGCAGGCACCATCAACTCAGCTCCAACTACTCTTGGTAATCTGCTGTGCATGTTTTAGGTATTTCTGCTTTGAATGCCTCGAATGTTTGGTGGCTGGCCGGAGCTAGGTTAATTAAGTGTGGTGTAGTATGCGCACTTATCGAATGCACACTGTACGCAGCGTTATGCATTAAAAACATATTGAAACACATTGTAGCACTTTGCTGCAATGTTTACGTAAACCAAGTGGAGTAATTTGACCACATACACATTGGACAGCCAAAGCGCCTAGTCAGCATAATGGCTAAGCGTGGTCACTGTTTCCATGCGCACATAACTCGCTCTCCCTCTCTTAGCGACGTGAGCGCCGCAACATATACATATACAAATATCAATACCGACTGCTCTGCTGCCAGCGTCTCTGACAGCGCAGTTCTTAGCCTTAGGGGTAAACCCACTCTTAAGAATTTGTAATAAACATTATGCATAAGCTTGTGAACAAGTAAAGATCGAGGCACAGAGTGCGCTCGCACCAATAAAGACAAAACCACAAACCAATTGAAGACAGATACTTATTTGGACATTATGGATTACATGGGGTCTTACATGGCGACCGTGACGTAGAGCCTGGAGGCTACCCAGAAGGAAGGAAGGAAGAAAAACACAAAAACAACCCAGAAGGAAGGAAGGAAGAAAAACACAAAAACAACCCAGAAGGAAGGAAGAAAGATATGCGGGAAACCAAAAACAAAAATTACAGAGTGAGTAGAATGCTAGGTGTTTTGTTCAAAAATTACTAAGTATGAAACCTCAAAAGAAAAAAGGAGGTCTTCGTTGCAAAATTTTCAAAAAAATTGCCGAAATAAAAAAGGCATTGAACAGTGAAAATCCCCCAAAATGGGAGGATGCCTGTGAACTCCACGAGGAGTTATCATTTTTAAAGCAACAAATACAAAATAAAACAAAACAAACTCCTACATTCGAAAACTCCCAAATTAAATCCATATCAAAAGCATATCCTAAAACAAAACCACCCACAGAGAAGCTGATCCCCCAACTTAAAAAGCAGTGCCCAGGAGACTGTAGAGGCCCACTCTACACACCAGCATGTCAGTATACATGCCACAAAACCAATAAACCTGTGCAGCCAGCACCAGCTGTCTGGCGCGTCAAGCCAGACCAGAAGGAAGACAACCCCCCCCCCAATGAGATCTGAAGGAAGGATGAGCAGTTTAGATTATAAAAAAAAAACAAAACAAATGAAATTTTAAAAAAAATTGTACGAAACATTTTAATTTTGAGCTGTCGACTTAAACGGCCCGAAAAGATTCTATTAGGTAGGGAAAACTGTTGGCGGGTGTTTCACCGACTACTACGGTCTGTAGTTTTGTTATTATCCCTTCTATTGTAGTCTCATTTCTGATCTTGTTAAGGGTTGTGCCAGTTATTTTAGATTTAATCATTTCAATTGCAAGTGCCTCATTATTTTCCTTAGTCAGGTTTACTATCCTTAGGGCGGTTAAGAATTTCTCAAGATGAATTTTCTTTCCGTCAAAATCAGGTATTGTTTGGGCAATTTCCCTGATGTATGCCCTCTGGGCAGATACTGCTTCTGCCATATTGCTATATTTTGTCTCTTCCTCGTTTGAATTTGAGTCAGATTCTGTATCAATTTCTTCTGTTATTTCTTCTGCTATTTCAGGTAATAATATTACTGCAGGAATTGTTAGATCGTGTAGATCTTTTTCTTTTATATCTATGTTTTCGTTATCTTCATTATCTGATTCGTCGTCTTCTGTTAAGACGTTTTCCTGATCTGTTACTTCTAATTCTTCCCTATGTTCTATGGTCAAAGGTGTGTTTAAGATAGTCGGGGCTGAAATATTTAAATTATACTTATCCCTGATTGTTATTAAATTCGATCGTAATCTAATTAATAACTTTGATATTTTAGACCAGTTCGCCTGGCTTATATTATCTTTGTTTTCATGAACTAATATTCTTGTCTCATTGAAGGATTCGACAAGTATTTGAGCATGTTTATTTATTGTGTCTTTCTGTATAGCTCTATTTTGGCTTAAACATTTGTAAGACTTGTCAAAGGTATTTTTTATTTTGTGGATTTGGGTTTTCAAATGCTCCCATTCCATATTTAATTAAGCTCATTTCTCATTTTATATTGTTCATGTCTCGTTTTTTTTTTATAATCTAAACTGCTCATCCTTCCTTCAGATCTCATTGGGGGGGGGTTGTCTTCCTTCTGGTCTGGCTTGACGCGCCAGACGGCTCCGGTGCTGGCTGCACAGGTTTATTGGTTTTGTGGCATGTATACTGACATGCTGGTGTGTAGAGTGGGCCTCTACAGTCTCCTGGGCACTGCTTTTTAAGTTGGGGGATCAGCTTCTCTGTGGGTGGTTTTGTTTTAGGATATGCTTTTGATATGGATTTAATTTGGGAGTTTTCGAATGTAGGAGTTTGTTTTGTTTTATTTTGTATTTGTTGCTTTAAAAATGATAACTCCTCGTGGAGTTCACAGGCATCCTCCCATTTTGGGGGATTTTCACTGTTCAATGCCTTTTTTATTTCGGCAATTTTTTTGAAAATTTTGCAACGAAGACCTCCTTTTTCTTTCGAGGTTTCATACTTAGTAATTTTTGAACAAAACACCTAGCATTCTACTCACTCTGTAATTTTTGTTTTTGGTTTCCCGCATATCTTTCTTCCTTCCTTATGGGTTGTTTTTGTGTTTTTCTTCCTTCCTTCCTTCTGGGTTGTTGGACTCCAACTCCCAGTTGCGTATGCATCAAGAGCGTTTACTAAGGGTGAAAGTAATAAAAGCACAACAGAACAAGAATTGGCAGCAATTCATTGGGCAATAACTCATTTTAGACCATACATTTATGGCAGACACTTCAGGATCAAAACAGATCACAGACCACTCACATACTTGTTCTCAATGATAAATCCAAGCTCTAAGCTCACACGAATGCGGCTTGAATTAGAGGAATATAATTTTACAGTTGAATATCTAAAGGGAAAAGACAATTTTGTAGCTGATGCGTTATCAAGAATAACCATCACAGAGCTACAAGCAATCAACAGAAATATAATGAAAGTCACTACAAGATACCAAAGTAGACAAAAATCCTGCGCAGGAGAAAAAGAAATAGAATTGCCTAGGCAATCTATAGAAAAAGCTTCAAAGCCCAACGTATACGAAGTCATCAAAAACGACGAAGTACGTAAAGTAGTGACCTTGCAAATAAAGAATATGCTATGTTTCTTTAAACATGGAAAGGAAATTATTGCAAGATATGATGTTAGCGATTTATATACTAATGGAATTCTAGACTTAGGTCAGTTCTTCCAAAGGCTTGAAATGCAGGCCGGTATACATAAGATCAGCCAACTCAAAGTGGCACCGTGGGAAAATATCTTTGAACAAGTTTCAATTGATAATTTTAAACAAATGGGCAATAAAACACTAAAATCATTGAGAGTAGCGCTACTCAACCCGGTGACCCTAATAGAAAATGAAAAAGAAAAAGAAGCTATATTGTCTACATTACATGATGATCCAATACAAGGAGGTCACACTGGCATTGCAAAAACCTTGGCCAAGGTCAAAAGACATTATTTTTGGAAAGGCATGACTCGAGATATTACTGAGTACATACGGAAATGTCAAAAATGTCAAAAATCAAAAGTGACAACAAATATAAAAACTCCTTTAACAATTACTGAAACACCAGTAAATATTTTCGACAGGGTTATAGTAGACACTATTGGTCCGCTACCCAAGTCAGATAATGGAAATGAATACGCAGTCACCTTAATATGTGACTTGACTAAATATTTAGTTGCGATTCCAATTCCAAATAAAAATGCAAGTACTGTTGCTAAGGCAATATTTGAATCATTTATTCTGAAGTACGGTCCGATGAAGACGTTCATTACGGACATGGGAACAGAATATAAAAATTCAATAATTAATGATTTGTGCAAATACCTAAAAATAAACAATATAACATCAACTGCACACCACCACCAGACAGTTGGAACAGTCGAAAGAAGCCACCGAACTTTTAACGAATACATACGTTCATATATATCGGTTGATAAAACTGATTGGGACGTATGGCTTCAATATTTCGTATACTGTTTCAATACGACTCCGTCTATGACACATAATTATTGTCCATATGAACTCGTCTTTGGTAAAACAAATAATTTGCCAAAACATTTTAATAGCATAAACAATATAGAACCTATATATAATATAGATGATTATGCTAAGGAAAGCAAATACAGATTAGAATTAGCATATAAAAGAGCTAGAATAATGTTAGAAGAACATAAGCGAAAAAATAAAGAAATCTACGATAAATTAGTAAGGAACGTAGATATATCAGTAGGAGATAAAGTTTTGCTAAAAAACGAAACAGGTCATAAGTTAGATCCTACGTATCTAGGACCCTTTACAGTAGAAAAAGTAGAAGATAATGATAATATTTTAATTAGAGATAGCAAACAGAAAAAACAGAAAGTACATAAGGACAGGTTAAAAATGTTTAATAACTAAAAATCTGAAATATATAAAAAGTGGTCTGATCAGCCAACAAATGTAATGATATGAAACAACAAAAAAAAAAAAACGAAGAACAGAATTTAAAAAAAAAAAAAAAAAAAGAACAAAAAAAAAATAATACATATAATAATTACACAAAAATTTTATTCCAACAATTTTATATATTACATACACAAAAAAAATATACACTATATTTTATAAACACTATATAAGAATTAAATACTGAATACTAAAATAACTTCATAGAATTACGTTATTTTTCAAAAGGAGGGAGATGTAGTATGCGCACTTATCGAATGCACACTGTACGCAGCGTTATGCATTAAAAACATATTGAAACACATTGTAGCACTTTGCTGCAATGTTTACGTAAACCAAGTGGAGTAATTTGACCACATACACATTGGACAGCCAAAGCGCCTAGTCAGCATAATGGCTAAGCGTGGTCACTGTTTCCATGCGCACATAACTCGCTCTCCCTCTCTTAGCGACGTGAGCGCCGCAACATATACATATACAAATATCAATACCGACTGCTCTGCTGCCAGCGTCTCTGACAGCGCAGTTCTTAGCCTTAGGGGTAAACCCACTCTTAAGAATTTGTAATAAACATTATGGATAAGCTTGTGAACAAGTAAAGATCGAGGCACAGAGTGCGCTCGCACCAATAAAGACAAAACCACAAACCAATTGAAGACAGATACTTATTTGGACATTATGGATTACATGGGGTCTT